>CM060431.1:29099713-29551614 GCA_030545235.1 Helianthus tuberosus | reverse complement strand
ACACTTTAACGGATTACTATCCAACCGGACACCCGGACTTTACCCGGAACATGAAAATATTAGTATTTTTATTATTACTCTTTTTCTGAGCCAGTTAGGGTCCCTGATTACCCTAACACCCGTCATAACATGTTACACGTAACTAACGAGGTTAACACTTAACCTAACCTACTTAACCTTAACTAAACTCCCTAACTAGCACTTAAAATCGAACAAGGACCCCCCCCCATGACCGAACTCGGTCACCTATGTGACCCCACTCATGTACTTGTGATCTTAGGAGATCTTGACATGTTTAATATCTAAGCTACATAAGAACCTTTGGACAATAGCACCTTAAGTTGCCTATATAATACACACTAATCTAGAGAGCTTATCCACTAAACACCACAACACAAAACCAACTCTCTTTCTCTCTTGGTGGCTCACGGCCGAACACCACACACCCACACATCACATTTCGGCTCTTGTCTTCATCATTCCAACACCATACAATCATCACAAGTCACGCATTAGAAGGTTTGGTGCAAGCGGAACGCGAAGGACCTCAACCGATAGCTTTTATCCACGCGGTTTTCGTCACAACTCTTCCCTAGCCTTGAGCTAGAGGTATAACCTTTAAAACTCGTTTTTACACATATCTAAAGTGGTTAAAAGAACTTTCGTCGGTTAAATATCGTAAACACGCGTTTTGAATCTTTAAAGTCTAGTAAAATCACTAAAATGGAGGTTAATAGCACATGTCTTGTGTAAAAGTCGTAGGACTTGAATTTTGTGTTTATTGTGACCCGATCTATAATGTGGTAGCTCGAAACTTCGTTTAACCCGACTTTGTAAAATCATGTATCTTCACATGAGCTTGTTCTTGAAAGATACAAGGGTTAAAAATGAAACACTACCACATTTTAGAGACATGAACTTGTAAAGAAATATTTTACTTGTGTAAAAGTGGTTTAGCCGGTGAAATGGCGTTTAAAACTAGCAGATCTACGTATCCGCAAGTGGTACCTTCAAAGGACCACACTTTAAAGAAATCATGTTTTTCTAAAGATGGATCTTACACTAATAAATATGATTTTATAAACCACAAGTGTGTAGACACTTGTGAAATGGAAAGATCCGACAAAGAAGTATATTTGTCACTTGTTACTAGAAGTTGTAAAGACGGTTTTCTCTAAACACGAGATTTTTACAAGATTAAAGCTACTTTATATAAAGATCTACGTATATAAATGGGATTTATAATATAGATGCGGAAAAACTACAAGTTCATGCGATTATGCAAATATACATACTTGTTGATTAGTTTGATGTGTCGGAAATTGTTTGATTGAATAAAGAAGTGGATTGAGTTGATTTGTTAAAAGAAAATGATACGCTTAAAAGCGTGGCCACCTCCAGTTACAGAGGAAACTCTGGCGAAATTTTCTAAAAACCTAACACTTAGACTTTTTACACAACAAGTGTTAGAACTATTTTTTGGACATACTTTCGACACATAAATTTCGCCAGCACCATATTTTACTAAACCATCGGAGGTGGGGTTTTCACAAAGATTAACGTGATAAATATATTTGTCACAACACTGTTTATGATTATTTTGTGAAAACACATAAATATTATTTTAGGGTAAAAATAATATTTACAAACGTTAACGATTCCAAAACTTTGCGAACGCTTTCACAAACACATAAGTTACACCGGTAATTACATTACCACAAGATTGATAAAACGTAACTTACGCACATGTATTGTATCCCCCATCCTTGGGAAGGAAAAATAACTATCAAGCATATACAAAACGCAACACGAAATAGTTGTCTAACTATTTCCCGCAAACATAAACTGTAAAGCTAAAGCACGACCGTCCGTCTAATAGAATTAGCACTTGTAGGTCGTTGCACAGCTTACTGCTTCAGAGACGCTTGATAGAGTTTACGCATCCACTGTGAGTTCATGTCCCCCTTTTCTCTAACTGTTTTCAGTTTTCTTAACTGCGGGGGTGAAATACATGTTACTTTGTTTACAAGTACTTTATACACGGTATGAATAACGTAAGGAGGTTTAGATCATGTGAATGGGTAGTTAGAACCCCGAGGGACTCGAGCGGTAGATCTATTTGGGTGTAGCGAGCCCAGCTCCCGGTCCAACAGAACAGGCCTCTCGGAGGACTAACAGAACGGATCCGGAGTGACTTGGTACCCAACGCAAAATCGGCTAGGGTTGTATCTTACTTACTTGCATTTCACGACATGCTAATGGCCTTGCAAACCATTGGTGATCACAAGTCCTCTTACACTGCTACATACCAGGAAACTTTTATACTTACAAGTGTTTTACTTACTCACTTGCACATGAACTCGCTCAACATTATTGTTGATTTTTCAACTCACATGTATTTCAGGAAATTAAACGGATTCTGGCACGGTATGAACGTTTTCCGCTGCAATCTTCATGAAGTCATCAAGGATTAGGGGTTGTGTTCTCTTACCTGGACAAGACACAATCCTTAACCCTCGTTTATGTTTGTTATAAGTTGTAATGTTTACTAAACATGGTTATGGTCTTATGTTTAAAACAATGGTATCGTATGTTGATTTCTAAACTTAATGATGACTTGCATGGTTTTTAAATTCATATAGCTTTGTTATGATTAAGCTATGGTATTAAGAAGTCACACCAAAATTAACCACGCTTCCGCAAAGCCAGGGTGTGACATCATGACATCATGTCTTGTTTAGATCCGCACCGAACCTGAGACTCGATACAAGACGAAGACGACAGATGTGTGCACCAACAGACTCCCCCTCAGATGTTGACGAGTCTTAAGTGTCGAGTCTCCTCAATCTTCAGTCTTTATCAGTCTTTGTGCTTCACTCTGAAGTATTTGTCATTGCAAGAATCCTCATTCTCTATCTTTAACATCAACAAACTCCTCTCTCTCAAATGTTGAATATCATGGTGTCTTCAGACTCCCCCTCTCAATCTGCTGGGATCGTAGTCTGGAATTCACTTTTCACAGGTTCTTAGATCGTAACCTGGCACTCTATCAAACTCAGGTTTCGGAACCTGGCTAACCTGAAAAAAACTCTACCCAAAAATAAATTTTCTGATAACCATTTTGTAGATAAGATTTTCAAGTCTAATTTACCACTTGCAGGAATAACATTTATATTTCAAAACATTTTTTCATTTCATTTCAACATTCTTCAAACACTTTCACCCAAACCATTTGTTCATCATGTTTAGCACTTGGAATTTTGAAAATCAGCTCTTCAACACCAGTTGTCGAAAATCTTTTTAAATTTTTCAAACTTTATGCTAAAACACACTAAAATCTTTTTGGATTTTTTACTGAAATAGAAATGCAGAAAATGAAATATTTACAAACAATATTTTTGTGAGTTCGTGAAAGAGGATCATATCAGTTTTTGAGACAAATCACCAACACCGTTAAGCTTCATTTCATTTTAAGCTCTAAACGATTCACTTAGATTGTCAGTATACTGGTCCACTTAAATTTTCACACAAAGTTCAATTGATCCGAGATACGATATTAATGTTTTAAGCACTTGAACTTATCTGTGTGTCCCACTACTTGAATATACTCCCGTATCCAGATCCCAATATTCAGTCTTACAGGTGAGTATACCACAGATGATATCTGTAAGGGGAATAAATTATGCAACCGTGATAGCTCAGGTCAGAACTTCCGTTCAGCAGAGAGCCTAGTTGACTTTTAGGTGTGTCCCCTTTAGAGGATCTTTTGTTTCAACAGCCATGATTAGCATTTTTCAATGTTTCATCATTTTTTTTAGCTGAGGGTGAGCTATATTTCAAGCAAATGTAAAGTATTCTCCGGGGACTAGGCCATTGCTTCCGCAAAATCAGAAGTCCCGGGATAATACCCCAGATATCACTGAGCATAAAGACCTAGTATCTCAGAATAAGGGACCTTTCAAACAAGATTTCAGGGGTTACCTATATATCCAAGTTTGTGTTAACCCACAGAACAAGCAAGTTTGAAATTTAGGTTTATATCTCGTCACAATCTACTAAATGTATAAAAACCTACTGTGTGACACTCTAGGTTTTCCCGAGCAAACACCTTGTAATCACTTAGTGCGCATATATATATAAATTATTATTAAATGGAAGTTGTTATTCTTCTTGTGCTATGTGTCGATAACGTGTATGTAATATATACATGTGTGTGTGTAAGGATACTTGTGAACCGAAACCATGACTCGAGACCACCCGGTCTCGAGTAAACAGGGTAACAACGGGCCGGTTGGGCCGTAACCTTAGCCACCCGAAACCTCCCACTCGAAACCACCCTAAAACCCACTTTGGGTGCATTACCTCCTATTTAAACCTACAACCCTCACACACACTCCCCTTTTACACTCTCTCACTTCATCCTCACTCACTCTCTCTAGAAAACCCTAACAAATCAAGCTCACCTCCTCTCCTCTCCCTCTCTCGGATCTAACCGGCGACAACAAAAGGGGGCTCCCGGATCATCTCGGATTAGCTCATCATCACCACTCGGAACTTAGTCCATCAATCCTTCACACCCCTTCATCTAGCCGATTAGTGCCTTTAGTTATTAGGTTAAAAATGATGATTATGATATATAGAAACTATGTGATTTGTTGGATGTTTGAATGAGTATATTGCTTATTAGATGATAGATTGATAACAATGTTTGAATGGTGAATTTATGAAACAATGTGTTTTATTCATAAACCTTATGAATGCCTTGAAATAACTATATGATATGGATAAGCTAGTGTGTTTTGAATAAATGATTCATGCTAGAAAGTGTAAGGGAAATGTTGTTTTGATAATATCTTTTGATAATATCTTGCTAAGGTGTTTTGTAGGACAAATGGCTATGTTATCCGAATTATGTTATCCGATTTATGTATATGATTTACGCTAGATATTTTGGGCAAATGTGTGTTCATATTATTTCATGCTTGAATAATCTCATGAAGAACATCATGAATATGTATTAAATATAGTATGAACATATGAAGAACAATTTGAATGTCATGAAAATATTTGAAATATGCTTTACTTGATCTATTTTGCATTACATCTAGACAATAAAACATGTTTAAGCATTCTGGTTGGTTAGTACAAAATCTCATGAAATTGCAATCTCATTGGTTAGTACATCAGAGGTTCTAGAAGGATTCTTGTGCACGTATCCGAGGTTGCGACTCGAAACCCCCGGTTGCGACTCGCAACCAAAACATGACAACTCGAGACTACGGCGGTTGCGACTCGAAACCAAAACGTGACAAGTCGAAACCTCCGGTTGCGACTCGAAACCAGACCATGACAAGTCGAAACATCCGGTTGCGACTCGAGACTGAGTGGTTGCGACTCGAGACTAGGTGGTTGCGACTCGCAACCAAAACATGACAAACCGAAACCCCCGGTTGCGACTCGTAACTGTGTGTTCTCGAGTCGAGACCTCCTGGTCTCGACTGGGCCGCTTGTCTCCGTTATTGGGCCAAGGACGTGTGGGCTGTGCACACCGTTCTATCTGGTTTATGTGATGCAGTTAACGGTTAATGTGATCTGATAGGCCCAATAACACTTATGATTTATGTGACGGTTGTTGATGCTCACTGTCTAACTGCTATGTATCAGAATAGGCCCGATTAACTTGCTGAATGATCATATATTATGTATGCTATGTGTTAGTTATGTGTAGACTATACATGAATACTTGTACCCCAACTTGACCTGTATTGGTGGCCATGCTAGGACGTGGTGACCAACGTGTTTGACCAAGTAAACAACCTACCGAGCAACCCAAGGTGAGTTCACAACTAATAAAGCATGCGTTCCCGGTGGTTGGGAAACGGAAACTTACAACAACGCTATCCCCTCGTAAGGGATACAAACCTACTTCTCTCCCCGTAAATGGGACTTTTAGTTAATTACTGTTTATACTGGATGCAACAAGCAACACTAAACAAAACTCTATCACTCAAGTCCTCACTTCTTAATACCGATTAGTCGCCGGGGTCAGGCGAACGGGTTATTAGTTGATAGCGCTATTTAGGTCTCACCAACCTCACACCGTGCCTGCGTATGGGATCGGGCGTGAACTAATGTACTCTGGCAACCGTCAATGATGATAGAACATTGACAAACGGGGCACTCTACGGAAACGTACGGATGAATAGTATTCGGTATTGTAAAAACAGTTTAGTCGCTTACTTGAGGGGTAGCTCCCCATCGCATGTATAAACGGATAAGTTAACTGGTGAAACAAGTTTTTGGAAATTAAAACTGGACAACTCGTGAACTCGCCAACATTTTTGTTGATACCCTACTGCATGCTTTGCAGGTACCCAGTGACTCAGGAGCTTGCAGCTTGGGAAGTGTAGTGGTCGCCTAAACCCGCGTGTTGGGTTCTAAATAACTTGAACTATGAACTTTGTTTAAACTGTTTTGCCTATGCTTCCGCTATTTACTTAAACTGTTATTTGAACCTAACTTTCGAACTTTAAACTATGATGCATACTAACTATTAAGGTTGGTGATCATCTTTATTATTATCCAAATACTCAGTATAATTGGTGGCTGGATCCTGGTCAGTCACGCCTCCAAGCGGTAGTACTCCGCATGTGGATTTTGGGGGTGTGACAGATTGGTATCAGAGCCATTGGTTATAGTGAACTTGGTTTTAAAAAGAAGAGTCTTTTTGAGAAAAACCAGACTATAACCCGTGACTCGTGACGACACTACACTCCAAGGGCAAGACTCGACATACTAGACCTCGTAGCTCGGACTTGTGTTTACTTGCTTGTTTATCTTATATTGACTACTCTACTATACATACTAGTGTGTCCGATTAGATAGATACACATTTCTCTTCTACCTCATTCTCGCTACGTTACAACATTACACTCATACTGTGTTTTCTGGTTATGAAGACAATGAGTGGACGCGGAAGAGGAAGCGTTAACATGACTCAGGCTCAATTCGCTAACTTGCTCAACACGGTGGCTGCAGCTTTCGCAGCTCACCCTGGAGGTAAACTCGTTGCTATAGGATATTCAGATCCTACCCCCGCATCGTCTTTTCACCTCTAAAACCTATTCGCTCCATTTCTCACAACAGGCCAGCCTGCGCCTGCGCAACCACGTGTTTGTACTTTCAAAACCTTCATGGATGGCAAGCCTCTCCCTTTCAACGGCACTGAGGGTGCCATAGGCCTTCTGCATTGGATTGAAAAGGCCGAAGCTGTCTTTGCCGTCTGCGAGTGTCCCCCTGCTAACTGGGTTAAGTACGCAACTGGTACGCTTGAAGGAAACGCGCTTTCATGGTGGAAAGCACAGATTCAGATGCTTGGTCTGGAAACTGCTAATGCTACGGCATGGGAAGATTTCAAGGACATGATCAAAGAGGAGTACTGTCACAGGGATGACATCCACAAACTCGAGAACGAGTACTATGCGCTCAAGATGGTCGGATCAGAGATTGAGACCTACACTAAGCAGTCCAACGACTATGCTGCACTTTGCCCAAACATGTCCCAACCTATGTATCGAAGGGTCGAATTGTACATCAAAGGCTTGGTCCCAGAAATCCGGAGCCATGTGACCTCGGCCAACCTCAACACCATACAGCCCGTGGTTCGTCTCGCTCACAAACTCACCAATCAGGCTGTGGAAGAGGGCAAGCTGCCCAAGAGGATCGGTGCTACTGCTGGAACTTCTGGCGATAACAAGCGAAAGTGGGATGGAAGTCAGGGAAAGGATGCTAACCCCACTCAGGCCCCAGTTCAACAAAGGAAGACTGAAAGCAACAAGGGCCCTCAGCAACAGGGTGGCTATCGAGGAAACCACCCTAAGTGTAACAAATGTAACTGACATCACAGTGGGCCATGTGGAAAAGGTCAGTGTCAGCGATGCAACAAGATGGGGCACGAAGCCAAAGACTGCCGAAGCCAGTTCCCAGCTAGGCAGAATCAGCAACAACCACAACAACAGCAACAACAAGGAAACAACCGTGGATGCTTCAAGTGTGGAGCAATGGGGCACATGCGAAAGGATTGCCCTGAACTGAATCAAAACAACAACAATCAGGGTGCTGGAAACAATAACAACAATACTGGAAATGGTGCTAGAGGAAAAGCTTTTGTGATTGGAGCTGGGGAAGCAAGGAATGACCCCAACGTTGTAGCGGGTAAGTTCCTACTTAATGATCGTTATGTTTCCATGCTATTTGATTCCGGAGCAGATGCTAGTTATGTATCCCTACGTATTAGTAAGAAACTTAAGCTCACTCTTACGCCGCTGAGCTCTAAGCACACCGTTGAAATAGCTAATGGTAGAAACCTCGAGGCCTCACACATAATTCGTAACTGCAAATTAGAGTTGTCTGGTCAGACCTTCTGTATCGATCTTTTCCCCATCATTCTTGGAAGCTTCGACGTCGTTATTGGTATGGATTGGTTATCCAAACATCGAGCTGAAATCCTCTGCCAGGAGAAAGCTATTCGTATTCCCCGTCCCCCTGGCAAACCCCTTATAGTTCAAGGCGACAAGAGCGGAGAAGTCACGGGCATCATTTCATTCTTAAAGGCCCATAAGTGTCTACGAAAAGGGCACACTGCTATCTTAGCACTCATTACCGACACACAGAAAAGGGAAAACAGGATTGAAGATTTTCCAGTTGTACGCGACTATCCTGAGGTATTCCCGGAGGAACTACCTGGACTCCCTCCTCACCGTCAGGTCGAATTCCAAATCGATCTAGCTCCCGGAGCAGCACCTATAGCTCGTGCACCTTATCGCCTAGCTCCTGCAGAACTCAAGGAACTCTCTACTCAGCTACAAGAACTTTTGGACAAAGGTTTTATCCGTCCTAGTTCATCACCCTGGGGAGCCCCAGTGCTCTTCGTTAAAAAGAAAGATGGCTCATTCCGAATGTGCATTGACTACCGCGAACTTAACAAGGTTACCATCAAGAATCGTTATCCACTTCCCCGTATCGACGACCTGTTCGACCAGCTGCAAGGGTCGAGCTATTATTCCAAGATCGATCTGCGATCGGGTTATCACCAGCTGAGAGTCCGCGATGAGGACATCTCTAAGACTGCTTTCAGAACCCGCTATGGTCACTACGAATTCCTTGTTATGCCTTTCGGAATGACCAACGCACCTGCAATCTTCATGGATCTCATGAACCGAGTATGCAAACCCTACCTCGATAAGTTCGTAATTGTGTTTATCGACGATATCCTAATCTACTCGAAGAGCCAAGAGGAGCATGAACAACACCTACGTCTTATTCTCGAACTCCTTCGCAATGAACAACTGTACGCCAAATTCTCGAAATGTGATTTCTGGCTTAGAGAAGTCCATTTCCTTGGACACATCGTCAATCAGGAAGGGATTCATGTTGACCCTGCTAAGATTGAGTCCATTAAGAATTGGCCTGTGCCTAAGACTCCGACCGAAGTTCGCCAATTCTTGGGATTGGCGGGATACTATCGAAGATTTATCAAGGGATTCTCTAAGATCGCTCAACCACTTACGACACTCACTCAGAAGGGTGTTGCTTACAAATGGAGTGATGCTCAGGAATCTGCCTTCCAGGAACTAAAGAAGAACCTTTGTAGTGCTCCTATCCTCTCCTTACCCGAAGGTACCGACGACTTCGTCGTTTACTGCGACGCTTCTATTCAAGGACTTGGCTGCGTATTGATGCAACGCGAGAAAGTTATCGCTTACGCCTCGCGACAACTCAAGGTCCACGAACGGAACTATACGACGCATGACTTAGAATTTGGAGCTGTGGTCTTCGCGCTCAAGCTTTGGAGACACTACTTGTACGGCACCAAGTGCACGATTTACACTGATCACAAGAGTCTCCAGCACATAATGGGACAAAAGGAGTTGAATATGCGGCAACGCCGATGGGTCGAACTCCTAAATGACTACGAGTGTGCAATCAAATATCACCCAGGCAAGGCTAATGTGGTAGCCGATGCCCTCAGCAGAAAGGAGACCAAACCCAAGCGTGTTCGTGCCCTACAGCTCACTATCCACTCGAACCTCCCTAACCAAATTCGAAATGCTCAGGTTGAAGCATTGAAAGCCGAGAACATCAGGGCCGAGTCCCTACGCGGATCGAGGCAACGATTGGAACAAAAAGAAGACGGTGCTTACTACGTGGCCGGACGCATATGGGTTCCGCTTTATGGGAAATTACGTGACCTGGTGATGGATGAAGCCCACAAGTCCCGTTACTCAGTACATCCGGGTTCAGATAAGATGTACCACGACTTGAGAGCTACCTATTGGTGGCCTGGCATGAAAGCCCACATAGCAACCTATGTCAGGAAATGTTTGACTTGTGCAAGGGTCAAGGCTGAGTATCAGAAACCATCAGGCCTACTCCAACAGCCAGAGATTCCGCAATGGAAATGGGAGCAGATTTCCATGGATTTTGTTACTGGCCTGCCTAGGTCTCAGCGCGGAAATGACACCATTTGGGTGATAGTGGATCGCTTAACTAAGTCTGCACACTTCTTGGCTATTAAAGAAACAGACAAGTTCTCTACCCTAGCAGAGGTATACTTAAAAGAAGTGGTCTCGAAGCACGGAGTGCCTACCTCTATTATTTCTGATCGAGACGCGCGTTTTACTTCTGAGTTGTGGCAAGCCATGCACAAATCTTTTGGCTCACGTTTAGACATGAGCACCGCTTATCACCCGCAAACGGATGGGCAGTCTGAACGCACCATCCAAACCCTCGAAGACATGCTTAGGGCATGTGTGATCGATTTTGGCAAGAATTGGGAGAAGCACCTGCCGTTGGTGGAATTCTCCTACAACAACAGCTACCACACCAGCATTCAGGCAGCACCCTTTGAGGCATTGTACGGCTGTAAATGTCGATCGCCTCTCTGCTGGGCTGAGGTTGGTGACAGCCAGATCACAGGCCCGGAACATGTAGTCGACACCACAGAAAAGATTACCCAGATTAGGCAACGCATGGCGGCAGCTCGTGACCGTCAAAAGTACTACGCTGATAAAGATAGGAAGCCGCAAGAGTTCCAGGTTGGTGAACGGGCTCTACTTAAGGTCTCACCCTGGAAGGGTGTGGTTCGTTTTGGAAAACGGGGCAAGCTTAATCCAAGATATGTCGGACCCTTTGAAGTTACCGAAAAGATCGGTACGGCCGCTTACAGATTGAATCTGCCTGAAGAACTGAGTGCTGTGCACGACGTCTTCCATGTGTCCAATCTGAAGAAGTGTCTGTCAGATGAAACACTCGTCATTCCTTACAAGGAACTTACTATTGAGGAACAGCTACACTTTACTGAGGAACCGGTTGAGATCACGGATCGTGAGATTAAAACCCTCAAACGTAGCCAGATACCCCTCGTGCGAGTTCGTTGGAACTCACGCCGTGGCCCAGAGTTTACCTGGGAGCGGGAAGACCAGATGAAGCGCAAGTATCCCCAGCTGTTCCCAAATGAAACCCCCAGCACTGAAGCTACAACTGAATTTCGGGGCGAAATTCCAAACTAACGGGGGGGGGGGATGATGTGACATCCCGTTGAAACGTTCGTATTTTCCCGTTGAAACGTTCGTATTTACACTAGCCTGTCAGTGGCTGCCTTAACTTTCGGGACGAAAGTTCTTAAAACTTGGGGATAATGTGACACTCTAGGTTTTCCCGAGCAAACACCTTGTAATCACTTAGTGCGCATATATATATATAAATTATTATTAAATGGAAGTTGTTATTCTTCTTGTGCTATGTGTCGATAACGTGTATGTAATATATACATGTGTGTGTGTAAGGATACTTGTGAACCGAAACCATGACTCGAGACCACCCGGTCTCGAGTAAACAGGGTAACAACGGGCCGGTTGGGCCGTAACCTTAGCCACCCGAAACCTCCCACTCGAAACCACCCTAAAACCCACTTTGGGTGCATTACCTCCTATTTAAACCTACAACCCTCACACACACTCCCCTTTTACACTCTCTCACTTCATCCTCACTCACTCTCTCTAGAAAACCCTAACAAATCAAGCTCACCTCCTCTCCTCTCCCTCTCTCGGATCTAACCGGCGACAACAAAAGGGGGCTCCCGGATCATCTCGGATTAGCTCATCATCACCACTCGGAACTTAGTCCATCAATCCTTCACACCCCTTCATCTAGCCGGTTAGTGCCTTTAGTTATTAGGTTAAAAATGATGATTATGATATATAGAAACTATGTGATTTGTTGGATGTTTGAATGAGTATATTGCTTATTAGATGATAGATTGATAACAATGTTTGAATGATGAATTTATGAAACAATGTGTTTTATTCATAAACCTTATGAATGCCTTGAAATAACTATATGATATGGATAAGCTAGTGTGTTTTGAATAAATGATTCATGCTAGAAAGTGTAAGGGAAATGTTGTTTTGATAATATCTTTTGATAATATCTTGCTAAGGTGTTTTGTAGGACAAATGGCTATGTTATCCGAATTATGTTATCCGATTTATGTATATGATTTACGCTAGATATTTTGGGCAAATGTGTGTTCATATTATTTCATGCTTGAATAATCTCATGAAGAACATCATGAATATGTATTAAATATAGTATGAACATATGAAGAACAATTTGAATGTCATGAAAATATTTGAAATATGCTTTACTTGATCTATTTTGCATTACATCTAGACAATAAAACATGTTTAAGCATTCTGGTTGGTTAGTACAAAATCTCATGAAATTGCAATCTCATTGGTTAGTACATCAGAGGTTCTAGAAGGATTCTTGTGCACGTATCCGAGGTTGCGACTCGAAACCCCCGGTTGCGACTCGCAACCAAAACATGACAACTCGAGACTACGGCGGTTGCGACTCGAAACCAAAACGTGACAAGTCGAAACCTCCGGTTGCGACTCGAAACCAGACCATGACAAGTCGAAACATCCGGTTGCGACTCGAGACTGAGTGGTTGCGACTCGAGACTAGGTGGTTGCGACTCGCAACCAAAACATGACAAACCGAAACCCCCGGTTGCGACTCGTAACTGTGTGTTCTCGAGTCGAGACCTCCTGGTCTCGACTGGGCCGCTTGTCTCCGTTATTGGGCCAAGGACGTGTGGGCTGTGCACACCGTTCTATCTGGTTTATGTGATGCGGTTAACGGTTAATGTGATCTGATAGGCCCAATAACACTTATGATTTATGTGACGGTTGTTGATGCTCACTGTCTAACTGCTATGTATCAGAATAGGCCCGATTAACTTGCTGAATGATCATATATTTTGTATGCTATGTGTTAGTTATGTGTAGACTATACATGAATACTTGTACCCCAACTTGACCTGTATTGGTGGCCATGCTAGGACGTGGTGACCAACGTGTTTGACCAAGTAAACAACCTACCGAGCAACCCAAGGTGAGTTCACAACTAATAAAGCATGCGTTCCCGGTGGTTGGGAAACGGAAACTTACAACAACGCTATCCCCTCGTAAGGGATACAAACCTACTTCTCTCCCCGTAAATGGGACTTTTAGTTAATTACTGTTTATACTGGATGCAACAAGCAACACTAAACAAAACTCTATCACTCAAGTCCTCACTTCTTAATACCGATTAGTCGCCGGGGTCAGGCGAACGGGTTATTAGTTGATAGCGCTATTTAGGTCTCACCAACCTCACACCGTGCCCGCGTATGGGATCGGGCGTGAACTAATGTACTCTGGCAACCGTCAATGATGATAGAACATTGACAAACGGGGCACTCTACGGAAACGTACGGATGAATAGTATTCGGTATTGTAAAAACAGTTTAGTCGCTTACTTGAGGGGTAGCTCCCCATCGCATGTATAAACGGATAAGTTAACTGGTGAAACAAGTTTTTGGAAATTAAAACTGGACAACTCGTGAACTCGCCAACATTTTTGTTGATACCCTACTGCATGCTTTGCAGGTACCCAGTGACTCAGGAGCTTGCAGCTTGGGAAGTGTAGTGGTCGCCTAAACCCGCGTGTTGGGTTCTAAATAACTTGAACTATGAACTTTGTTTAAACTGTTTTGCCTATGCTTCCGCTATTTACTTAAACTGTTATTTGAACCTAACTTTCGAACTTTAAACTATGATGCATACTAACTATTAAGGTTGGTGATCATCTTTATTATTATCCAAATACTCAGTATAATTGGTGGCTGGATCCTGGTCAGTCACGCCTCCAAGCGGTAGTACTCCGCATGTGGATTTTGGGGGTGTGACATACTGGCACATCATCAGTGAGACCGTTTATCACTTTTTTATCTTACCAAATCTTTAGCATGTTGTGATCGTCCACTGATGTACTATCATTTCCTCTTTTATGCAACAAAACTCATTTTTGATTTTATCATGTTTTTGGCTTTTTCAAATTTTTAAATGTTTTTGGATTTTCTAAATTTTACTCCCCCTAAAATGCAAACATATTAAAGGAAATTTGAAAACAAACTGTACAAAAACATGACAACTGATATCGAATTGCCTCAATTCGCCATCCACTTGGCATAAACAATCAGAACTCCCCCTCACAACAAACTATTTTCCCATCGATTTCAAAACACTTAAGTTTGTTTTAATCAAATGGTTTTTTCGGAAAATAAGTTTTGTTGATTTTATCACTTGTAAAATTGGGGTTTAAATCATCATATTGTTTTTCAACCACTTGTAGAAAATCAGATACAACTTAATGTCCCTGATTTACCACTTTTAAGATCAATCCAATCAAACATTTTCAACCAAACATCATCTGTTAGTTGAATTCTCAAGGTGCCGATTCCTACTCCTCGCTTACAAACCTGGGAGTTCCGGCAAGTCCTGCAAAAACTTCTCAAACATTTTTACAAACATGATAAAGAATGATGCCGATTCATGATCCACGATTACCAACTTGGGATCTCCGGCAAGTCAGGTTTTTACTCTTTGAAAAATATATCCACCCAAGCCTGACCTTCCTTGGGTGTCACCGAGTCATCATTACTCGGTTTCTTACCTCCTCTCTTCATCTCGTAGAACTCTTTAACCCCTTTGACTTTTCGATCAATCATTTTTCCAACAATATGTTTTACAATGGGGTTAAAAGCCTTGTCAACATCAAATTTCTTTTTATCAGAATAAAATTGATTTGAAATTTCAACTTTTCCAACTTTCTTCATGTAATTTTCAGCTTGTAAAGATGGAAAATTTTCATTGTTCATAGTTAGAACTGATTTCTCAACCTTTTTCTCAACATGTGGCTCCTCTGATTTTGTGGAATCAGAATCATCACCAGAACTGTTTCTTGAACCCTTAACAACCCATTTTTGATTTATCAGATTTTCTTTTCTTTTAACCACATTCTTTGAACATTCACCAATTTCAAAGATTGAATTTTCAAAGCCTGTGAACTTTTTGGTTGTTAGTTCAGTTTTCTCGATCACTTTCTGTTTTAGTTTACCAGAAATTTCCTGTTTTGGTTTGAATGTCTTCGGACAGTCCCTAGCAACATGACCAACAGTTTTACACTGAAAACAGGTTCTCTTTTCAATCTTCTTTGGAACAGCATTTTTCTTCAGCTCTACTTGCTTCTTGGCAAAGAATCCTTGATTTGTCTCCTTCCAGAATGAACTCTTTTGTTCTTTCTCTTGACTTGTTCCTGAAATAAAATCAGTTTTTGGTTTATAAATTTCCTCATTTTTATAATTTTTCGGTGGTATAAAACCTAAACCATTCCTTTTGAAATTACGGCTTTGATTTGGCTTCTTTTGAAAACCAGAACCAGAACTGTAACCCTTTTTCTTGTTTAATCTTTGTTGAACTCTTGAGGTGTATTTTGTAGGTTTATCAATAAGATTTACATCTTTTAATTCAAAAATATTGATTTCTGTTAGTTTGAAAACCTTTTTGATCATCTCAGTTTTTACACCTCTTAATGGAAAATCTTCATCAGAATATAATTTGTCAGAATCTTTCAAAGTATATGCCACTTTAAATGATTCATCATTCAAATTAGATTTTGATATCAAAAACTTTTTATCGTAAACCCGTTTGTCCTTTGTGACTGTTGACTTTGATGTATCGGACTCAGACTTTGACTTGGATTTGGACTCTGATTTTGACTCCTCTATGTCATCTTTGTCTAACACCTGATCGACCACACTTTTTATCAATTTTGACTCATGATCAGTATCGGACGACGTGTACGTGACATCAATATTTTCTGGCAAATTATCCGACGGCCCAGACTCCCATTGTAAGTTCATTGCCTTTTCGACTCTTTCTGAATTTGGATTTCGAGGTAAAAATCCATTTTCGACCGGGGGCGGACATCTAGTGTAGACCACACTTGATTTCTTACCAGAAGTCTTCACTTCATCTTTTGTCACGGATTTCTTTTCTTCAGACATTTTCATTTCTTCAAATGTCTTCAAATTCTCCACTACTGGATAAATCCTGTCAACAACAAAAGAAGAACATGAGTAACTGTTTAATAACCTTTTAACTTTCTCAGTCTCTATCTTCTGTGTTGCCAGCTCCAACTCTAAATCAGCACATTTCTTGATATAAAAGTTAGCATCATCCAGCTGTCTAAGATATGCTACTTTCAAAGTATTCATTGCCATTGCTTGTTCACCACTCGAATCAGTATATTTGTTAATTTCTCTGTTCATTGTGTCATACGATTCTTTCAACTTGTGAATATTGTGCAATAACTCATTGTTTTGTTTGATTAACGAATCACAGTTCATGCACTTTTCAGAAACTTCAACTCGTTCTGCATCAATCTTCACTTCATATTCTGGAACTTCTTTGACACTTCTGCTTGATTGTAAAAACTCAGCTCTTCTTCTTTTCTCAGCTTTCGCTTCGTTCTTCAATCTCTCTTCTTCTTCTTCTTCCTCTTCTTTGTTCTTCCTTCGTCTTTCTTCAGCTGCTTCCATGACTTTTCTGCATCTTTCTGCGCATTTCAAATCATAAGCATTAGCAAAGAAAACATTAACATTTGAAGTGTCTTTAGACATCTCTTTGGCCATAAATTCTTGATCTGGACAAAAATTGTTCCAATTGAAACCTTCAGCCAGTTTTTCATCATCTTGTTCTGCCAAACACCCTTTGCTGTTTATTGGAACATATTTATCCCAACTGAATCCACCATTATTTCCCAGACAAGCTTTCTTTAAGTCTTTAATCTGCATCATTCCATGTGCAGTTTGTGCCTGATGCAGTGCTGGTGGTGTGATTTGATGATAAATCGCCTTTTTGTGATAATCGTTGTTTCCAAAAGGATTCTGAGCTCCAGTAGCTTCACGATTTTTGCATTCTCTCTTGAAATGCCCCTTTTCCCTGCAACGAAAACATGTAACTTTTGACTTATCAAAGCCTAAGTTTGAAACACTTGCATCAAGAAAATCATTTCTTCCCGTGATTTGTTTAAACTTCTCAGCTCTTCTCATTACACTGGCCATGCACCATTTAATATCCATCAATTCCATTTCCTCAGCATCGATTTGATCATAATCCTCTTTCGTGAGCATTGGATTACCGATCTTTCCGGCCACAAACTACTATAGGACTCTAACACCATTCCCAACAAAGACATTTGATTTTTTGCAACTTCTTCAGAATAATCTTGATCACTTTCAAGATTTAATACAATATTGCATTGAAGTTTTCTTCCATTCTTTGTTGCAGAAATGTTTGGATCGAATGATGAAAATCTAGTGCTGCTTGATCCTTGGGATGATTTCTTTTCAGAAGAATCATTCACACTGTAAGCAGTTTCAATTTTTGTAGAATAATTTGATTTTTCGTTGACACCACCTTTGTAATACAAACTGATATCTTGTTCTCCATCGTAATTCTTCATCCTAGCAATCTTCCTCTGCTCCATCTCCTGAGCTTCCAGATGCTTGATAAAATCTCCCAGTGTCATTTTCTTATAATCTGTTTTGTTTGACCGTAGCATCATCAGAAATGTTCCCCATGTTTCATATGGTAGCGCATCTGCAAGTTTTTCAACCAATTCATCAGTATCTTTCTTAACACCAAGTTTCGTCATATTTCTCACCAAGTTACAATATCTATCAATTAATTGCTTGACACTCTCATTTTTCAATCCCCGAAATAAGTCAAATTCCTTTTTCATGAGAGACATCTTATTCCTGAGCATATCGTCACTTCCAGTAAACTTTGCTTCCAACTCTTTCCATATCGAATATGAAGTTCCATCATGTTGAAGCAGTATCAAAATATCTTCTTTTATCGCTTGCTGAAGCAGACTCACCATCAATTTCTCATCTCGATATTTCTTTTTATCTACAGTACTCATTTCTCTAAGTGTTAACGGAGTACCATTCACAACATCGTTCTTTGTGGGCTTAACATACGGCTCTTCAGTGTGTTCCCACGCATCCAAATGATATGCCTCAACCCAATTTCCAAACCTTTCGGACTGTCACACCCCGACCACGTATAACATACAAGACGTGGCGGAAACATCGGGGAGTGTTGCAACAGAATTAATTGTTTCAAATCCATGGCAAACAAAGTTGTATTTTATTTATTAAACAAGAGTTACATTGTCTTAACACAGGAAATACAGAGTTTATAACATAATTAAATAAAGTCTATCATAGTTTTTAGTCTCTAAGGCACAGGTCCGCCCTAGAATCATGATCAACATCCTACGGAAAAGCTCCTGAAAACACATGTGAAAATAGGTACGTCAGCATAAAAATGCCTGTGAGATACATAGGTTTGTGAAAATAAGATTCATGACTTATGTTTGAGAAAATGTTTAGTCATGAACTTTGTAATTTGATTTGTTTCGTAATTTGCTTGTAAAACAATAAGTTCAGATGATATGTATAAGTTAAAGAATAAAGTATGGGTAAATGAATAACCATGTAAAATGAGTTGTATGAAATAAACTGTATATTAAACCAAAGTCTTGGGAAAACATGTTACTTGTATAAAGTGTATAAGTCCAACATGAATGATTTAAATAACGCTATGATACGCAATATAATACAATCACTTATGTATAGGAAGTACCAGCGGCGTATCCACCATGATTGTATCATATTACTCACATCTCGTTACTTAAATCACTTAAACCAATCAACAAAGTATAATGTCTATGTTTAAACCAATAGTCAAAAGTCCTTGTATAAACCATGTCAAATGTTGATAATCCAAAAGTAGTCAAGTAATGTATAACAATTGTTATGTATGGTAAGTAAAAATAAGACTACTTAAACCATAAGTAAAAATGTACAAAACAAAGTATTTTGAATATATCAAAAAGTTATGTTTTGCAAGCCTTACATGTTACATTGATACAAACATTTATGTGGTAAGTTAACGCATACATTCAAGCCTTGAGACAGTCGGATAACCCTTTCAGTCAAGGTTATCAAAAGAATTGTATTCGGATTCAGTCATTCCTTACATCCAAACAAACCCGAGATGTAAGAAATGGGATTTGTCAAGTCCTATGGTACCACTACTTACTACCGAGCGGCGTAGCAAATGTTAATGAATGTAATAAAGACCCGTTTGTGCAAACCAAATATCATAGCAGTTGTATACATGTCATATGAAAACAATGTACTAAGTATGCTAAGTTAACATACAAAGCAGAAAAGTCTTGTAAATCAATGTACTAAGTATGCTATCAGTCAACATACAAAGCAGAAAAGTCATGTAAATCAATGTGCTAGCATGCTATCAGTCAACATACAAAGCAGAAAAGTCATGTAAATCAATGTGCTAGCATGCTATCAGTCAACATACAAAGCAGAAATGTAATGTAAAACAATGTACTAAGTATGCACACAATGGACATACATAGCATGAAATGTAATGAAATCATGTACTATAATGTACTAACAAACATAGCCGGTATATGATGTATAAACAGGACAGCATGAAAGTAACAAGTAGGCACATGTGTTTCACCCCAAAACAGTTTGGAAAACAGTAAAAGAGGGGTCTATGTACTCACATAAACACCTTGAAAACATTTAAAAGAGGGGGTTCTATGTACTCACTTGAGATTGCTCAGATGTCTAAAGATAACCACCAAGTAATGCTAGAGATCTCGGAATCAAACGGCACCTAATATAGGTAACTATGTTAATAAACCGGACCTAAATCGGAAGACTGGGTAGCATTAGGGTTTGTAAACCAAATGAGTGTAGGAACTCATATGATATGGTTTAACAAAGCCTACATACTAAATGAAACTTAACCTAAGTGTTATCGACCCATTACGACCCGTTTAGATAGCTTATGCTACTTTAACGCGTCGTTCGCGTAAAACGCGTTCGGAACGCCTAACTAGCCCTATGACAAGTGTTATATGCCTAAACATGTTACATAATCAGTTATGTGGCAAAAATTTAGGTTACATATGCTAAATTACCAATTATGCATAAAAAGGGTATTCTGGTAATTTACCTAAGGCATATAAACTACCTATCATACAACTACTTAAACGATGTGACCATAGGGTATAACCTCGGAAGGTTATTCCCTACCTACTATGGTCACCTAATATATTTGGTCGGATCCTAATGATCGACCAAATGGGTCGGGTTCGAGGTATAAGCGATTGTTTAGATCGCTTACCCTACGACCCTAGACAACGTGGTAATCAGTAGGCATAGTCCCAAGGACTATGACCATCGTGATTACAATCACGTTGCGAAGTTCAACCGAACTTCGCATTGACCATTACTGGTCAACGCTGAAAGTCAAACAAAGTTTGACTTTCTGGCTCGAAAAGCAGTAAATATAAGGAAAAGAACGAAAGAATACTAACCCAGGGTCCCCGAATGCTAATCGTGATCAAAATAACTCAGGTATGAAACAACGGTTTCAACTTAGAGTCACAAAGATCAGATTCTAGTGAGAAAATGCAATGGGGGTGTTGGGTTATTTATAGTTTTCGGTGAACCGTTGAGATCGTTTCTTGGGAAACGTGCCACGATCCGAGCCGTACACTTGTCACAATGTTATGGAGGCTACTTGGCACCTTAACTTAATGACACATCACTTAAAAACATGTGGTTAAGGTTCAAATGGCTGCAACTTGCATTTAAAAACATTTAATCTGATCAGAAGACCCCTAGCGCACCGCTACGCTTAAAGTGTAGCGCACCGCTAGGCACTATTTCGGCAGAATTACACTTTTGGTCCCTGAACTGTATTTAGGCCATTTTCGACACGTTTAAGGCCCGTTAACCCCATTTCAAAGCTCTAAAATGAAGTTAAAGTATAGGGAACTTAAAATATGTTCAAAAATATGATGGATGTCGGTTCGTTTGGCCGTACGAACGCGATGTTCGGTTAATTACGACGGAATGCGCATAAGCGCGAAAAACGATCCAAATGACGCGACGAATGGATTTTTCTTAAGGCGAACACTAAAATATAATGTAGTCATGCTTACATAAATTTTTGGATGTCCGGATGTATTCAGAACGTAAGTTATGCGCGAAAATGCAAACTTGTGCACTTTTTGACACTTTTAGTCCCTGAATGTCCCAAAAGTTTATTTTAGCACACCGAAACCCTCAAAGCCTATTTCTAAGCTATGTCAAGGATATTTAAGGTGTGTTTAACTTATGGTTATGTTCCGGAATGTTCGTTATAGTTCAAATTGACATACTTTCTCAGTTTGTCAAGTTTAGACCCTGTAAGCGAATTAACTTGTTTTTGCCATACCAAAGCCTTCAAAACTTATTTCTAAGTTATGTAAAGGTTATTTAAGGTATGTTGAGTATATGTTGATGTTCCGGAGTATTTCTCGCATTAAACTGAGTACGTTTACGCACTAGTTTGCGTATAACTCTCCAGAAAGTGATGTAGAGTTTGAAATTACATAAAAGTCAAAACATGAAAAATGTAAAACACAACCAAACAAACATTGTGATCAAATAACATTGTTTTATTGATAATAGAACTGTTCATAGTGATTACAAACACAGGTGTTACAGTCTCCCCTACTTGTGGAAATTTCGTCCCGAAATTTATTTAGAGGAAACTTGTGGAAAAAGATGTGGATATTTCGCCTTCATTTGATCTTCGCGTTCCCAAGTAAACTCAGGTCCACGTTTAGCTTCCCAGCGAACTTTGACCAAAGGAATGCGCTTGCGTTTAAGCCACTTGACTTCACGTTCCATGATTTCCACTGGTTTTTCAACAAATTTCAGTGTTTTGCCAACACGAATTTCGTCAAGCGGTATGGAGAAGTTCTCATCAGCTGTACACTTCTTGAGATTGGATATGTGAAAAGTTGGATGAACATTTCCAAGTTCAGGAGGTAACTCAAGTCTGTAGGCTACCTTTCCGATTCTTTCAACGATCTTGAATGGTCCAACGTATCTAGGTGCAAGTTTTCCTTTCTTTCCAAATCTGATCACACCTTTCCAAGGTGAGACCTTAAGTAATACTCGATCACCGATTTGAAATTCCAAGGCTTTGCGTTTTGGATCCGCGTAAATCTTCTGACGGCTTCTAGCTGCCTGAAGGTTATCACGAACTTTCTTGACCTTGTCAGTTGTCTCTAAAATGAGGGCAGGTCCAGTAAGTTGAGCCTCGCCAATCTCATTCCAGCAGACTGGTGAACGACATTTTCGACCATAGAGAGCTTCGAAAGGAGCCATTTTGATGCTAGTATGATAACTGTTGTTGTAGGAGAATTCAATCAATTTAAGATGTGAATCCCAACTACCCCCAAAATCGATCACACAAGCCCTTAGCATATCCTCCAGAGTCTGGATTGTTCTCTCAGATTGACCATCCGTTTGCGGATGATAAGCTGTGCTCAGATTAAGTTGGGTCCCCATAGCAGATTGCATGGTTCTCCAAAAATGAGAAGTGAAACGAGCATCTCTGTCAGAAATGATGTTCAAAGGAACACCATGTCGAGCCACAATTTCATCTACATAGATTTGAGCAAGTCTGTCAGTAGGAAAATCCTCACGGATTGGCAAGAAATGTGCTGACTTTGTAAGACGATCAACGACTACCCAGATGGCATCATGACCTTTCTTTGTGCGTGGAAGTTTGGTAACAAGATCCATAGTAATGTTTTCCCATTTCCAAACTGGGATCTCTGGTTGCACCAATAAACCAGAAGGACGTTGATGTTCAGCCTTAACCTTAAGACAAGTAAGGCATTTTGATACGTATAAGGCAATGTCTTTCTTCATACCAGGCCACCAATAGTGAATACGAAGATCCTTATACATCTTATCTGAGCCCGGATGAATAGAATAACGAGACTTATGGGCTTCATCCATAAGCAAGGTACGAAGATCATCCTGGCTTGGGACCCACAAACGGTCCATGAAGTAATATGATCCATTGTCCTTCAGTTCCAAAGCAGGCGTTATGTGATAGGGAAATTCCTTATCCATTAAACCTTGTGAAACACAAGATTGTTGAGACTGAGAAATGCGTGCTTGAATATCGGATCGAGCTTGAATAACAGATTGAACACGTACACAATGAAGCTTAGTACGTTCCTTGCGACTCAATGCATCGGCCACGACATTCGCCTTACCAGGATGGTAGCGAATCTCGCAGTCATAGTCGTTTAAAAGCTCAACCCAACGTCGTTGTCTCATGTTGAGTTCTTTCTGATTGAAGATATGCTGAAGACTTTTGTGGTCAGTGAAAACCACACATTTTGTACCGTACAAATAGTGTCTCCAGATCTTTAGAGCAAAGACAACTGCACCCAACTCAAGATCATGAGTGGTGTAGTTCTTCTCATGTATCTTCAACTGCCTTGATGCATAAGCTATGACTTTGTTCCTTTGCATAAGAACACAGCCAAGACCCAATTTCGATGCATCACAATACACAACAAAATCATCATCACCCTCAGGCAATGATAGAACAGGCGCATCGCAAAGCTTCTGCTTCAGGTGTTGAAAAGCTTCCTCTTGTTTGTATCCCCAATAGAAGGGCATTTTCTTCTGAGTTAGAGCAGTTAAAGGAACTGCAATCTTTGAGAAGTTCTCTATGAAGCGGCGATAATAACCCGCTAGACCAAGAAAAGAACGAACTTCAGTAGGAGTAGTAGGCGTATCCCAATCCTTAATCGCACTGATCTTGGAGGGATCTACATGAATACCTTGTTCGTTGATAATATGTCCCAAAAATTGAACTTCTTTAAGCCAAAATTCGCACTTGGAGAATTTGGCGAAAAGTTGCTCTTTCTTTAGGAGTTCCAGAGTAAGACGAAGATGCTGCTCGTGATCAGCTCGCGTCTTAGAGTAAATCAAGATGTCGTCAATAAAAACAATGACGAACTGATCCAAATAAGGTTTGCAGACCCTATTCATTAAGTCCATGAAAACAGCAGGAGCATTAGTCACACCGAATGGCATGACTGTGAACTCATAATGCCCATAACGAGTACGGAACGCTGTCTTGGGAATATCTTCTTCATGCACCCGAAGTTGATGATACCCGGAACGCAGATCAATCTTCGAAAAATAAGAAGCGCCCTGTAGCTGATCAAAGAGATCATCAATGCGAGGTAGAGGATATCGATTCTTGATGGTAAGCTTGTTAAGCTCACGATAATCGATACACATCCTAAAGGATCCATCCTTCTTCTTGACAAAAAGAACGGGAGCACCCCAGGGTGAAAAACTAGGACGGATGAAACCTTTGTCAGAGAGCTCCTGCAGCTGCTTAGACAACTCTTGCATCTCAGACGGTGCAAGACGATATGGAGCTCTGGCAACAGGATTTGCACCAGGTACGAGATCAATACGGAACTCGACTTGGCGTGCTGGAGGTATACCAGGTAAATCTTCAGGGAAAACCTCAGAATAATCCCGAACGACAGGAATATCTGAAATAGTCTTACCCTTGCCTTTATCTTCTGTAACATGTGCTAAGAAAGCCACATAGTTCTTCTGCAGATATTTCCGAGCTTTAAAACAAGACATGAGTTTGAGACCACCGATAGGCTTCTCACCTTGAACCTGCAGGATCTCGCCTGTTGAAAGCGGCACACGAACAATCTTCTTAGAACAAACTATCTCTGCGTGATGCTTGGATAACCAATCCATTCCCACAATAACGTCGAAGCTTCCGAGTTGCATAGGCGCGAGGTCGATAGGAAAAAGATGATCATTAAGATTCAATTGGCAGTTGTGAAGAACAGAATCAAGAATAATGGGTTCACCACTAGCAACCTCTACTGTCAAAGATTTACTTAGTTTCGTTCTAGACACTCGAAGCACCGGTTCAAAAGACAAAGACACGAAACTCTTATCGGCACCAGAATCGAAAAGAACAGATGCAGGCTGATTATTAATAAAGAACGTACCGTTCACCACATTATCGTCAGCCTGTGCCTCTTGGGCATTCATGTTAAAGACTCGGCCTCGAGCCGGAGCTTGATTCTGATTCTGGTTCTGGTTGACTAGCCTTGGGCATCGGTTCCTGTAGTGGGTCAGATCCCCACAATTGTAGCACGAACCAGGAGGAAAATGAGGTCGTGCAGCTTGACCTTGTTGCTGAGCAAGAGGCTGAGCAACTTGTTGAGCTTGGTTCTGAACTGCCTGGTTCTGGTTAACAGGAATGCGGCAGTTGACAGCAAGATGACCAGATCTTCCGCAGTTGGTGCACTGACGACACTGGAGATGTGGTAGATGATGGCCATTACACCTGTTGCACAAAGGTGCATTGCCAAAATAAGGCTTCTTGGCAGGTGGTTGCGCAGGCTGATTTGGTGCAGCTTGGGCCTGTGCAGTAACAGCATAGTTTTGGGAAGCCTTTCGCTTCCTAGCATTCTTTGCGGAACCCGAATTCTTCCCATTCTTGTTTTCACCCTTCTTACCATCCCCTTTGCCAGGTGCCTGCTGCTTTCCCTTGTCACCCTTCTTATGCAGCTTTCCCTTACGAACCTGCGACTCAGTCAGTGTCGCTGATAACTCGATCGCCTGACGGAGTGTGGCAGGGTCACTACCAGTAAGGATGTCCTGCACTGAGTCGGGTAGGCCGTCGATGTACCTTTCGATAGCCTTGTCAAGTGGGGTAACCATAGTCGGGCAAAGCAAACTCAACTCTTCAAACCGATCCGTATAAGCCCTGTGCTCACCACCATCTTGCTTCAATTTATCAAACTCTTTCTCCAAGGCTCGCTGCTCATGACGAGGACAGAATTCCCTCATCATAAGGGCTCTAAGTTCAGCCCATGTCTGTGCGAGAGCAACTTCCGCACCTTGGTCCCTCATAACCCCGTTCCACCATGTCAAAGCCCTCTTCTGAAATACGCTCGAAGCAAACTCGACTTTGCGATTTTCGAGACACTGCACGTGGCGAAAAGTATTCTCTATGCTCTCAAACCACTGAAGAAGCCCAGTCGCTCCCTCAGAACCACTAAACTTGAGTGGTTTAGCCTGGTTAAAATCCTTGTATTTGCACGGACCATTGTTGTTGTTGTTGGCTTGTTGCCATTGAGCAAAGAGATTTGGGAATTGAGCAGCCATCTGCTGCGCAATAATCTCTGCCAGTTCAGCAGTAGCTATCTGGTTCTCGCGTCGAGGAGGCATTCTAAAAGAGGAAAACATGAAAAGGAACGAGTGAGATGATTGGATGAAAAGAATGAGATGATAAAAACAAGAATTGCAAACAGCATAGATGGTGGTCATTCGTTCGTATCACAAAGCAAACAAACGACTCACAGGGACTAATCAAAGTAAATGGGTCATAAATAATGTATAATGAAGACATGCTCGCCTATAAGTGAACACTCACTCCAAGAATTCCCAGGTAAGCACAACTGGTCTCGCGTCTGGTTGAGATGTATACGAAGTGCTTGCCTAGACAGAAAACCCAGAATACAGGCATTCACCCTTCCAGTTTGCACATGTTCACATTATTTAAAACCCAAAACTTTTGACGAGATTTTGAAAATTTGAAGGCACAAGGCCAAAAACCAATACTGAAAAGGGTTCAAAACCATATAACAGAGGGTTTAAAACCTTACAATTGAGGGTTCAAAACCTTGTAAAAATTTATTCAAAAACAGATGATTGTTTTTCAAAAATCGATTCGGAAAAATTTTGATTCCTTGTTTTGTTAATCACCTAAGGATAGGTGATGTACATGTTTTAAGATCTAAACACAAGATAACTTGTGTTAGGTTCCTAGAAAAGTTATAGTCTAGGTCAAAGCATTACTAATAACCTAATTCCCTATAACCATTGGCTCTGATACCAACTCTTCTGTCACACCCCGACCACGTATAACATACAAGACGTGGCGGAAACATCGGGGAGTGTTGCAACAGAATTAATTGTTTCAAATCCATGGCAAACAAAGTTGTATTTTATTTATTAAACAAGAGTTACATTGTCTTAACACAGGAAATACAGAGTTTATAACATAATTAAACAAAGTCTATCATAGTTTTTAGTCTCTAAGGCACAGGTCCGCCCTAGAATCATGATCAACATCCTACGGAAAAGCTCCTGAAAACACATGTGAAAATAGGTACGTCAGCATAAAAATGCCTGTGAGATACATAGGTTTGTGAAAATAAGATTCATGACTTATGTTTGAGAAAATGTTTAGTCATGAACTTTGTAATTTGATTTGTTTCGTAATTTGCTTGTAAAACAATAAGTTCAGATGATATGTATAAGTTAAAGAATAAAGTATGGGTAAATGAATAACCATGTAAAATGAGTTGTATGAAATAAACTGTATATTAAACCAAAGTCTTGGGAAAACATGTTACTTGTATAAAGTGTATAAGTCCAACATGAATGATTTAAATAACGCTATGATACGCAATATAATACAATCACTTATGTATAGGAAGTACCAGCGGCGTATCCACCATGATTGTATCATATTACTCGCATCTCGTTACTTAAATCACTTAAACCAATCAACAAAGTATAATGTCTATGTTTAAACCAATAGTCAAAAGTCCTTGTATAAACCATGTCAAATGTTGATAATCCAAAAGTAGTCAAGTAATGTATAACAATTGTTATGTATGGTAAGTAAAAATAAGACTACTTAAACCATAAGTAAAAATGTACAAAACAAAGTATTTTGAATATATCAAAAAGTTATGTTTTGCAAGCCTTACATGTTACATTGATACAAACATTTATGTGGTAAGTTAACGCATACATTCAAGCCTTGAGACAGTCGGATAACCCTTTCAGTCAAGGTTATCAAAAGAATTGTATTCGGATTCAGTCATTCCTTACATCCAAACAAACCCGAGATGTAAGAAATGGGATTTGTCAAGTCCTATGGTACCACTACTTACTACCGAGCGGCGTAGCAAATGTTAATGAATGTAATAAAGACCCGTTTGTGCAAACCAAATATCATAGCAGTTGTATACATGTCATATGAAAACAATGTACTAAGTATGCTAAGTTAACATACAAAGCAGAAAAGTCTTGTAAATCAATGTACTAAGTATGCTATCAGTCAACATACAAAGCAGAAAAGTCATGTAAATCAATGTGCTAGCATGCTATCAGTCAACATACAAAGCAGAAAAGTCATGTAAATCAATGTGCTAGCATGCTATCAGTCAACATACAAAGCAGAAAAGTCATGTACGTATATTAAACCAAAGTCTTGGGAAAACATGTTACTTGTATAAAGTGTATAAGTCCAACATGAATGATTTAAATAACGCTATGATACGCAATATAATACAATCACTTATGTATAGGAAGTACCAGCGGCGTATCCACCATGATTGTATCATATTACTCGCATCTCGTTACTTAAATCACTTAAACCAATCAACAAAGTATAATGTCTATGTTTAAACCAATAGTCAAAAGTCCTTGTATAAACCATGTCAAATGTTGATAATCCAAAAGTAGTCAAGTAATGTATAACAATTGTTATGTATGGTAAGTAAAAATAAGACTACTTAAACCATAAGTAAAAATGTACAAAACAAAGTATTTTGAATATATCAAAAAGTTATGTTTTGCAAGCCTTACATGTTACATTGATACAAACATTTATGTGGTAAGTTAACGCATACATTCAAGCCTTGAGACAGTCGGATAACCCTTTCAGTCAAGGTTATCAAAAGAATTGTATTCGGATTCAGTCATTCCTTACATCCAAACAAACCCGAGATGTAAGAAATGGGATTTGTCAAGTCCTATGGTACCACTACTTACTACCGAGCGGCGTAGCAAATGTTAATGAATGTAATAAAGACCCGTTTGTGCAAACCAAATATCATAGCAGTTGTATACATGTCATATGAAAACAATGTACTAAGTATGCTAAGTTAACATACAAAGCAGAAAAGTCTTGTAAATCAATGTACTAAGTATGCTATCAGTCAACATACAAAGCAGAAAAGTCATGTAAATCAATGTGCTAGCATGCTATCAGTCAACATACAAAGCAGAAAAGTCATGTAAATCAATGTGCTAGCATGCTATCAGTCAACATACAAAGCAGAAATGTAATGTAAAACAATGTACTAAGTATGCACACAATGGACATACATAGCATGAAATGTAATGAAATCATGTACTATAATGTACTAACAAACATAGCCGGTATATGATGTATAAACAGGACAGCATGAAAGTAACAAGTAGGCACATGTGTTTCACCCCAAAACAGTTTGGAAAACAGTAAAAGAGGGGTCTATGTACTCACATAAACACCTTGAAAACATTTAAAAGAGGGGGTTCTATGTACTCACTTGAGATTGCTCAGATGTCTAAAGATAACCACCAAGTAATGCTAGAGATCTCGGAATCAAACGGCACCTAATATAGGTAACTATGTTAATAAACCGGACCTAAATCGGAAGACTGGGTAGCATTAGGGTTTGTAAACCAAATGAGTGTAGGAACTCATATGATATGGTTTAACAAAGCCTACATACTAAATGAAACTTAACCTAAGTGTTATCGACCCATTACGACCCGTTTAGATAGCTTATGCTACTTTAACGCGTCGTTCGCGTAAAACGCGTTCGGAACGCCTAACTAGCCCTATGACAAGTGTTATATGCCTAAACATGTTACATAATCAGTTATGTGGCAAAAATTTAGGTTACATATGCTAAATTACCAATTATGCATAAAAAGGGTATTCTGGTAATTTACCTAAGGCATATAAACTACCTATCATACAACTACTTAAACGATGTGACCATAGGGTATAACCTCGGAAGGTTATTCCCTACCTACTATGGTCACCTAATATATTTGGTCGGATCCTAATGATCGACCAAATGGGTCGGGTTCGAGGTATAAGCGATTGTTTAGATCGCTTACCCTACGACCCTAGACAACGTGGTAATCAGTAGGCATAGTCCCAAGGACTATGACCATCGTGATTACAATCACGTTGCGAAGTTCAACCGAACTTCGCATTGACCATTACTGGTCAACGCTGAAAGTCAAACAAAGTTTGACTTTCTGGCTCGAAAAGCAGTAAATATAAGGAAAAGAACGAAAGAATACTAACCCAGGGTCCCCGAATGCTAATCGTGATCAAAATAACTCAGGTATGAAACAACGGTTTCAACTTAGAGTCACAAAGATCAGATTCTAGTGAGAAAATGCAATGGGGGTGTTGGGTTATTTATAGTTTTCGGTGAACCGTTGAGATCGTTTCTTGGGAAACGTGCCACGATCCGAGCCGTACACTTGTCACAATGTTATGGAGGCTACTTGGCACCTTAACTTAATGACACATCACTTAAAAACATGTGGTTAAGGTTCAAATGGCTGCAACTTGCATTTAAAAACATTTAATCTGATCAGAAGACCCCTAGCGCACCGCTACGCTTAAAGTGTAGCGCACCGCTAGGAACTATTTCGGCAGAATTACACTTTTGGTCCCTGAACTGTATTTAGGCCATTTTCGACACGTTTAAGGCCCGTTAACCCCATTTCAAAGCTCTAAAATGAAGTTAAAGTATAGGGAACTTAAAATATGTTCACAAATATGATGGATGTCGGTTCGTTTGGCCGTACGAACGCGATGTTCGGTTAATTACGACGGAATGCGCATAAGCGCGAAAAACGATCCAAATGACGCGACGAATGGATTTTTCTTAAGGCGAACACTAAAATATAATGTAGTCATGCTTACATAAATTTTTGGATGTCCGGATGTATTCAGAACGTAAGTTATGCGCGAAAATGCAAACTTGTGCACTTTTTGACACTTTTAGTCCCTGAATGTCCCAAAAGTTTATTTTAGCACACCGAACCCCTCAAAGCCTATTTCTAAGCTATGTCAAGGATATTTAAGGTGTGTTTAACTTATGGTTATGTTCCGGAATGTTCGTTATAGTTCAAATTGACATACTTTCTCAGTTTGTCAAGTTTAGACCCTGTAAGCGAATTAACTTGTTTTTGCCATACCAAAGCCTTCAAAACTTATTTCTAAGTTATGTAAAGGTTATTTAAGGTATGTTGAGTATATGTTGATGTTCCGGAGTATTTCTCGCATTAAACTGAGTACGTTTACGCACTAGTTTGCGTATAACTCTCCAGAAAGTGATGTAGAGTTTGAAATTACATAAAAGTCAAAACATGAAAAATGTAAAACACAACCAAACAAACATTGTGATCAAATAACATTGTTTTATTGATAATAGAACTGTTCATAGTGATTACAAACACAGGTGTTACACGGACCATCCATTGTAATCATCAATATCCATGAGTTTGGGTGGTTTCTGAGACGTCCCGGTTTCATTTTCATGCAAAGCACTCTGAGTGACTGTAACTGGACTAGCAAAAGCATTGTAGAACTCGTTCTCCATGTTTCGGATTTTCAAATGAGCTGTATCACCTTGTAAAATACCTGTCGATTACCTAACAAATAAACAAACAAACAAACCACAATCAGTTTAACCGTTTATCAATTAACTGAATAAAATTGGTACTCGAACTTGTGAATTTTCTGTGCGGACTGAATGTTGACCAACTGTGCGGACAGAATGACCCGGTTCGAATTCAATTGACCTGACCCTTCGAAATCTTTGAACTCCAAATCGTATGAACTGGACTTTATCACGCGACTCGACCACGCAAAACAACCTGACTGACACACGTACTGATCAAACCGAGCAAACCGACTAAACTCCAAACCTTGTGATCTGATTACCGACAACTTTAAACAAACTGATCAAATGAACTGATTGAATTTGATCAAACTATACAACTCTTTTGAACCTTTGTTTAATATTGGGTCACACACTATGTAACATAGATCATGATTAGTGGGTTGATACACACAAGTACACTAAGTAAATTGAGACGGTAACTATTCCCAAAACATAACCATTGGACCGAAAAATACACACTTATCAACTAAGCACATGGACTAGTTTATCAAATCTTGTGCCAATCAATACTTGATTGTAAAATCACGTGATCACATTTACATGTCTGATCATACCACATACAATATCACATGTAATATTGGTAACAACAACAATAGGCTGACAACACTAATGATTCATGCAAAACTCAATATTCAATTAATTGTAACCTATGTATTCACTTGATCACATATATCAACAATATGCATGCAGCCGACACTTTAAGATAATCAAATTCAACCTGACACAAACATGCAAGTGTATAGAATCGATGAGAATATTCAACTATTGCTGACACTTTTTTTTTAAAAAAAATCACTACTTCACATGCCAACCTGACAATCTTTTTCAAAGTTTAATGTACCAACAATGACTTATCAATCCACGTAACCTGAACTACAATTTTCAAGACCTCGAAATGATTATATCACATGCCGAACAAAACCGATTTACCTTTTCACATGTAAACCACTTAGATAAAGCAATCACATGACCAATCTGACACACTTAAATGTCTAACACATGCATGCCGACAATTTTATATTTCACACATATCGATGATCTTTCTTTTAAACAATTCAAGCAGGATATATTGAAGCGGAATCTTCACGTTTTTCAAATCATACTTTCAAGCGATATCATCAATCAAATTCTTACTTCAAGCGAAATCCTCAATTTCGCTTCAAAATCTACGTTAATTTCAAACAAAAACCATGTTTTTCAAGCGGAATCTATGATGAAATGTGAACTCTCAAGCGAAATCTAACACAAATCTTAAGCGAAATCTATGACATCAGCAATAACGAACTGATTTAGGTCTGATCGAACGAGTAAATGATCGAAAAACGTTCTGAAACTCTCAAGGGTTTGTTAAAACATGTTTACACACGTATTGTGAAAGTTTGAACCGATTTTAACCGTGAAAAGTGTTAAATTTTGAAAAAGAATGGTGTAGAAACAGAAAACGCGGCTGAATTGGCAAGAACTCTTCCTCCTGAGCTCTGATACCAATTGTAGGATCGTTTGCGGACCCGAATGAGTCGTTCAGAAGAGTTTATCTCGGTTTCAGAGGCGGAAACTAAGAAACCGAGGTCAATTCAGCGAGATTTCACTTTAAACTGTTGTTGTATTGATAACAAATGCTATTACAGACCTAACAACACTTCGGCAGCACTTCGTGGCTCACCGGAAGAATCTCAGAAAAAGTTACAAATGACAAGCTAACCTACCTATTTATAGCCTAATGATTTCGCTTGGAATCACTCAAGCGAAATCTACATATTATCACTTTGTCTTGAAGCGAAATTGATAATCTTGATCATTCTGTTCAAGCGAACCTCACATGTATTCTTGGAATTTGTTTTGTCTTTAATGATGTGATATCATTGATGATGTCACCTAGATGATGTCATCATGACATCATGTCTTGTTTAGATCCGCACCGAACCTGAGACTCGATACAAGACGAAGACGACAGATGTGTGCACCAACAAAATCAATAAATGGTGAAAAGGTTTAGCATTGCAATACATTATCTTGATTATGAAAACTTGTGACAAAAGAGTTTTGTATATAGCAATATGATTATTACTAGGTAATTTTTGTCACACCCCGACCACATAAAACAACAAATCGCGGTGGAATCGTTGGGGAGTGTTGTAACAGAATCATTGTTTCATAACACACGAAAATTTGAAGTTTTGTTTTATTCAAAGATTAACCATTTACATTGTCTTGAAATTTAAACAAACAAGTTAAACATAGTCTATCATTGTTGTTAAGTGACTAAGGCTTCGTCCAGTCCTAAGTGAGCATGCATCCTAGCAATCAACATCATTCAACAACACCTGAAACATATGTAAAAACAAAGTCAGCAAAGAAATGCTGGCGAGCACATATGTTTTATGAGAGTGTCAGATTCATGGCTAGTTTACATGTTGCAATACCTCATTAGACTACAAGAGTCAAAAGTTAAATACCTTGATTTGAAAAGTGTATAGTATTGCAACATAATTAACCAACTCAAATCAAGTTGGTTATAATTTGTAAAATCTCGTAGCCATGATTCTTAACCCAAAAACATCTATTTAAGAAAAACCAAATTGTAAATCATCTCGTTAATAAAACTCGTATGGTTTATATTATTTAGAAAACATCGTTGTGTGACATCGTTTCAAAATCGTTTACCCAAGTGAACTAAATAATGCCATGGTATGTAATATGATGAAAACACTTATATATAAGAAGTACCAGCGGTGTATCTACCATGTTTTCATCACATTACACCATTCTCGTTATCTAAACACTAACCAAAAACCAATCGTTTGTTCAATTCGTTTAACTCGTTTAAATTGTTCCAAAATCGTTTAACTCGTTTAAGTCATTTAAATCATCCTCGTTTTAAATTGTGAAACTACTTTTGGTCACCTCGCTAATAACATCCAAACCTTCGCAACTCGCTTATCACTTCTTGCATTAACAAACCACCAAAGGGTAAGTTAACAATCACAGATTCAGTCGTTACGCACATACCCCCCACACATAACCATGGGTGCAGTCTGATAACGGGATTTGTCAGATCCTATGGTACCATAACCTAATACTGGTCGGTTCGGCCAAAACTAATGAATGTTATTTGTTATGTAATTACTCCCAACAAGTTTGTTTACATTTTCGAAATCGTTATTAATTTAGTATAAACCATTTTAATCCTTTTCAAGACCATCGTTAAAACATCGAAAACATTTAACACATATAAATCACCCCAAAACAATCGAAAACAGTAAAATAGGGGCACTATGTACTCACATGAGAATGCTTAGAAGTCTTGAATAACAACCAAGCAAAGCTAGAGGGGTCACGGAAATCAATCGGCACCTAATATAAGTAACTACGTTAATAAACCAGACCTAAATCGGAAGATCGGATAGAATGAGGTCTCGTAAACCAACTGAGTATTGGAACTCATATGATATGGTTTAACAAAGCCAACATTCTAAACCGAAACCTATCCTAAGTGCTTTCGATCCGTTACGACCCATCAAGGTAGCTCACGCTACTTTAACGCGTCGTTCGCGCAAAGCGCGTTCGAGACGCCTAACTAGTCCTATGACAAGTATTATATGCCTAAACATTTTTAAATATGTTGCATAATCAGTTATGTGATAAAAGTTTAGGTTACATATGCTTAAAATCCAATTATGCATGAAAAGGGCATTTTGGTCATTTACCTAAGGCATATAAACTACCTATCATACAACTAATTAAACCTAAGTGACCATAAGGTATAACCTCGGAAGGTTATTCCCTATACAACTATAGTCATTAAACATGCTTGGTCGGATCCTAATGATCGACCAAACGGGTCGAGTTCGAAAGTCTAAGCGGTTGTTTAGACCGCTTATCTTACGACCCTACATAAGCACTAAACTAAAAGTGACGAGTTAAACATGTTAAAACATGTTTAACGAAGTTAGAAAACAAGTTTGATATCAAAACAAAGGGTTTTGATACCCAAGAATAGTTTGGTTGCAAAATACGCATAAATACGCATTTTGACCGAAACTATGACTCATCACTACAACTAATCAACGTGGTAATCAGTAGGTATAGTCACAACGCTCACGTTGCAAAGTTCAAACGAACTTTGTGTTGACCAACTCGTGGTCAAAGCAGAAAGTCAAACACTGTTTGACTTTTATGCTAGAAAAACGATAAAATCACGAAAGAAACTTACAAAGGGTCCAAGCTAGGAAGATCTTGATCCAATTTGCTCAGGTATGAAGTGTTTAAACCCCAACTTAGAGCAGAAATGAATCAAGTGTGAGTTACATGAATGAGAAAGCTTGGATATTTATAGAAATCCCACAACCGGTAGGATCGTTCCTCGCAATTCATGCTTCGATCTTGGCCATACATGTGGGCACAAGGTTTTAAAATACAAGGGGTATATAAAAACCATCAAAATCTAGCCCATAACATCCAAAATCAGGGGTTAAAAACCATCAAAATAGGCTCAAAGACCAGATTCAATGTTTCTGTACTGAAGGTCTGACGTGGGCCGCGTAAGAATAGGCCTGGGCTTACGCCCCACTCCTAGCAAACTTTGGCAGATTGTCAGTTTTAGTCCCTGCAGGCCTAAAACTTGGTTTTCGATGCATTTTTGACACGTTTAAGCCCCGTTAACCCCATTTCAAGGCTCTAAAATGAATTTATAGTATAGGTAACTTAAAATATGCTCAAAAATATCTCAGATGTCGGTTCGTTTAGTCGTACGGTTGCATTGTTCGGTTAATTACGACGAAAGTCGTAACGAACGCAAAAACGATCCAAATTAAGCGATGAATGGAAATTTAGCATGCCAATCACTAAAATAAGATATTTTAATGATTACAAAATTTTTTGGATGTCCGGATATATTCAGAACGTAAGATATACGCGAAAATGCAAACTTATGCACTTTTTGACGCTTTTAGTCCCTATTGATCAAGAAAGTTAATTTTGCGCACCAAACACCTCAAAGCCTATTTCTAAGATATGTAAAGGATATTTAGGGCATGTTTAACTTATGATCAAGTTCCGAAATGTTCGTTACAGAACGAATCGGCATACTTTCACAGTTTGACACAAATAGTACATGCGATCGAATAAACTTGATTTCGACACACCAAACCCTCCAAAACTTATTTCTAAGTTATGTAAAGGTTATTTAAGGTATGTTAAGCCCATGTCACTGTTCCGGGGTGTCTTTCGCATTAAACTAATTACGTTTACGCATCAGTTTGCGTATAACTTTCCAGAAAGCGATTTAGAGCTCGAAATCGAACGAGAATTGATATGTGCAAATGATACGCATATTTATACAAATCCCAAGTATGAAAAACAATATTTCATTGATTTGGTATTTGTTTGATGGCCGTAGAGGCACAGATGTCACAGTCTCCCCTACTTTAGGAAATTTCATCCCGAAATTTATTTAGAGGAAACTTGTGAGAGCTCGAAACATGAAGTCGAAAAGATGAAACAACACTGGTTAGGGTTCTGAACTTCTAGTAACTTTAAATAACATCATGTTTGCAATGTAAGAGGGACACTTATATAAATATATGAAGTGCCATTGGTGCGTTCATCGTACCTCCATTACATTGTTCACATTTCGTTATTGTTGCCACTATCGGTTCTTACACATGATAAATCTTACTGTGGTTTCCGTGCACTGAATTTCATAATTATGTATGCATCCATAATTACGTAATTCCTTGCATAGTCCACACATTGCATTTCATAATGTGTAGGGGAAAACCAAATGAACGAACCTGTGATGAGTTTGACTAGACCACCATAGGGTCCTTTTAATTAAATCAACAAATGATCTCTTTAAATAGACAAACAAGGAGTCTTTTCAGCTATATCATCACATGACATTCCCAACCAGATTTGAATCAATCTTTTTAACTAGACCACTCAAGGGGTCTCTTTTAAATTATGGAATGGTACTATATAATCCAAGGGTCTTAACTATTACGTAGAAGCCCATTAAGGATTTGAGGTAGTACCTTTGGATATCCTACTATGAATCCCTCATATGAAGATATGGAAGATTCTACGAGGATTTGGATAACGAAAATTCAGATTAAAAAAAATACAATTCATAAAACATAATCACGCAATCACATAATTGTTTATCTTGATCTTTAATTTGTTATCTTTGGACACGGGTATTTAAAGCACACCAGGAATCCAATCCGTGGATTTCATTTGGCACTTTAAACATTTTCAAGAATCTAACTACGAAGATAGGAAGATCTTAATAGGAATTGGCTTTGTCCTTATTGAATCGTAATGTACGTATTAAGGCATACAAAGAATTCAATTAAGGGCTCCGATTTGAGTGATAATCATACACAAGGATCTAATTGTAAAGATAAGAAGATCCTATATGGGTTTTGGAATTTGAATAGCGGAAGACGCTTCGAAACCTTGCACTAGACGTGCTTAAGTCGATACACGAGGTAGAATGCTCATGAAGTTGAGGCGCTAGATATGCCAAGGCGACATATGAAGCAGAATTTGGAGGTTGGGTACTATGTATGTTAAATCAACATACGAGCAGAATGTTTTTGGAAAACTATGCATGGGGTTCTTTAAAAATGCGTTTAATGTTTTTGAAACCTTACGTAATGTGACAACCCTCGCCAAACCAGGTATCCGTACGAATTAATTAATATTTAATTACCGTGTAATTACTGTGCTTGCCTACAACTGTGATTAAACTGCTTACTGATTTCTGATATGTACATACTCATGCATCACATTTTATACTGTCACTCTATTATTTTTACACAAACATCAGTGACAACCTTGATGCACAAAAAGCACAGTGAGCACACTATACGGGATACCCAGTAAACATGCTGACATAGCCAGCATCAGACAGTTACTGTCTCTAAGGCCAGTATGAGCCGGGAATAGATTACTACACTAGTAGGGAGTGTAGGGAGGTGAGGATTGTAGAACTGCGTCACTAGGTGATAATTATAGTGACCGGATGTGCCTAGAACGTACTTTGAGTACAAAATTCTGCACTTTAAATAAAAATTCAGCAATTAGCTAACTAGTAAAGTGCCATGACATGAGAAAAATATTACTATACACTTTCCAAAGTGTCGGGAATAAATTGTGTCACTAAAAGAAATAATAACGACACTTTATATACCTATTTAACACTTTAACGGAGTGAAATCCGACCGAACAACCGGACTTAACCCGGGACATAAAATTATTGACTATGACATTGTTTTCTTTTTTTCTGAGCCAGTTAGGGTCCCCGAATACCCTAACACCCGTTATAATTTACTACCCACAAACTACACTAAACTAAATTAAATAAACTAATCATAACCTATCACTAACTACTTAGTTAGAAATGAACCATGAAACCTCCCCCTTATAAACGAATTTGCTTCCCCCTAGGGAACACCCACCCAATTTCGATTATTATAATATGGCTTGCCTAATATCTACAATACATCTTAACTAATGGATAATAGAAATGAATGGTTTATAAATATATCTCTAGGATCACATTAACACTCACACCACAAAAACTCCACTCTCTCTTTTCCCTCTCTTTGATCGGCCGAGACCTCACAGCCATCCATCACCACTTTCTATTTTCAAACTTGTTATTTTACATACATTCTAGTGTGGAGGATCACATACGAGGAAGCCCGGTGCTTGCGGATCGTCAAGGACCTCACCTCAACGCTTTTAACCACTCGTTTTTCGACTAGTTTCTTCCCTAGCCTCGAGCTAGTAGTAAGTGACTCTAAACGCCTTTTTTGTTCATATCTAAAGCGGTTAATAAGAATTTTGTCGGTTGAAATTTATGAACATGTAAGAACAAAATTAAAAGTCTACTAAAGGTGATAAACTTGGTGGTTAATAAATAAATAATAGTGTAAAACTTATAAAACTAGTATTGTTATGATTATTTTTGATTGTTGATTGCTAGTATGGGAATGGATCGTCATCAAACCCGCTAGATCATGTTCACAAAACATGAACTAGCCTTATGTTTAGTTGTAAAGTTCCTAGATGACGAACCCTTTCCAACATAAACATGAACTTGTGTAAAAACAATTTTTCTTATAAAACGGAGTTCTAAACTAGTAGATCTACGGATCTACAAGTGGTATTTTCAAAGGACCAAGTGTCAAAAGAAATCATATTTTTAAAGCCGGATCTTTCCTAAACAAAGGTGATTTTTGTAAACACACAAGTGTGTAGACACTTGTGTGACAACAAGTTTTAACAAAGAATTGTTTTTGTAATACTTGACAAGAAGATGTACAAATGCATTTTCTGAAAGAACAAGATTCGTGAGAAACCGATTTTATTTATAGAAAGATCTACTAAAATATGGGGAAAGTTACTACGTATTTTACACAAACCGCAAGTTCATGTGTTTTGCGATTTACATCTATTTTGACTAGTTTGATGGTTTGAATAATGTTTATTGATTGAATGAGAAAATTGTTGGTTTGATTTGTAAAAGAAAATGATACGCTTGAAAGCGTGGCCACCTCCAGTTACAGAGGAAACTCCGGCGAAATTTTTCCAAAAACCTAACACTTAGAAATATTTTCAGTACAAGTGTTAGAAGTACATTTTTAACGTGTTTTCGAATTATAGATTTCGCCATGACTTTATTACAAGATTTCTAATTATCGGAGGTGGGATTTTCGCAAAATAAAAACTTGCTAAAATATATATTTAGTAACAACACTTATGAATTTTTATGATTATTTTGTGAAATATACAAATATTATTTTTAGGGTAAAAATAATATTACCGAATGTTAATGATTATATTTTGAAGTAAGAAATAAAATGTATTAAGTGAGACTTAATAATATATTTCGAAGTTTACGAACGCACATGTATTAAATCCCCCATCCTTGGGAAGGAAAATAATTACCAAGTATTTACAAAAATATAAACACGAAATAGTTGCCTAACTATTTCCCAAAAACTTAAACCTTAAGCTAAGGCACGGCCATCCGTCTAATAGAGTTAGTAGGTATAGGTCGTCGCACATCTGCTTGATCAGGAGATATACTTGGTAGAGACGCACCACTGTGAGTTCATGTCCCCCTTTTCTCTTAACTGTTTTCAGTTTTTAAACTGCGGGGGTGAAATACATGTTACATACTGATTACAAACGTTTTATACACGGTATGATTAGCTAAGGAACCTACTACTAGATCATGTGAATGGATAGGCTATTATCGTAAGACCATTAATCCTTGTATAAGGACCGAGAGGCATGAGTGATAGATCTATCGGGTGTTGCGAGCCCCACACATGGGCCAGCGTGCGACTGCATGTGGTGACTATGTCGTTCCGCCGGAAGGACCGGTATAAAATACGCGTTACAGGTTTGAGTGCTTCCTAGTCCATGTCACTTATTAATGTATTAGCTACACATTAATCGATCTCTTTTTCCTTAATTGCTACATACCAGGGATTTTCATACATACAGACTTGTTTACAAAGGTTTATTTACTCACTTACACATGAACTCGCTCAACATTATTGTTGATTTTTCAACTTACATGTATTTTAGGGAATTAAAGGATCTGGCGCGGTATAACATGTTTTCCCGCTGCACTAGTTTCGAGGTCATCCAAGTTTAAGGGATGTGACTTTTTCCTGGACGAGTCACAGTTCTTAAGCTGTGTTTATTTCTTGTTGGTGTTGTGTCTTTTGAACACTGTTTATGTTTGTTAGGATGTGATATCCGTTAAGACAATGTTGTGGTTCTTTACTCTTCAAACTTATTTTAATGGATGATCTGCACGGTTTTATTTTCATATAGCTTTGTTATGATTAAGCTATGGTATTAAGAAGTCACACCAAATAAACCCACGCTTCCGCAAAGCCAGGGTGTGACAGCTTGGTATCAGATCTCTGATCATAGCGAACTAGGATTCCTTCTCGAGTCTAGACTATGATCACTAGGGCTCTCACGAAAACATTTTTACACTGCATACCACTTAAGTCCAGATCCAAAAATTTTTACAAACAAATGTTGAGCACATTTATTTATTATTTATAGGCTCAGTCTGGGAGGCTGAGGCTCGGTCTAGGGGACCGAGGTAGTTGGCTAGTGGGACTAGGAAGAGCAGTCGGAGAGGCTGGGAGAATTGGCTAGTGGGACTAGGAAGAGCAGTCTAAGAGGCTAGGAGAATTGGCTAGTGGGACTAGGAAGAGCAGTCTGAGAGGCTGGGAGAATTGGCTAGTGGGACTAGGAAGAGCAGTCTGAGAGGCTGGGAGGCTAATGGGACTAGGAAGATCAGTCTGGGAGGCTGGGAGGCTAGTGGGACTAGGAGAATTATTTGATTGCTTACTTGGTGACTGTCACACCCCCAAAAATCCACCTGCGGAGTACTACCGCTTGGAGGCGTGACTGACCAGGATCCAGCCACCAATCATATTGAACAAGCATATAAGTAGTTATAAAAATCCAACCAATACAATTGGTGTCCAAACAAAACATAGTTAAGTTGCAAGCGGAAGCATAAGTCTTAAATCAAAACATAAGTTTAATTGTTTCATAGTTTAACATGGCACACAGTCGTCCATGTCCCACAACGATCCCCCTCCATGCAAGCTCCAGCTAAGAAACCTAAGGACCTGCAAAGCATGTAGTAACGAGTCAACAACAAGTTGAGTGAGTTCACGGTTGGGTGTTCGTTTTAAGTTGTTTCGAAAACAGTTTCCTTTAGCTGGCATCCTGCCGTGGGGGTTACCCCATAGTTAAAAACGTGACTTGTTTATTCCCGGTTACTCTGGCTATCCAGCCGTGGGGGCTACCCCATGTATCTACTAGACTCGTTACCATATCGACTGCTGACTGTAGTCATGTTTATGTGCCCTGAACTGTCAATGTCTATCATCATTGACGTGCCAGTAGTCCATTAGTTCACGCCCGTCCTCTGCGGCACGGTGTGAGGTTTGTCAAACCTAAATAGCGCTATCTAACTAATGACCCGCTCGCCATTGGCCTCGGCGATTAAGTCGATACAAAGATGAGGGACTTCGTGATAGAGTTTTGGTCTAGTACGAGTTATCTGTCCGTGAGGACGAGGAATTACATTCCTGAACCTTTACTGTCCTACCCAAGGAGGACGAGGAACTCAGTTCCTTAACCCCATTCCCAATCCAGGGAATCCCATGCTTTGTAGAGGGTGTGAACTCACCTTGGTTTGCTCGGTAGAAACACAGAAAAGTCAAACAAGCAATGTTGTGGCTACTCACGTCCTATCATAGTCGTATCATACAATCAGGTTCATATTCAAGTAGTGCACGTATGGCATACACGTATAATAGCAGGTAGCATGCAGGTATAATTTATGGCATACACTCATAACCATACGGTTCACAAAGACACTTATGAGTTCAGCATACAAGCGAACAAGGCCCAATAGTCCGGCCCAAGCACTTCGGCCCGTAACAGTGAGAGCCCAAATAGTGTGTACATGCACCTGGGCTCGAGTCGCAACCGGACTCGCAACCACGGTTTCGGTTCGTGCTGTTTTGGTTACGAGTCGTAACTGGACTCGCAACTGTGGTTCCGAGTCACCAAGTTGGTGTGCTGATCATGTGTGGTTTCGAGTCGCAACCAGGTGTTTGCGACTCGCAATCTGTGTCGCAACCGGGGGTCTCGACTCGTCATACTGTGGTTTCGAGTCGCAACCAGAGGTTTCGAGTGGACAATTGCTGATTCGGTACAGTGTACTACCCACTAACATTCTGATTTCATGTAACAGTTTGTACTATCCAACCAAAATCCTTAAACATGTTTCTTGTCTAGCAAATTACTAAAAATGGATCAAACATATCAGATTTCAAATATTCAACGTGTTCATATGATATTCAACAAGTTCTTCATGTGTTCATCATGTTCATCTTGTTCTTCAAATATTCAAGTAGTTCATCTTCATTCATATGAACCTAAGTCTAACAAAACTCATGAATAACTTATCAACAAATCACCCTAATAGCAAGCTTTCGGTTCTTATCACAAGAGTACACAATCCGATTTATATGAACATCAACAACCATGGTTTAAATCACATTTAGACACAAGACATCATGAGTTCATTATGCCACATATCCGAAATCAAGGCTTGTTAACCGATTATCATCATCATACATACGATTCACAAGCACATCATCATTGTACAAACGGTTCTAGTTCAATCATGTCATCCATAACATCAAACATCATAAACGCTAACCAACCAACATCATAAACACTAACAAGCATCATAAATACTAACAAACATCATAAACACTAACCGGTTGATGAGGAGTGTGTGAAGCTTCCGAGTGTGTGTGTGTGAGAGCCGATCCGCTAGTCCTAGTGTCTCCGGTTTGGATCCGAGATGGAGGGAGACAATGTTGTGGTTTAGGGTTTTAGTGTGAGAGAGTGGAGAGTGTGTGTTGGAGAGTATGTGTGTTGTCCAAAATGGCAACATGTCTAACTATCAAGTACATATATATCCGCTCCAAGTAATATACCCTAGTGGGCTCTCGGATAGGCTAAGTGTGTGTGTGGCCCAACCGGCCCAATGTTGCATCGTTCACTCGAGACCACATGGTCTCGAGTCGGGTTCGTGTTGTCTCGGTTCATATACATTCTCGCATACATACACACAAGCATACATGTAAGGTAACACATAATCATATAAGTTCACATGTATCATTCATTAATTCATCAAATCAATTAGTCACTAATCGTTCAAGTATACAACGGAAGGTTCTAAATTTTGAGTTGTCACAGTGACTAACATGTTTATATTATTATATGATTGATTGTTGTACGTATGTGTGTTTGTGTTACAAACGTCGTGCCTTCATCAGATACTGGAAAGTCGGACACTACAGATCCCACGGCCATAGTATCAGGCGACATAGTTTCATCGGAGCACGAGGTGTACACTTCCGATACGACCAGCACAGATGAGGACGACTTTCACCCCTTTGCACTGCCTGATGTCGTAGCAGAGCCTGCTGATGGCCATCCTGTTGGGGATTTGCCACTCGCGGTGATCCCTGCTCCTGTGCCCCTTGCCGCTTATCCCGTTGTTGATATGCCCCCCGACGTTGTCTCTGACGACGATATCGATCTATTAGAGGAGGACCCACTTGAGGGCGAGGCCCTATTGTTGCTGGTGATAGCCTACTGCTTGCTGACGCTCCTGCAGAGGAGGCTCATGCCCATTCGCCTGTCCCAGACTCATTTGAGCCTGTGGCGTCCGCATCTTTGCATATACAGGGAGTGCAGCACCACTCACACGACGCCGACCCTGATTTGGCGTCATCAGCTGCACCGGTTCCCGCACACAGCTTTGAGTTTGATCACGATATTGAGGATGATCCTGTTTTTCCACCTGGTTTTGATCCAGACCATGACATTGAGTTCATACACTTAGACCAGCCCTTGGAGGATCCTGTAACCCCTGTGTTTGTTGATCCAGCTGATTTTGAGATGGAGTTTGTTGATCCGGAGCCAGCCGTGGCCCCTGAGCCAGGCGTTGCTCCTGACCCCGCATTGGAGCATGACCCTGTTCATGCCGATGCACCTGCTGTTGCTCCTTGATTGATCATCTGCTTGGACGAGAGAAAATTGGGGTAACTATGCAAGACAATCTATTATTACGGGGGCCCACGTAATAACGGCTTGTAGTGCACAGAAATCCTGGTGGACTCTGCGGGTCAAGCTAATGAAAACCAATGTAGGAGGAAATAACTAAAACACGAATGACCAAGGCGATGTAGCCTCGAGTTCATTCTATTACAAGCAACAAGCCAAATTGGCAAGCCTATGTGAAGGCTCAGAAATTTATTTCCCCACTCATACATTGAGTATATTTACGTGTGAAATTGGGGGATTACATGATGGCTTATGGTGCTATGTATCTCATAGACAATTGAAATGTTGTCTGGCCCGCTTCATACCACTTCGACAGAAGAGAATGCCACCCAGACGTGTCACAGACACCAGTACGCTGCCAAGGACAGAAGCCGAGCTGCAAGAACGCATCTCACAGGCAAATGCACGACATGAAGCCCTCCGCTCTAAGCATAGCGATGGAATTACTGGAAATAACCCTCCAACTGGCTGCACCTATAAGTAGTTCCTGAACTGCAAGCCTTTGAACTTTGACGAAACAGGAGGCGGCGTTGCATTTGTTCGTTGGTCCGAAAGGATTGACTCCATTCTAAGAATGAGTAACGGTCCGCCCCAACAGAGTGTTACCTATACCTCGGGGTTATTTCTAGATGACACAATCTCAAGATGGAACCTTCAGGTTCAGACCCTTGGTACAGATGCTGCTTATGCACTGAGCTGGGACGAGCTCAAGGAAATGATGGAGAAGAAATACTGTTCTAGGGCTAAAATCCAGAAGCTTGACGCGGAGTTCTGGAATTGAAAATGGACGGACCAAAGATTCTTGAATACGTCCAGCAATCTCACGACTTGTCTAGGGTCGTCCCCTACTTAGTCAAACCGGAGTTCAAAAGGATTGAACGATTCATTTGGACACTTGCACCCCAGATCAGGGGTATGGTTACTACCTCGAAGCCCTCAACCATTGCAGAGGCTATCAATATGGGTGATTTATTTATAACATGAGATGTTATGTGATTGATTTATTTATAACATGAGATGTTATGTGATTGATTTATTTATAACATGAGATGTTATGTGTTGATATTGTTGTATGCTTACGTACACTCTACTTACTATGACCTGACCAACGTGAACCATCTTTTAGAGGATGCCGCTGAGACGTCAAACACGAATGCCTACCAATGAGGCAGAGCTTCAGCAGGTCATCGCGGCTGCCATCGCGCAATACGCCGCCTCTCAAGGAGGAACTAGCGGAAGTAATTCTGGCAATACCGGCAACAACAATCCACCTCATGGCTGTACCTACTGGCACTTCCTCAACCACGAGCCTCCAAAGTTCGACGGCACTGGAGGTGCCATAGCCTTTGTAAAGTGGATCGAAAGAATGGATTCCATCTTTCAAGTGAGTGGTTGTACGCCGGAACAACAAGTCCCATACGTTTCTGAGCTGCTTCTAGATGAGGCTCGATTATGGTGGAATCTTCAGATTCGTATAAAGGGGCGCTGCTGCAGCATATGCGTTAACATGGGGTGAGCTGAAAGGAATGATGCATAAGAAGTATTGCTCCCAGACGGAAACCCAGAAATGGGAAGATGAATTTCGGAGCCTGATGATGGAAGGTCCGAAGGTGTTGGAGTACGTGCAACGACTTCATGATCTGTCACGAATTGTTCCGTACCTGGTAAAACCAGAACTGAAGAAATTGGAACAATTCATTTGGGAACTGGCGCCTCAAGTCTTGAGCTGGATGACAACATCAACGCCACCAACAACTGATGCTGCAAGTAAGATGGGTTTGGCACTCGCTACGGAGGCACTTAGACTAGAAAAACTTACAAACCCTGCCAAGAAGAAGGAGACTCAGGTAGAGTCATCCGGAAAGAACAAAAGGAAGCTCACTAAGGGTACCCGAACGAATAATGAGAACAAAAGAAAGGGTTATATGGGCACCCTGCCCAAGTGTAACACATGCCAGCGTCATCATTCTGGCCGATGTGGACAGAAAACATGTGAAGCTTGTGGGAAGAATGGTCATTTGAAGGATACTTATTGGGTTAGTAATGGCCGGGGTGGCAAAGGAGGTTCTGGTAATAGGAACAACAATCGAGGAGGTAACGGAAATGGAAACCGTGGAAATGTTGCGAATCAAGCTGGGAATGGGAATGGCCGAGGGCCAGGATGCTGTAACTGTGGGGAAATTGGGCACTTCAAGAAGGAAAGCCCGAAACAGGATCAAACTCGTGGGAGAGTATTCAACATCGGCACAAGGGAAGCGCGCCAGGATCCAAGCGTTGTCACTGGTACGTTCCCGATAAACCAACACTTTGCATCTGTTTTGTTTGATACTGGTACCGATTATAGTTTCGTGTCATTAGAGTTTAAGAATATACTTGGGTTGACGCCTAGTAAGTTAGACGTTCCATACTCCATCAAATTAGCAAATGGGAAACTAGTTGAGACCAGTGAAGTTGTCCGAGGATGTGTGATTAAACTAGGAGGGCACGAGTTTACGCTAGATTTACTACCTGTCGAGTTGGGAAGCTTTGATGTGGTAGTGGGAAGGGATTGGCTATCGAGTAACAAAGCCGAGATCATTTGCCATGGGAAGACCATCCGCATCCCACTGACGGATGAAGAAACCATCATAGTGCACAGAGAGAAGCATGATAAGCCGCTGAGAATTATCAGCTGTCTAAAAGCTAGAAAGTGCTTGAAGAAGGGATGTGTTGCATTCTTAGCACACATTGTAGACAAGAAAGCTGCAGAACCGAAGATCGAAGACATCCCTGTCGTGAGGGAGTATCCGGAAGTCTTCCCGGAGGACTTGCCTGAACTGCCACCTCAGAGGCAAGTGGAGTTTCACATCGATTTGGTCCCAGGCGCCGCGCCTGTGGCTAAGGCACCTTATAGACTTGCCCCGTCTGAGATGCAAGAATTGTCGACACAACTTCAAGATTTGTTAGATAAGGGATTTATCCGACCAAGCTTCTCGCCTTGGGGAGCTCCGGTCCTGTTTGTCAAGAAGAAGGACGGTAGTTTTCGAATGTGCATCGACTACCGGGAGCTGAACAAGCTGACGATCAAGAATAGATATCCTCTGCCAAGAATTGATGATCTGATTGATCAACTGCAAGGTTCAAGCTTTTATTCAAAGATCGATCTTCGATCTGGATACCATCAGCTAAGGATACAAGAGGAGAGTATCCCGAAAACAGCCTTCAGAACTCGTTATGGACATTACGAGTTCCTAGTTATGCCGTTTGGGTTGACAAACGCGCCTGCTGTTTTTATGGACCTAATGAACCGAGTCTACAAGTCGTGTCTCGATAAATTCATGATTGTATTCATCGACGATATTTTGATTTATTCAAGGACAAAGGCTGAGCACGAACAGCATCTAAGAGCTATTTTGGAGCTGCTAAAGAAAGAACAGCTGTATGCCAAATTCTCTAAGTGCAAATTTTGGCTACGTGAAGTCCAATTCCTTGGACACGTGGTGAATGGAGATGGAATTCATGTGGATCCAACCAAGACCGAAGTGATCAAGAATTGGGAGACGCCAAAGACGCCAACCGAGATTCGGAAATTCTTGGGTTTGGCTGGCTACTATCGAAGGTTCATTGAGGATTTTTTGAAGATCGCTCAACCATTGACGCTCCTCACCCAGAAAGATAAGAAGTTTGATTGGGGAATCAAACAGGAAGAAGCGTTTCAGCTGTTGAAGGATAAGCTCTGCAATGCGCCAATTCTAGCACTACCGGAAGGTACTGACGATTTCGTGGTATACTGTGACGCCTCGCGTCAAGGATTGGGTTGCGTGTTGATGCAACGCCAGAAGGGTATTGCTTACGCATCACGTCAGTTGAAGGAACATGAGAAGAACTATACCACGCATGATTTAGAGCTAGGCGCAGTGATATTTGCTTTAAAGATCTGGAGACACTACCTATATGGTACGAAATGTACAATTTTTACAGATCATAAGAGCCTACAACACATATTCAACCAGAAGGAGTTGAATATGAGACAAAGACGATGGGTTGAGTTGTTGAATGATTACGATTGCGAGATAAAGTATCATCCAGGGAAGGCGAATGTGGTTGCCGACGCCCTAAGTCGAAAAGAGAGGATCAAGCCCATAAGGGTTAGGGATTTAGAAATGATTATCCAAACCGATCTTTCCTTGCGCATTCGTGCCGCGCAGAAAGAAGCTCTTAAGGAAAGGAATCTTGAAGAAGAATATCTCTGTGGGATGGAGAAGCTATTGGTGCCAAACGAGGAAGGAACGTTATGTTTTGAGAAAAGGATTTGGGTTCCTCTGTTTGGTGGTTTAAGGAAACTTGTTTTTGATGAAGCTCACAAATCGCGGTACTCTATCCATCCAGGAGTGGATAAGATGTACCAAGATCTCAAGGATTACTGTTGGTGGCCTAGGATGAAGGGTGATGTTGCTGTTTATGTGAGCAAGTGTCTAACGTGCGCTAAGGTGAAAGCGAAATACCAGAAGCCTTCAGGACTTCTGCAACAACCTGAGATTCCCAAGTGGAAATGGGAACAAATCTCCATGGATTTTATTACAAAGTTGCCAAGAACGCCAAGAGGCCATGACACTATTTGGGTAATAGTGGACCGATTAACGAAGTCAGCGCACTTCTTACCTATCAGGGAGAAGGATAATACGAGCAAGTTGGCTGAAATTTACATGAGAGAAATCGTCACGCGCCATGGAGTACCTCTCTCGATCATCTCTGATAGAGATGGACGTTTCATATCAAGGATTTGGCAATCCTTCCAAGAAGCTTTTGGCTCACAGTTGAATCTGAGCACTGCATTTCACCCTCAGACCGACGGTCAAAGCGAGCGGACTATTCAGACCTTGGTAGATATGCTGAGAGCATGTGTTATGGATTTGGGTGGTAGCTGGGATAAGCATTTGCCACTGGTCGAATTTTCATACAACAACAGCTACCACACCAGTATTGGAGCCGCGCCATTTGAAGCTCTTTACGGACGCAAGTGTCGATCACCCCTGTGCTGGGCTGACGCAGGTGATAGGCAGCTTGTTGGTCCCGAAATCGTCCAAGAGACGACAGACAAGATTGCGCAGATTCGAAAACGCATCGAAGCAGCTCGCGACAGACAGAAAGCCTATGCAGATCCAAACCGGAAACATTTGGAATTCCAAGTTGGAGATATGATTTTATTGAAAGTTTCACCCTGGAAGGGTCTGGCACGCTTCGGAAAGCGTGGGAAGTTAAATCCGCGTTACATTGGCCCTTTCAGAATCCTGCAAAGGATTGGGCTTGTAGCCTACAAGTTGGACCTACCTGCTGAACTCCATGGTGTTCACGATACATTCCATGTATCCAATTTGAGAAAAAAGTCCAACACAAGATACAGTGATCATTCCTGCTGACGAAGTTCATATCGACGACACGCTCCACTTCACTGAAGAACCTGTCGAGGTCACGGATTGGAAGGTTAACAAAACTCGCAGGAGCAGTGTCAAACTCGTCAAAGTTCGTTGGAATGCTAGGCATGGACCTGAATTCACGTGGGAACGTGAGGATCGGATGAAAGAGAAATACCCCCATTTATTTCCTAAGAACCCTGCATCTAGTAGCAGAACTTAAATTTCGGGACGAAATTTCTTTAACGGGGGGAGAATGTGACAACCCTCGCCAAACCAGGTATCCGTACGAATTAATTAATATTTAATTACCGCGTAATTACTGTGCTTGCCTATAACTGTGATTAAACTGCTTACTGATTTCTGATACGTACTTACTCATGCATCACATTTTATACTGTCACTCTATTATTTTTACACAAACATCAGTGACAACCTTGATGCACAAAAAGCACAGTGAGCACACTATACGGGATACCCAGTAAACATACTGACATAGCCAGCATCAGACAGTTACTGTCTCTAAGGCCAGTATGAGCCGGGAATAGATTACTACACTAGTAGGGAGTGTAGGGAGGTGAGGATTGTAGAACTGCGTCACTAGGTGATAATTATAGTGACCGGATGTGCCTAGAACGTACTTTGAGTAAAAAATTCTGCACTTTAAATAAAAATTCAGCAATTAGCTAACTAGTAAAGTGCCATGACATGAGAAAAATATTACTATACACTTTCCAAAGTGTCGGGAATAAATTGTGTCACTAAAAGAAATAATAACGACACTTTATATACCTATTTAACACTTTAACGGAGTGAAATCCGACCGAACAACCGGACTTAACCCGGGACATAAAATTATTGACTATGACATTGTTTTCTTTTTTTCTGAGCCAGTTAGGGTCCCCGAATACCCTAACACCTGTTATAATTTACTACCCACAAACTACACTAAACTAAATTAAATAAACTAATCATAACCTATCACTAACTACTTAGTTAGAAATGAACCATGAAACCTCCCCCTTATAAACGAATTTGCTTCCCCCTAGGGAACACCCACCCAATTTCGATTATTATAATATGGCTTGCCTAATATCTACAATACATCTTAACTAATGGATAATAGAAATGAATGGTTTATAAATATATCTCTAGGATCACATTAACACTCACACCACAAAAACTCCACTCTCTCTTTTCCCTCTCTTTGATCGGCCGAGACCTCACAGCCATCCATCACCACTTTCTATTTTCAAACTTGTTATTTTACATACATTCTAGTGTGGAGGATCACATACGAGGAAGCCCGGTGCTTGCGGATCGTCAAGGACCTCACCTCAACGCTTTTAACCACTCGTTTTTCGACTAGTTTCTTCCCTAGCCTCGAGCTAGTAGTAAGTGACTCTAAACGCCTTTTTTATTCATATCTAAAGCGGTTAATAAGAATTTTGTCGGTTGAAATTTATGAACATGTAAGAACAAAATTAAAAGTCTACTAAAGGTGATAAACTTGGTGGTTAATAAATAAATAAATAATAGTGTAAAACTTATAAAACTAGTATTGTTATGATTATTTTTTATTGTTGATTGCTAGTATGGGAATGGATCGTCATCAAACCCGCTAGATCATGTTCACAAAACATGAACTAGCCTTATGTTTAGTTGTAAAGTTCCTAGATGACGAACCCTTTCCAACATAAACATGAACTTGTGTAAAAACATTTTTTCTTATAAAACGGAGTTCTAAACTAGTAGATCTACGGATCTACAAGTGGTATTTTCAAAGGACCAAGTGTCAAAAGAAATCATATTTTTAAAGCCGGATCTTTCCTAAACAAAGGTGATTTTTGTAAACACACAAGTGTGTAGACACTTGTGTGACAACAAGTTTTAACAAAGAATTGTTTTTGTAATACTTGACAAGAAGATGTACAAATGCATTTTCTGAAAGAACAAGATTCGTGAGAAACCGATTTTATTTATAGAAAGATCTACTAAAATATGGGGAAAGTTACTACGTATTTTACACAAACCGCAAGTTCATGTGTTTTGCGATTTACATCTATTTTGACTAGTTTGATGGTTTGAATAATGTTTATTGATTGAATGAGAAAATTGTTGGTTTGATTTGTAAAAGAAAATGATACGCTTGAAAGCGTGGCCACCTCCAGTTACAGAGGAAACTCCGGCGAAATTTTTCCAAAAACCTAACACTTAGAAATATTTTCAGTACAAGTGTTAGAAGTACATTTTTAACGTGTTTTCGAATTATAGATTTCGCCATGACTTTATTACAAGATTTCTAATTATCGGAGGTGGGATTTTCGCAAAATAAAAACTTGCTAAAATATATATTTAGTAACAACACTTGTGAATTTTTATGATTATTTTGTGAAATATACAAATATTATTTTTAGGGTAAAAATAATATTACCGAATGTTAATGATTATATTTTGAAGTAAGAAATAAAATGTATTAAGTGAGACTTAATAATATATTTCGAAGTTTACGAACGCACATGTATTAAATCCCCCATCCTTGGGAAGGAAAATAATTACCAAGTATTTACAACAATATAAACACGAAATAGTTGCCTAACTATTTCCCAAAAACTTAAACCTTAAGCTAAGGCACGGCCATCCGTCTAATAGAGTTAGTACGTATAGGTCGTCGCATAGCTGCTTGATCAGGAGATATACTTGGTAGAGACGCACCACTGTGAGTTCATGTCCCCCTTTTCTCTTAACTGTTTTCAGTTTTTAAACTGCGGGGGTGAAATACATGTTACATACTGATTACAAACGCTTTATACACGGTATGATTAGCTAAGGAACCTACTACTAGATCATGTGAATGGATAGGCTATTATCGTAAGACCATTAATCCTTGTATAAGGACCGAGAGGCATGAGTGATAGATCTATCGGGTGTTGCGAGCCCCACACATGGGCCAGCGTGCGGCTGCATGTGGTGACTATGTCGTTCCGCCGGAAGGACCGGTATAAAATACGCGTTACATGTTTGAGTGCTTCCTAGTCCATGTCACTTATTAATGTATTAGCTACACATTAATCGATCTCTTTTTCCTTAATTGCTACATACCAGGGATTTTCATACATACAGACTTGTTTACAAAGGTTTATTTACTCACTTACACATGAACTCGCTCAACATTATTGTTGATTTTTCAACTTACATGTATTTCAGGGAATTAAAGGACATGGCGTGGTATAACATGTTTTCCCGCTGCACTAGTTTCGAGGTCATCCAAGTTTAAGGGATGTGACTTTTTCCTGGACGAGTCACAGTTCTTAAGCTGTGTTTATTTCTTGTTGGTGTTGTGTCTTTTGAACACTGTTTATGTTTGTTAGGATGTGATATCCGTTAAGACAATGTTGTGGTTCTTTACTCTTCAAACTTATTTTAATGGATGATCTGCACGGTTTTATTTTCATATAGCTTTGTTATGATTAAGCTATGGTATTAAGAAGTCACACCAAATAAACCCACGCTTCCGCAAAGCCAGGGTGTGACACGTAATACTTTTGAAATCATACAGTAGATGTATTAGGTAAATATGTTTATAAAATGTTTTAAAATCATGCGAGACGAATTTTGAAATTATGTATAAGGTTTTTGAAAACATGGATGATGCTTTTGAAATCATGCACTTGATATATTAAGTAAATATACTGTGTTAAAAATTGTTTTCAAATTATATGAAATATCTTGAATACATGAAGGTTGTTTTGAAAACCTATACTATGTATGTTGTTATGAAAATCAGAATGTAATGATATGGGTATGAGATCGGAGAATACCCTTAGCTATCAAACCAAGGATTTAAAGTGATTACTCAAAATGTCACTTATTTTCTGTACTTCGTTTCTTATAATGAAACGAGTACTTAGAATTTTCGAGAAAATCAGAATGTAATGATATGGGTATGAGATCAGAGCACTTATTTTCCGCCACATTTTGTTGTTTTACGTGGTCGGGGTGTGACAGAAAACTTGGTATCAGAGCTCATGGTTATAGGGAATTAGGTTATTAGTAATACTTTGACCTAGTCTATAACCTTCCTAGGACCCTAACGCGAGTTTACTTGCGTTTAGTCATAAAACAATACTGTCACTTATCCTTAGGCGACGATCACAACAAGAACATAAATTTCAAAACCGCTTTGAAAACTAATCATCTGTTCTAGGATGATTGATTACTAGGTTTTGAACCCTCTATTGTAAGGTTTTGAACCCTCTGTTATAAGGTTTTGAACCCTCTAAGTTTTCAAATCTCGTCAAAGTTTGGGTCGTATAATGTGAACACGTGCAAACTGGAAGAGTGAATGCCTGTACCCTGAGTTTTCTGTCGAAGGCTAGAGTGTTCGTACAAATCCGCAGTATCGGAACAATCACTCTTACCTGGGAACTCTTGGGGTGAGTGTTCACTTATAGGCGAGCATGTCTTCAGTGATACATTAATATGATCCGTTTACTTTGATTTGTCACCGTCTCATTTGTTTGCCTTAGGTAACAAACAAATGATCGCAAATTTTTATGCATTGCCATCCTGTTTTGATTGTCTGATAACCTTTCACTTGTTTCTTCAAATGTCTTTCATCTTCTTCTAGAATGTCTCTTCCTCTCAGCAACGGTCAAATGTCCGAGCAAATAGCCAAATTTGCCCAGCAAATAGGCGAATTGATTCTGAAGACTGTGGAATTAGGAATTGCCATGTCTCGTCTCAACAATGAAGCCACTCAAGAGTTACCAAAGGAAGCAGAAGTCAAGCAAGCACCACCGGCCAAGAAACCAACCGAGGAATCAAAGACCAGGGATGAACGATCCCCTAAGAAGTCAAAGAAGCGAAAGGCTTCTCAGAACTTCGCCATGGTCGCTCACAATGGTCAAGCCGTCCCCAACCAACCAGCTCGACCCCCTGCTAAGAAGCCATACAAAGGAGCTGTTCCTCTGTGCAAACGATGCAACCGTCATCATTCAAACCTCATACCCTGCTCCAAATGTACCTATTGTGGACGGCGGGGACATTTGGTTAACATATGCCACTTTGCTATCCAAAACCAAGCTGTTATAAACCTTGCTACTGCTCAACCTCCTGCTAGGAAACCTTATGTCGGTACTGCACCAAAATGCGACAAATGTAATGGGCATCACCAAGCTCACTTACAATGCCGTCTGTGTGTATCATGTGGGCGAATTGGTCACCTGGCAAGTGCTTGTCGATGTAACCCGAACCAAGGTGGTCCAAATCAACCACAAGCCAATCCTGCTCAAGCTCGCTTTCAGCCTGGATCATGCTACAACTGTGGCAAGATGGGTCATTTCATGAATAAATGCCCGAAGCTTGCTAAGTCAAATCCAACCCACGGATGAGCAGTTGGCTGACTAGAAGATGTTGCTGTCTTATTCTTTTGTTCTTCTATTTTCTTGTAATGTGAAACAATCTGTTTTGTTTATAAATAAATTGTTGTTCACAATTCTGATATACAAGTGTAGTTACATGTGTGTATGACTTTTCCTATGATACCTACATCACGAAACTATGTACCTTACAAACTACTCTTGTGATTTCTCTCTTCCAAATGATCGCTCATGATTCCCTCAAAAATTTTAAGTACTCGTTTCACTCTAAGAAACAAAGTACAGAAAATAAAGTGACATTATGAGTAATCATGCTTCTGCACATCTGTGCCTTTGAATCCTTGGTTAGATAAATAAGGGTATTCTCAAATCCCATACCCATTACGTTTTGATTTTCAACATACACAGTACAAGTATTTCAAAAACAATCTTCTTTATCTCAAAACATTTCATATAGTTTGAAAACAATTTTTTTTTTAAAATGCATTGTCTATGTTATTTCAAAAACATTGGCTATGCTTTCAAAAACAACCTTCATAATTTCAAAATGTTTTCATATAGTCTGAAAACAATATTAACACATTACATTTTCTTATCAAGTGCATGATTTCGAAAAGCATCATTCATGTTTTTCAAAAAAAAAAAAAAACCTTATACATAATTTCAAATTCATCTCGCATGATTTTTAAAACATTTTTTTATAAATATATACCTACCTAATACACCTACTTTATGATTTCAAAGGTATTATATATAAGGTTTCAAAAACATTGAACACATTTTTTTTAAGAACCCCATGCATAGTTTTCAAAAATATTTTCTTCATACATTGACTTCACCTTCAAATTTCGCTTCATATGTCACCTTGGCATATCTAGCATCTCAACTTCATAAGCATTTTTACTTCATGTTTTGACTTAAGCACATCCAGTGCAAGGTTTCAAAACATCTTCAACTTCTAAAATCCATATGGGATCTTTTTATTTTCACAATTAGACCCTTGTGGATGATTATCATTCAAATCAGAGTCCTTAATTGGATTCCTTATGTACCTAAATTCGAACATTTCGGTTCCTTATAATCGAAATCGAATTTTTCTATTAAAAATCTTTCTATCTTTATAGTTAGATTCTTGATAATGTTTAAAGTACCAAATGAAATCCACGAGATGGATTCCTAGTGTGCTTTAAATACATGTGCTCTGTTAGCAAAACAAATTAACAAATTAAAGATCTAGATAAACAATCTTTGTGGTTATATGACTATGTGTTTATGCATCTTGTGTTTTCTTTTATGCATTTTGTGTTTTATACTCTGGGTATTCGTTATCCAAATCCTCGTAGAATCTTTCATATCTTCATATGAGGGATTCGTAGTAGGATATTCAAAAAGGTACTACCTTAAATCCTTAATGGGCTTCTATGTAATAGTTAAGACCCTTGGATTATATAGTACCACTCCATGATTCATAAGAGACCCTTTTAGTGGTCTAGTAAAAAAGATTGATTCAAAAATCTGGTTAAGAATGACATGTGATGATATAAGCTGAAAAGACTAATTGGTCGTCTATTAAAATCATTTATTGATTTAATAAAAGGGACCCTATGGTGGTCTAGTCACACTCATCACAGGTTTGTTCATTTGGTTTTCTCCTACACATTATAAAGTAGACTGTGTGAACTATGCAAGGAATTGCCTAATTATGGACGCGTACATAATTATGAAATTTAGTGCACAGAAACCCAGTAAGATTTATTATGTGTAAGAACCGATAATGACAACAATAACAAAACGAGAACGATGTAATGGAGGTACGGTGGACGCACCAATGACGCTTCATATACTTGTATATAAGTATCCCTCTTACATTGCAAGCATGATGTTATTAAAGTTACTAGAAGTTCAGAACCCTAACCAATGTTGTTCGATCTTTTCAACTTCATGTTTTAAACTCTCACAAGTTTCCTCTAAATAAAATTTCGAGACGAAATTTCCTAAAGTAGGGGAGACTATGAAACCTGGGTCACTGCGACCAACAAAAAAAATACCAAACCAATGAAACATTGTATTTCCTACTTGGGATTTGTACAAATATGTGTATCATTTGCACATATCAATTCTTGTTCGATTTCAAGCTTTAAATCGCTTTCTGGAGGGTTATACGCGCACTGATGCGTAAATATAACCAGTTTAATGCAACGAACACTCCAGAATGGTGAAATAGGCTTAACATACCTTAAATAACCTTTACATAACTTAGAAATAAGTTTTGAAGGCTTTGGTATGGCAAAATCAAGTTAATTTGCTTACTGAGACTAAATTTGACAAACTGCGAAAGTATGCCAATTTGAACTGTAACAGACATTCCGAAACAAGAACATAAGTTAAACATACCATAAATATCCCTTACATATCTTAGAAATAGGCTTTGAGTGGTTCGGTATGCTAAAATAAACTTTTGGGTCATTCAGGGACTAAAAGCGTCAAAAAGTGCACAAGTTTGCACTTTCGCGCATATCTTGCGTTCTGAATACATCCGGACATCCAAAAATTTATGTAAGCACTAAAATATTTTATTTTAGTGTTTGGCATGAGAAAAATCGTCGCGCAATTTGGATCGTTTTTCGCGCTTATGCGCATTCCGTCGTAATTAAGCGAACATCGCGTTCGTACGACCAAACGAACCAACATCCGGCATATTTTTTAGCATGTTTCATGTCCACAATGTTTAGGCATCATTTTAGGGCCTTAACGTTGGCTTAACGGGCCTTAAACGTGTCAGAAATGGCCTTAAAACACAACAGGGACCAAAACTGTCATTTCTGAAAGTTGTTGGCTGATCAGACAGGCCAGGCGGCCTGCGTAAACTCCTGGTGTATCCTTACGCGGCCCGCGTCAGGGTCCCAGACCAGATTCAATGTTTTAAATAGCTGTTAACAGCCTTTCAACCCCCCAAAGGCCAATGCCACATGTCAAACTCTTGTGGTGGGGGCAAAATGAGTTACCATAACATTCCGACAAGTGTACGGGTGAGATCAAGGCACGATATTCAACAAACGATCCTAACGGTGGCCCTAATCCTATAAATACCCCTTTGATTCATTTGCAAAACCCACTTGAAATCTGAGATTTCTCTAAGTTGAGGTGTTTCATCACCTCATACCTGAGAATACTTGGATTATCAATCTTGCGGGGACCCTTTGTAAGTGTTCTTTCATTCTTTTCATTCGTTTTAGCGTTAAAGTCAAACTTTGTTTGACTTTCTGCGTTGACCAGTTTATGGTCAATGCGAAGTTCGTTTGAACTTCATAACGTGAGCGTAATCACGATGGTTATAGTCCCTAGGGACTATACCTACTGATTACCATGTTATTTAGGCTCAGTGACGAGTCGTAGTTTCGGCCAAAATGCGCATTCTTGCGTATTTTGTAACCAAACTACTCTTAGGTATCAAAACCGTTTGTTTTGATACCAAACCTGTTTTCTAAACTTAGTTAATCATGTTTTAACATGCTTAGCTCGTCACTTTTAGTTTAGTGCTTATATAGGGTCGTAAGGTAAGCGATCTAAACAATCGCTTATACTTTCGAACCCGACCCATTTGGTCGAACATTAAGATCCGACCAAACACATTAGGTGACCATAGTATATAGGGAATAACCTTCCGGGGTTATACCTTATGGTCGCTTCGTTTAAGTAGTTGTATGATAGGTAGTTTATATGCCTTAGGTAAATTACCAAAATGCCCTTTTTACACCAAAATTCATTTTAAGCAATGTAACATAACTTTTGGTATCTAAACTGATTTGGTAAAATTATTAGACATGTTAAGGCATATTTTACTTGTCATAGGACTAGTTAGGCTTTCCGAACGCGTTTCACGCGGACGAAGCGTTAAAGTAGCATAAGCTACCTAAACGGGTCGTAATGGGTCGTAAGCACTTAGGTTAGGTTTCATTTAGTAGGTAGGCTCTGTTAAACCATATTACATGAGTTCCCATACTCATTTGGTTTACAAGCCCTCATTCTATCCGATCCTCCGATTATGGGTCCGGTTTATTAATGTAGTTACCTATATTAGGTGTCGTTTGATATCCGTGATCTCTAGCATTGTTTGGTTGTTACTCAAGGACTACTAAGCAATCTCAAGTGAGTACATAGACCCCTCTTTTACTGTTTTCAAACTGTTTTGGGGTGGAACACATGTGCCTACTTGTTACTTTCATGCTTTCCTGTTTTCACATCATATACTTGCTATGTTCATTAGTACATTTATTCTACATGATTTCATTGTGTTTTATGCTATGTATGCCCATTGTGTGCGTACTTAGTACATTATTTTACATTACATTTTATGCTATGTATGCCCATTGTGTGCGTACTTAGTACATTATTTTACATTATATATTTATGCTATGTATGCCCATTGTGTGCGTACTTAGTACATTATTTTACATTACATTTTATGCTATGCTATGTATGCCCATTGTGTGCATACTTAGTACATTATTTTATTCATCACATGCTTACATTTTGGTACGACATTTGGTTTGTTTAAATGGGACAATGTACATTCATTAACACCGATCATGCCGCTCGGTAGTAGGTAGTGGTACCATAGGACTTGACAAATCCCATTCCTGAAATCTCGGGTTTGTTTGGACGTAAGGAATGACCGAATCCTAATACATTTTTTGATAACCTTTACTAAAAGGGTTATTGGACTGTCGCAAGGCTTGGATGTATGAATTTTCACAATACCGCATAAATGTTTATATCAGTATAGCATGCATTTATTACACAAAACATAACTTTGATTTAAACCATGTTTTACTTCAATACCTTGTTTTTGTGCATTTTACATATGGTTTAGTTGATATATTTCACTTACCATACATAAACATTTTGACATTTACATACACAAATTCATGATTTACATTAGACATAAACATTAGACATAGACATTAGACATGGTTTTCACATAAACATTTTGACATTTGATTATACATAAACATTTTACTTTGGTGGTTTGGTTTGAGTAAGTGATTTAAGTAACGAGACGTGTGTAATACGATACAAGTATGGTGGATACGCCGCTGGTACTTCCTATATATAAGTGCTTGTATGGTATTACATATCGTAGCGTTATTTGAATCATTTCAACATAAGACATATAACCTTTTTATACAAATAACATACTTTTCACAAGACATTGTTTTACAAACAACTTATCTTATACAAACTCATTTTACTTGGTTATTCATTTAACCATACATTATTCTCTTATTTATACATATCATCTGAACTTATTGTTTTCAAACAATTTACAAAACAAATCAATTTACAAGGTTTATGACTGACTTTTGCTAAACTACTTTTTCCTAAACTTACAAGTCATGAATCCTATTTTCACAAAACCTATGTGTCTCACAGACATTTTTATGCTGACGTACCTATTTTCACATGTGTTTCAGGATATGATGCATAGGATTTATCAAGATACACTTAGGCGGACTTGGGCCTTAGTGATAATAAAAAGATGCAAGACTAGTTATTTATGTTATGTTTTTTTGATTGTCAAGACATTGTAACTCTTTTATTTAATAAAACAATATTTCAATTTCCATGTGTTATGAAACAATGATTCTGTTACAACACTCCCCGACGTTTCCGCCACATTTTGTTGTTTTACGTGGTCGGGGTGTGACAGAAAAGTTGGTATCAGAAAAGTTGGTATCAGAGCTCATGGTTATAGGGAATTAGGTTATTAGTAATACTTTGACCTAGTCTATAACCTTCCTAGGACCCTAACGCGAGTTTACTTGCGTTTAGTCATAAAACAATACTGTCACCTATCCTTAGGCGACAATCACAACAAGAACATAAATTTCAAAACCGCTTTGAAAACTAATCATCTGTTCTAGGATGATTGATTACTAGGTTTTGAACCCTCTATTGTAAGGTTTTGAACCCTCTGTTATAAGGTTTTGAACCCTCTAAGTTTTCAAATCTCGTCAAAGTTTGGGTCGTATAATGTGAACACGTGCAAACTGGAAGAGTGAATGCCTGTACCCTGAGTTTCTGTCGAAGGCTAGAGTGTTCGTACAAATCCGCAGTATCGGAACAGTCACTCTTACCTGGGAACTCTTGGGGTGAGTGTTCACTTATAGGCGAGCATGTCTTCAGTGATACATTAATATGATCCGTTTACTTTGATTTGTCACCGTCTCATTTGTTTGCCTTAGGTAACAAACAAATGATCGCAAATTTTTATGCATTGCCATCCTGTTTTGATTGTCTGATAACCTTTCACTTGTTTTTTCCAATGTCTTTCATCTTCTTCTAGAATGTCTCTTCCTCTCAGCAACGGTCAAATGTCCGAGCAAATAGCCAAATTTGCCCAGCAAATAGGCGAAGTGATTCTGAAGACTGTGGAATTAGGAATTGCCATGTCTCGTCTCAACAATGAAGCCACTCAAGAGTTACCAAAGGAAGCATAAGTCAAGCCAGCACCACCAGCCAAGAAACCAACCGTGGAATCAAAGACCAGGGATGAACGATCCCCTAAGAAGTCAAAGAAGCGAAAGGCTTCTCAGAACTTCGCCATGGTCGCTCACAATGGTCAAGCCGTCCCCAACCAACCAGCTCGACCCCCTGCTAAGAAGCCATACAAAGGAGCTGTTCCTCTGTGCAAACGATGCAACCTTCATCATTCAAACCTCATACCCTGCTCCAAATGTACCTATTGTGGACGGCGGGGACATTTGGTTAACATATGCCACTTTGCTATCCAAAACCAAGCTGTTATAAACCTTGCTACTGCTCAACCTCCTGCTAGGAAACCTTATGCCGGTACTGCACCAAAATGCGACAAATGTAATGGGCATCACCAAGCTCACTTACAATGTCGTCTGTGTGTATCATGTGGGCGAATTGGTCACTTGGCAAGTGCTTGTCGATGTAACCCGAACCAAGGTGGTCCAAATCAACCACAAGCCAATCCTGCTCAAGCTCGCTTTCAGCCTGGATCATGCTACAACTATGGCAAGATGGGTCATTTCGTGAATAAATGCCCGAAGCTTGCTAAGTCAAATCCAACCCACGGATGAGCAGTTGGCTGACTAGAAGATGTTGCTGTCTTATTCTTTTGTTCTTCTATTTTCTTGTAATGTGAAACAATCTGTTTTGTTTATAAATAAATTGTTGTTCACAATTCTGATATACAAGTGTAGTTACATGTGTGTATGACTTTTCCTATGATACCTACATCAAGAAACTATGTACCTTACAAACTACTCTTGTGATTTCTCTCTTCCAATTGATCGCTCATGATTCCCTCAAAAAATTTAAGTACTCGTTTCACTCTAAGAAACAAAGTACAGAAAATAATGTGACATTATGAGTAATCATGCTTCTGCACATCTGTGCCTTTGAATCCTTGGTTAGATAAATAAGGGTATTCTCAAATCCCATACCCATTACGTTTTGATTTTCAACATACACAGTACAAGTATTTCAAAAACAATCTTCTTGATCTCAAAACATTTCATATAGTTTGAAAACAATTTTTTTTAAAATGCATTGTCTATGTTATTTCAAAAACATTGGCTATGCTTTCAAAAACAACCTTCATAATTTCAAAATGTTTTCATATAGTCTGAAAACAATATTAACACAGTACATTTTCTTATCAAGTGCATGATTTCGAAAATCATCATTCATGTTTTTCAAAAAAAAAAATCCTTATACATAATTTCAAAATTCATCTCGCATGATTTTTAAAACATTTTTTTATAAATATATACCTACCTAATACACCTACTTTATGATTTCAAAGGTATTATATATAAGGTTTCAAAAACATTGAACACATTTTTTTTAAGAACCCCATGCATAGTTTTCAAAAATATTTTCTTCATACATTGACTTCACCTTCAAATTTCGCTTCATATGTCACCTTGGCATATCTAGCATCTCAACTTCATAAGCATTTTTACTTCATGTTTTGACTTAAGCACATCCAGTGCAAGGTTTCAAAACATCTTCAACTTCTAAAATCCATATGAGATCTTTTTATCTTCACAATTAGACCCTTGTGGATGATTATCATTCAAATCAGAGTCCTTAATTGGATTCCTTATGTACCTAAATTCGAACATTTCGGGTCCTTATAATCGAAATCGAATTTTTCTATTAAAAATCTTTCTATCTTTATAGTTAGATTCTTGATAATGTTTAAAGTATCAAATGAAATCCACGAGATGGATTCCTAGTGTGCTTTAAATACATGTGCTCTGTTAGCAAAACAAATTAACAAATTAAAGATCTAGATAAACAATCTTTGTGGTTATATGACTATGTGTTTATGCATCTTGTGTTTTCTTTTATGCATTTTGTGTTTTATACTCTGGGTATTCGTTATCCAAATCCTCGTAGAATCTTTCATATCTTCATATGAGGGATTCGTAGTAGGATATTCAAAAAGGTACTACCTTAAATCCTTAATGGGCTTCTATGTAATAGTTAAGACCCTTGGATTATATAGTACCACTCCATGATTCATAAGAGACCCTTTTAGTGGTCTAGTAAAAAAGATTGATTCAAAAATCTAGTTAAGAATGACATGTGATGATATAAGCTGAAAAGACTAATTGGGCGTCTATTAAAATCATTTATTGATTTAATAAAAGGGACCCTATGGTGGTCTAGTCACACTCATCACAGGTTTGTTCATTTGGTTTTCTCCTACACATTATAAAGTAGACTGTGTGAACTATGCAAGGAATTGCCTAATTATGGACGCGTACATAATTATGAGATTTAGTGCACAGAAACCCAGTAAGATTTATTATGTCTAAGAACCGATAATGACAACAATAACAAAACGAGAACGATGTAATGGAGGTACGGTGGACGCACCAATGACGCTTCATATACTTGTATATAAGTATCCCTCTTACATTGCAAGCATGATGTTATTAAAGTTACTAGAAGTTCAGAACCCTAACCAATGTTGTTCGATCTTTTCAACTTCATGTTTTAAACTCTCACAAGTTTCCTCTAAATAAAATTTCGGGACGAAATTTCCTAAAGTAGGGGAGACTGTGAAACCTGGGTCACTGCGACCATCAAACAAATACCAAACCAATGAAACATTGTATTTCCTACTTGGGATTTGTACAAATATGTGTATCATTTGCACATATCAATTCTTGTTCGATTTCAAGCTTTAAATCGCTTTCTGGAGGGTTATACGCGCACTGATGCGTAAATATAACCAGTTTAATGCAACGAACACTCCAGAATAGTGAAATAGGCTTAACATACCTTAAATAAACTTTACATAACTTATAAATAAGTTTTGAAGGCTTTGGTATGGCAAAATCAAGTTAATTCGCTTACTGGGACTAAATTTGACAAACTGCGAAAGTATGCCAATTTGAACTGTAACAGACATTCCGGAACATGAACATAAGTTAAACATACCATAAATATCCCTTACATAGCTTAGAAATAGGCTTTGAGTGGTTCGGTATGCTAAAATAAACTTTTGGGTCATTCAGGGACTAAAAGCGTCAAAAAGTGCACAAGTTTGCACTTTCGCGCATATCTTGCGTTCTGAATACATCCGGACATCCAAAAATTTATGTAAGCACTAAAATATTTTATTTTAGTGTTTGGCATGAGAAAAATCGTCGCGCAATTTGGATCGTTTTTCGCGCTTATGCGCATTCCGTCGTAATTAAGCGAACATCGCGTTCGTACGACCAAACGAACCAACATCCGGCATATTTTTGAGCATGTTTCATGTCCACAATGTTTAGGCATCATTTTAGGGCCTTAACGTTGGCTTAACGGGCCTTAAACGTGTCAGAAATGGCCTTAAAACACAACAGGGACCAAAACTGTCATTTCTGAAAGTTGTTGGCTGATCAGACAGGCCAGGCGGCCTGCGTAAACTCCTGGTGTATCCTTACGCGGCCCGCGTCAGGGTCCCAGACCAGATTCAATGTTTTAAATAGCTGTTAACAGCCTTTCAACCCCCCAAAGGCCAATGCCACATGTCAAACTCTTGTGGTGGGGGCAAAATGAGTTACCATAACATTCCGACAATTGTACGGGTGAGATCAAGGCACGATATTCAAGAAACGATCCTAACGGTGGCCCTAATCCTATAAATACCCCTTTGATTCATTTGAAAAACCCACTTGAAATCTGAGATTTCTCTAAGTTGGGGTGTTTCATCACCTCATACCTGAGAATATTTGGATTATCAATCTTGCGGGGACCCTTTGTAAGTGTTCTTTCATTCTTTTCATTCGTTTTAGCGTTAAAGTCAAACTTTGTTTGACTTTCTGCGTTGACCAGTTTATGGTCAATGCGAAGTTCGTTTGAACTTCATAACGTGAGCGTAATCACGATGGTTATAGTCCCTAGTGACTATACCTACTGATTACCACGTTATCTAGGCTCAGTGACGAGTCGTAGTTTCGGCCAAAATGCGCATTCTTGCGTATTTTGTAACCAAACTACTCTTAGGTATCAAAACCGTTTGTTTTGATACCAAACCTATTTTCTAAACTTAGTTAAGCATGTTTTAACATGCTTAGCTCGTCACTTTTAGTTTAGTGCTTATATAGGGTCGTAAGGTAAGCGATCTAAACAATCGCTTATACGTTCGAACCCGACCCATTTGGTCGATCATTAAGATCCGACCAAGCAGATTAGGTGACCATAGTATATAGGGAATAACCTTCCGGGGTTATACTTTATGGTCGCTTCGTTTAAGTAGTTGTATGATAGGTAGTTTATATGCCTTAGGTAAATTACCAAAATGCCCTTTTTACACCAAAATTCATTTTAAGCATATGTAACATAACTTTTGGTATCTAAACTGATTTGGTAACAATATTAGACATGTTAAGGCATATTTTACTTGTCATAGGACTAGTTAGGCTTTCCGAACGCGTATCACGCGGACGACGCGTTAAAGTAGCATAAGCTACCTAAACGGGTCGTAATGGGTCGTAAGCACTTAGGTTAGGTTTCATTTAGTATGTAGGCTTTGTTAAACCATATTACATGAGTTCCCATACTCATTTGGTTTAAAAGCCCTCATTCTATCCGATCCTCCGATTATGGGTCCGGTTTATTAATGTAGTTACCTATATTAGGTGTCGTTTGATATCCGTGATCTCTAGCATTGTTTGGTTGTTACTCAAGGACTACTAAGCAATCTCAAGTGAGTACATAGAACCCTCTTTTACTGTTTTTAAACTGTTTTGGGGTGGAACACATGTGCCTACTTGTTACTTTCATGCTTTCCTGTTTTCACATCATATACTTGCTATGTTCATTAGTACATTTATAGTACATGATTTCATTGTGTTTTATGCTACGTATGCCCATTGTGTGCGTACTTAGTACATTATTTTACATTACATTACATTTTATGCTATGTATGCCCATTGTGTGCGTACTTAGTACATTATTTTACATTACATTTTATGCTATGTATGCCCATTGTGTGCGTACTTAGTACATTATTTTACATTACATTTTATGCTATGCGCCCATTGTGTGCGTACTTAGTACATTATTTTATTCATCACATGCTTACATTTTGGTACGACATTTGGTTTGTTTAAATGGGACAATGTACATTCATTAACACCGATCATGCCGCTCGGTAGTAGGTAGTGGTACCATAGGACTTGACAAATCCCATTCCTGAAATCTCGGGTTTGTTTGGACGTAAGGAATGACCGAATCCGAATACATTTTTCGATAACCTTTACTAAAAGGGTTATCCGACTGTCGCAAGGCTTGGATGTATGAATTTTCACAATACCGCATAAATGTTTATATCAGTATAGCATGCATTTATTACACAAAACATAACTTTGATTTAAACCATGTTTTACTTCAATACCTTGTTTTTGTGCATTTTACATATGGTTTAGTTGATATATTTCACTTACCATACATAAACATTTTGACATTTACATACACAAATTCATGATTTACATTAGACATAAACATTAGACATAGACATTAGATATGGTTTTCACATAAACATTTTGACATTTGATTATACATAAACATTTTACTTTGGTGGTTTGGTTTGGCTCTGATACCAATTGTAGGATCGGATTGCGACCTAAACGAGTCGTTCGGAAGAGTTCTAGTCCGTTTCAGAGGCGGAAACTAAGAAACGAACGTGTAAACAGCTTGTTTCACACTTTAACCCTCTTTTATATTGATATAACAACGATTACAATCAAAAAGTATACCGGCAGCACTTCGGTATCACTTGGCAAAAACTGTTCGAACTATTACAAAATGAAAGACAACTAGCCTATATATAATGGACATGATTTCGCTTGAAGCACTCAAGCGAAATCTACATATTAATATTACAATCGAAATCTTCAATATACTTTGACCATTCAAGCGAAACTTTCATGCATTCATGAATCTGATTTGTCTTTTGTGATGTGATGTCACTAGTGATGTCACATGATGATGTCACTAGTGATGTCATGCATGATTAGATCCGAACCGAACCCGAGACTCGATACAAGACGAAGACGACAGATGTGTGCACCAACAGACTCCCCCTCAGATGTTGACGAGTCTTAAGTGTCGAGTCTTCTCAATCTTCAGTCTTTATCAGTCTTTAAGCTTTCTTCAGAATCTCTTCCTGGCTCAATTCTATCTCCAATTCTCTCTCTCTCTCTCTCTAACAGACTCCCCCTCAAAACATGCTAGGATCGTAGTCTGGCTTTTACAGAATTTCAGAATCCTCAGGTATCAGAACCTGGCACTCTATTTGCTATCCTGCACATCCTCTACCCAAAAATAAGATTCACAAGAATAAAATATTTAACAATTTGTCAAATATCAAACACCAACACTGATCCTTCTCCAATCAATATACAAACAAACATTAACAATGATCATTTTCATTTCAAACCTCTTCAAACAAACTTTCCCAAACCTGTTCGTCATGTTTAGCACACGGACTTTTGAAAATCAGTTCTTCAACATCAGTTGTCTAAAATCTTTTTGAATTTTTCAAAATTTATGCTAAAACACACCGAAAATCTTTTTGGATTTTTTGAAATAACAGAAATAAAATGCAGAAATGAACTATTTACATACAATATTTTTGTGAGTTTGTGTAAGAGGATCATATCAGTTTTTGAGATAAATCACCAACACCGTTAAGCTTCATTTCATTTTAAGTTCTAAACAATTCACCTAGATTGTCAGTATACTGGTCCACTTAAATTTTCACACAAAGTTCAATTGATCCGAGATACGATATTAATGTCTTAAGTACTTAAACTTATCCGTGTGTCCCACTACTTGAATATACTCCCGTATCCAGATCCCAATATTCAGTCTTACAGGTGAGTATACCACAGATGATATCTGTAAGGGGAATAAATTATGCAACCGTGATAGCTCAGGTCAGAACTTCCGTTCAGCAGAGAGCCTAGTTGACTTTTAGGTGTGTCCCCTTTAGAGGATCTTTTGTATTACAACAGCCATGATTAGCATTTTTCAATGTTTCATCATTTTTTAGCTGAGGGTGATGCTATATTTCAAGCAAGCGGAAAGTATTCTCCAGGGACTAGGCCATTGCTTCCGCAAAATCAGAAGTCCCGGGATAATACCCCAGATATCACTGAGCATAAAGACCTAGTATCTCATAATAAGGGACCTTTCAAACAAGATTTCAGGGGTTACCTATATATCCAAGCAGTTTTGTTCCCCACGAAATAAGCAAGTTTGAATTTTAGGTTTATATCTCGTCACAATCTACTAAATGTGCAAAAACCTACTGACATATCCACAGTGAGATCGTTTATCACATTTTTACTTTACATTTCTTTAGCATGCTGTGACAGTCCACTGATGTACTATCATTTCCTCTATTCACAACAAAACTCATTTTTGAATTTTATCATGTTTTTGTCTTTTTCAAAATTTCTAATGTTTTTGGATTTTCTGAAAAAAATTTTACTCCCCCTAAAATGCAAACACATTAAAAGAAATTTGAAAATAAACTGTACAAAAACTTGACAACCGATATCAAATCACCTCAATTCGCCATCCACCTGGCATAAACAATCAGAACTCCCCCTTACACAAAACTATTTTCTCATTATGATTTCAAAACACTTAAGTTTGTTTTAACCAAAATGATTTTTCCGGAAAATAGGTTTTGTTGATTTTACCACTTGTAAAGTTAGGGGTTCATCATATCATTCCTCAATCATTTGTAGAAAATCAAGTACAATTTAATGTCCTTGATTTACCACTTGACATTTAAAAAACCTTTATCAACCACTTGTAAATAAACACAATCAAAATCTAATATAAAGAATGATGCCGATTCCTGCTCCACTCTTACCAACCTGAGAGCTCCGGCAATTCACGCTAATCCTGTAAAAATTTTACAATTTTAACAACTTTCATACAAGCCCTTTAAAATATGAATGATGCCGATTCCTAATCCACGATTACAAACTTGGGATCTCCGGCAAGTCAGGTTTTTCAGTGAAAGAAAATATCCACCCAAGCCTGACCAGCCTTGGGTGTAAGTTTCTCAACTTCACTAGGGGTTGGGCTATAAGTTGCCTTCTTTGTAGCATAAAACTCCTTTACCCCTTAACCTTCCCATCAATCATTTTACCAATCATCTTTTTAATGTTTCCATTAAACGCTTTCTCAACATCAAATTCATTCTTATCAGAATAAAATTGATTTGAAATTTCAACCTTTCCAACCTTTGATTTAAAATTCTCAGCTCTCAATGGTGGAAAATGAACATCATCCATTAGAGTCACTGAGTTTTCACTTTTTACCTCAACCTGTGGCTCCTCTGACTTTGTGGAATCAGATTCATCGCCAGATTTTACCTCTGATTTCTTAACAACCCAAGCTTGGTTGTCAAGATTTCCCCTTTTCTTGTAAAATCTTTTTGAACATTCACCAACTTCATATGTAGAATTTTTAAACACTTTGAACTTTTCAGTTGGTGGTTCAGTTTTGTCAACAATAACTTCTTTCAGTTTTTGTGAGACTCCCTGTTTTGTTTTTGTTGCTTGGGGACAGTTCCATGCAATATGACCAACTTCATTGCATCTGTAACAGGTTCTTGTCTCCTTTCTTTGATAAGCTTCATTCTTCACTTTCTTTGCAAGAAATTATGTGTTTGATTGCTTCCAAAATGAGCTTTTTGATTCTTCTTCATGGCTAGTTCCTGCAACATATTTTGTATTTGTTTTAGAAATTTTCTCATTTTTATAATTTTCAGGTGGAATAAAACCAAGTCCTTTCTTTTTGTAGCTACGATTGTGGTTTGGTTTCTTTTGAAAACCAGAACCAGAAGTGTAACTTTTTTTCTTGTTCAAACGTTGTTGTACTCTTGAAGTGTATTTTTTAGGTTTTCCAGTAGGATTTAAATCTTTAATTTCAGAAATATTAATTTCTGTCATTTTGAAAACCTTTTTAATCATGTCAAACCTAACACTTCTAATTGGAAATTCTTTATCAAAATATAATTTGTCAGAATCATTCAAAGTATATGCAACTTCAAATGTTTCGTCATTCAAATTAGATTTTGACAACAAAAATTCTTTACTATAAACCCGTTTTCCCAACGATTTTGAACTCTTTTCTGATGAACTCGAACTCCCGACTGACTGACATGAACTTTCGGACTCGGACTTTGACTCTGACTCCTCATCCTTATCTAACACCTGATCGACCACTCTTTTTATCAGTTCGGATTCATGATCTGTATCGGACGCTGTGAACGTGACATCAATGTTGTCTGGTAACACATCGGTTAACTCGGACTCTAACTTTAGATTGACTGCCTTTTGGACTTGTTCCTCATTCGGTTTTCTAGGCGAATACCCTTCCCAAATTGGAGGCGGACACTTGTTATAACAGACGTTCTGTTTCTTACCATTATCCGTTTTCTTCTTTGATTTCTTATCTTTATCTTCATCTTTAAACGCCTCAAAACCTGCAACAGTAGGGTAAATTCTATCAATTATGTAATCACAACTTGTATAACTTTTTAGCAATCGTCTAATTCTTTCATTTTCTACTTTTTCACCATCTAACTCTTGCTTCCATTTAGCACATTCTTCGATGTAAAAATTTATCTCTTTTTGCTTCGACATCATTGTTGCATTCAACATCTTCAAAGCAGCTTCTCTTTCTGAATTAGTTTTCTGCAAACTATTCACTGTTCTATTTAATACATCGTATGATTCTTTCACATTTTTTAAATCAAACATCAACTTTTCTTTCATCTTCTCTGAATCACTAAACCTCTTGTCTTTTTCTTCACATTGTTTGCAAGATTCCAAACATGTAAGACAAGGTTTTGTGACTTCAACAATCTTCTCAACTTCTATCACTTTTTCCACTTCAACAATCTTCTCAACAACTTTGACTTCCTTCATTACTTTTGCAGCTTTTCTTTCTTTGAGCTTCCTCAATTTTTCTGCAAAATAAGATTCAAAATTATCAGAAGATAGATGAAGTTTATCAATGTTAGTTTGTTGAACTTCTTCTTCATCATCACTACTCTCTGTTGAACTGTTTTTAGAAGAAACAAATTTTCCATCTTGACTTTCCTCATTATCCGACATCACATCCATCCACTCCTTTATCAACTCTGGGTTTTGAACAATTTTAGCCATAAAAGCCTTAACTTCTCCATTCTCATCCAAGTAGTTATCCCAGCTAAATCCTGGAGTCACTTTCTTATCATCATCACTGTTATCAATTTGTTCTTCAAGTTTTTCAATGAATTGAGCAATTGATAATCTACTAAACACTCCTGTATTCTTCAGAATCATGAGATATGTACCCCATTCTTTTTGAGGTAAAGCATCAGCTAACTTTTCGACCCATTCTGCTGGAGTTTTAGTGATTTTCAACAGAGACATTGTACGCACAAGATGGCAATATCTCTCAATAAGAGTCTTTGTAGATTCACCTGGCATACTTTTAAACAACTCAAATTCTTTCTTCAATAATGAATTTTTACTGTCAGTGTTATAGAATTTGTTTTCCATATTTTCGGTATCGATAATCTTCAAAACAGATTTTTCAAACGAAAGCGAACTGGAACTGATACGTCCTCGTGAAACACCTGTATCACTGAAACAAACTGGTACTCGAACTGATGATTTTCTGTGCGAACTGAACCGTTGACCAACTATGCGAACTTCTAGGACCAGAATCGAATTCAAGTGACTTGACCCTTTGAAACTTTTGAACTCCAAATCGTACGAAATGACAATTATCACGTAACTTGACCACACAACACGACCTGACTAACGTACTGATCAAACCGAGCTCCAAACCTTGTGACCTGATTACTGACAACTTGAAATGATATCACGATTATGAAACTTGGCCTTGGGCTAAAAAAGAACTTGACCTTCTGTTTACACTAGAAATGGATTTGTTTGAAACAAATATTTGGGTCGAGAACTATCTTGGGCTTCTAACAAAACTTGTTGAATGGACCTATTGTCTGATTGGACCTTTACCGACAAAACAAATACAATCTGATTGGACCTCCTCAAATGAATAATAAAGATCACATGTAATAATGTTGCAACAGATTCACATGCATCGATTAATACCAACTGAAACTCACGTGACCTGATATTGACACAAATCACATGAAACTATGAATATATATCTGACAAGTCTGATATATTCCCATACTATTCTTGAACCAACAACTACAAGTCTGAATCAACTTTATGAACTTTTCGAGACATTATAGTGTACTAACACTTATCACCAAATGACTTTTTGAGACACTTCACATGCAAAACTGATGACTATGATCAAATCAATGCAACCAGAACTTCAATTTACGAGACCTCGTTTTTTTGTTACACACAACACGATGCGCCTTCACAACATTCGATACATGTTTTCAAGTGAAAGCCACACATATTTCAAACAAACTACTGATCTCAAGCGAGAGCCTGCGTTTTGCTTCAAACACCACCAAATTTCAAGCGAAAGGGTGTTCTAAAGTGGGATGACGTCAGCAAATAACGAATAGATTTCAAGCGACAGTTCAATTTGAATCAATTTTAAGTCGATTTAACCTCTGAAACTTTCAAGGATTGATTAAACCATGTATGTGCACAATATATGTGAATTTTGTCCGATTTTGACCGTAAAAAGTTTTGTTTTTCGAAAAAGAAAGGTGTAGAAACAGATTTTACGGCTGAATCAACAAGAACTCTTCTTCACTAGCTCTGATACCAATTGTAGGATCGGATTGCGACCTAAACGAGTCGTTCGGAAGAGTTCTAGTCCGTTTCAGAGGCGGAAACTAAGAAACGAACGTGTAAACAGCTTGTTTCACACTTTAACCCTCTTTTATATTGATATAACAACGATTACAATCAAAAAGTATACCGGCAGCACTTCGGTATCACTTGGCAAAAACTGTTCGAACTATTACAAAATGAAAGACAACTAGCCTATATATAATGGACATGATTTCGCTTGAAGCACTCAAGCGAAATCTACATATTAATATTACAAGCGAAATCTTCAATATACTTTGACCATTCAAGCGAAACTTTCATGCATTCATGAATCTGATTTGTCTTTTGTGATGTGATGTCACTAGTGATGTCACATGATGATGTCACTAGTGATGTCATGCATGATTAGATCCGAACCGAACCCGAGACTCGATACAAGACGAAGACGACAGATGTGTGCACCAACAGTGGATACGCCGCTGGTACTTCCTATATATAAGTGCTTGTATGGTATTACATATCGTAGCGTTATTTGAATCATTTCAACATAAGACATATATCCTTTTTATACAAATAACATACTTTTCACAAGACATTGTTTTACAAACAACTTATCTTATACAAACTCATTTTACTTGGTTATTCATTTAACCATACATTATTCTCTTATTTATACATATCATCTGAACTTATTGTTTTCAAACAATTTACAAAACAAATCAATTTACAAGGTTCATGACTGACTTTTGCTAAACTACTTTTTCCTAAACTTACAAGTCATGAATCCTATTTTCACAAAACCTATGTATCTCACAGGCATTTTTATGCTGACGTACCTATTTTCACATGTGTTTCACGATATGATGCATAGGATTTATCAAGATACACTTAGGCGGACTTGGGCCTTAGTGACAATAAAAGATGCAAGACTAGTTATTTATGTTATGTTTCTTTGATTGTCAAGACATTGTAACTCTTTTATTTAATAAAACAATATTTCAATTTCCATGTGTTATGAAACAATGATTATGTTACAACACTCCCCGACGTTTCCGTCACGTTTTGTTGTTTTACGTGGTCGGGGTGTGACATTACCTAAGGCAAACACATGAGAAGGTGATTAATCAAAGTAAATGAGTCACATTAATGTATCGCGAAGACATGCTTTAGCCTATAAGTGGACACTCACCCCAAGAGTCCCCAGGTAAGAGTGACTGGTCTGATTATGTGGATTTGTACGAACACTCTAGCCTTAGACAGAAAACTTTGAGTACAGGCATCCACCCTTCCAGATTTCATGTGTTCACATTATAAGACCCAAACTTTGACGAGATTTGGAAAACTTTGAAGATTCAAAACCTTATAATAAATCATCCTAGAACAGATGATTAGTTTTCAAAGTGGATTTGAAATTTATGTTCTTGTTGTGGTTGTTACCTAAGGATAAGTGATGGTATTGTTTTAAAATCTAAACACAATAATCTTGTGTTAGGGTCCTAGGAAGGTTATAGACTAGGTCAAAGCATTACTAATAACCTAATTCCCTATAACCATGAGCTCTGATACCAACTCTTCTGTCACACCCCGACCGCGTAAAACAACAAATCGCGGCGGAATCGTCGGGGAGTGTTGTAACAGAATCATTGTTTCATAACAAACGGAAATTTGAAGTTTTGTTTTATTCAAATATTAACCATTTACATTGTCTTGAAATTTAAACAAACAAGTTAAACATAGTCTATCATTGTTCTTAAGTCACTAAGGCCTCGTCCAGTCCTAAGTGAGCATGCATCCTAGCAATCAACATCATTCAACAACACCTGAAACATATGTAAAAACAAAGTCAGCAAAGAAATGCTAGTGAGCACATAGGTTTTATGAGAGTGTGGGATTCATGGCTAGTTTACATGTTGCAATACCTCATTAGACTATAAGAGTCAAAAGTTAAATACATTGTTTTGAAAAGTCTATAGTATTGCAACATAATTAACCAACTCAAATCAAGTTGGTTATAATTTGTAAAATCTCATAGCCATGATTCTTAACCCAAAAACATTTATTTAAGAAAAACCAAATTGTAAATCATCTCGTTAATAAAACTCGTATGGTTTATATTATTTAGGAAACATCGTTGTGTGACATCGTTTCAAAATCGTTTACCCAAGTGAAGTAAATAACGCCATGGTATGTAATATGATGAAAATACTTATATATAAGAAGTACCAGCCGCGTATCTACCATGTTTTCATCACATTACACCCGTCTCGTTATCTAAACACTAACCAAAAACCAATCGTTTGTTCAATTCGTTTAACTCGTTTAAATTGTTCCAAAATAGTTTAACTCGTTTAAGTCGTTTAAGTCGTTTAAATCATCCTCGTTTTAATTGTGAAACTACTTTTGGTCGCCTCGCTGATAATATCCAAACCTTCGCAACTCGCCTATCGCTTCTCGCATTAACAAACCACCAAAGGGTAAGTTAACAATCACAGATTCAATCGTTACCCACATAACCATGGGTGCAGTCTGATAACGGGATTTGTCAGATCCTATGGTACCATAACCTAATACTGGTCGGTTCGGCCAAAACTAATGAATGTTATTTGTTATGTAATTACTCCCAACAAGTTTTTTCACATTATCGAAATCATTATTAATTTAGTATAAACCATTTTAATCCTTTTCGAAACCATCGTTAAAACATTGAAAACGTTTTACACATATGAATCACCCCAAAACAATCGAAAACAGTAAAATAGGGGAATTATGTACTCACATGAAAATGCTTAGAAGTCTTGAATAACAACCAAGCAAAGCTAGAGGGATCACGGAAATCAATCGTCACCTAATATAAGTAACTACGTTAATAAACCGGACCTAAATCGGAAGATCGGATAGAATGAGGTCTCGTAAACCAAATGAGTATTGGAACTCATATGATATGGTTTAACAAAGCCTACATTCTAAATCGAAACCTATCCTAAGTGCTTTCAACCCATTACGACCCATTAAGGTAGCTCACACTACTTTAACGTGTCGTTCGCGCAAAGCGCGTCCGAGTCGCCTAACTAGTCCTATGACAAGTATTATATGCCTAAACATGTTTAAATATGTTGCATAATCAGTTATGTGACAAAAGTTTAGCTTAAATATGCTTAAAATCCAATTATGCATGAAAAGGGCATTTTGGTCATTTACCTAAGGCATATAAACTACCTATCATACAACTAATTAAACCTAAGTGACCATAAGGTATAACCTCGGAAGGTTATTCCCTATACAACTATGGTCATTAAACATGCTTGGTCGGATCCTAATGATCGACCAAACGGGTCGAGTTCGAAAGTCTAAGCGGTTGTTTAGACCGCTTATCTTACGACCCTACATAAGCACTAAACTAAAAGTGACGAGTTAAACATGTTAAAACATGTTTAACGAAGTTAGAAAACAAGTTTGATATCAAACCAAAGGGTTTTTGTCACACCCCTTTCTTAGGCGGAAGCACGGGGTGTAATCATGAAAGGTTCTCATTACATGCGAAAGGTAAACATACTACATGCTCGTAAAAATAACTTCAAATGCCCATAACATTACGTTACTGAAAACATAGATTAAGTGTTTACATCACGAGACAACATATTGTCTGTAAGTTTACAACTTTATTTAAGGAAAAACATAAACAACATCCAGGAGCATGAGTAAGACCGCGCGCACATCCACTTTAGTTACCTGAAATACATGTGAGTTTTGGAAAAACGTCAACATAATGTTGGTGTGAATTCATGCAGTTCTTGTATTGAACGTTTGTATACTTTGTATGAAAAACATGGTATGTATCTTGTATAAATCAAGTATTCTTGTATAAATCACGTATTCCTGTATAAATCACGTATTCTTGTACAAATCACGTACTCTTGTATAAATCAAGTATTCTTGTATAAATCACGTATTTTTGTATGTATCAAGGTTGTTAATGGGTTGCAAGGCCATTAGCATGTGACACGACATAGGAAGCAACCAAACCATAGGCATTTTTCTAGTTGTCGATTCTGAGACACAAAAGCACAACTCGATACTCATTCTCACCAAGAGTGTGGCTGCCCGAAAACCCGTTAGATCTAACCTTTTGTTCTGCGGTCTAGGTATATTGTTGATTAATGGTGCTTATGGTACCCTATTCGTGACACGACTTCTCATATCATTTCTCGTATCAATTCTTGTATCATCATACCATTTGTAAACATTGTAACATTTGTAACATGTATTTCACCCCCGAAGTTATAAAACTGAAAACAGTTAAAAGGAAAGGGGGAACATGAACTCACAACTTTGCGTTCCCGCGTCGTAAACTTCACCGGATTTGCTTATCTAGCGTCGTGACCTAAATGTGTTTTATTAACGTTAGTCACTAGACTTGTATCGCACAAGTACAAGCCACTATCTTTTGTATATGTATTCTTATGTTAAAAATAATTTATATTTTTAACTATGTGCCTTACTTATATTGTTTTCTCAACAATAAATATAAGTATCTTGTATTTTTCACCCGAATTATGTATTTTGTCCACAAACTTCATTTCATATTCATAACTTGTCCAAGTTATATAATCTATCAAGTAATATATTTTCATAAATATATTCTCTTGTATTTGTCCAAGTATGTTGTATGTGTATTTTTGTATCTTCACTCCTTAGGAGTATTTAGTGTATTTTCAAGTCCTAATACACTACCACATATAATACATACTACATACACTTAGCACGAAATTTGGTGATCAATAAATATATATATTTTTCTCAAAAATATACATACTTAATATCAATTTTAATCTTGAAGAAATCATCATTTCTTAACACAAAAATTAGGGAAACCTTGGTAAATATTTTTAGATACATTTTTAGGGGATAAGTTTCTCAAAAACTCATATTTTTCCTAAGTGTTAAAATTTATAAAATTTTTGACATAGTTTCCCCTAAAAATGGAGGTTTCCCATGTTTTCAAAACATGTGTTTATTTTCTTTTAAATCATCAACAACATTAACAACACAATCAAGTCTTACCATAAGCCTAGATCATGTAAATCACATTACATCATGAACTTGAAGTTCTTGTAAAAACTTGTAGTAACTTACCATGTTATTTAGTAGGTTTAGTTGCCCTTATAAACATGGTTGTTTGTTTGTAAATCTCATTCTTGAAGGACTTAGTAATTTACAACTTGTAAGATGATTTTTCTAAAAATACTTCTTTTGTATTTTTCTTGTTTCATAAGTGTTTATACACTTGTTCTTCTAATAAAAATAGTGTAAGTTTGTGTAAAAACCAAGATCTTCTAAATATCACATTTTAAACTTGGTTCTTTTAGAAAAACCATTCATACATCTTAGGTCTATAAGTTTACTAGCTTACTTTGTTTGTTATTTTCCAAGAAATCATTTATCCTTCAAGTTCATGTTTATACATGAGGATGATCTTCTTGTGTAAACACATAATCATCCTATAACTTGCTAGATCATGTGTTTAATCACAATCTAACAAGCTTCATGTATTGATCATCATCAATATTTCTAGTAATACACAAGCAAACATTATACATCTACTAAACCACATCATTCCATCATGATATCATCATATTTAAAGCTTATGTTCAAGATTCATGTGTATGTCTTTTAGTGTTCTTATGATAATCAACATGTTATATCTTTTAACCAACTAAAATGGAAGTAAACAAGGGTGTTCAAGAGTCTTACAACTAGCTTAAAGCTAGGGAAGAACAATGTTGAAGATTGAGTGGATAAAAGCACACGGAAGAGGTCCTTGATGATCCGCAAGCTCGAAGCTTCATTAGTGACCTTCTTACACCTCAAGACAACCTTGGAATGGGTAGATGATGATTGAAAGATGGTGGTGGTGGGATTACTTGCGGCCGAGAGCAAGGGGGCAAGGGGAAAGAGTTGTGGTGTGTTGAAGTGGTAAGATGAATGTGATCTTATAACAAATCTAGAGTTTTATCCAAAGGTCTTTGTGTCTTGAAAGTACTAGACATGATCTTTAGTGAATCTATGGAAGATTAATTGGGATCTTGGAAGATTATATGAGACCAAGAGTGGGGCCATCATGTGACCGTCCACCTTGTATGGGGGGGGGGGTAAATTATAATTTCAAATCTCTAATTGTATAGATAAGTAAGCGTTTAAGCATAAGGTTTAGGGATTTAATGTGTTATTATGTTATAAGGGGTATTATGGTGTTCGGGGACCATAACTAGCTCAGAAACATTAAAACAATGCTTCTAATAATATTTTGATGTTCCGGGTAATGTCCGGTTGTTCGGTTAAATACCGGTTGGTTAAAGTGCTAAATTGCACCGTTTAGTGTCTTTCAAGTGCCCTTTTGTGTTACTTTCAATTCCCGACACTCAGGAAAATATTCTAGATCAATTGGTCATATTTTTGCATGATACAATCTCGTTATAATGCTGAATTATATAAAATTCAGCTTTTAAAGTGTATTTCGGGTGCCTTTTAGTGCGTATTTTAGCTTCCAAAAAGTCTATATATAAACCCTTGTGTGTACTCTTGGGTTTTAATGTATTCTTGTCGTTGGACCTACACCTAGGCCTCAATTCTACTGTCTGACTGCTTTCTGCAGAATTGTTGACACAATGTGTCTTACCGGTGAGTTTACTAGTATTTCTGACGCAACGCTGTTCATTAATGCATAAAGTAATTCTTGTAGTATAAAACGTGCATGAATTCACTTGTATAGTATATGATCAGACATTGTTGACATTTAAGCACATAATTGCAGTCATTAAATAATAGTTAAAGTGTACGGAAATTACCGATTTGGTGCCAGTTGTCACAGTCCCCCCCCCCCCCCGTTAAAAGAATTTCGTCCCGAAATTCAGGCTGAGCTGACTCTTGCAGGAGTCTTCTTGAACAGGTGGGAGTACTTTTCTTTGAACTGGTCTCCACGTTCCCACATGTACCCGGGTCCATGCTTAGAGTTCCAATGTACTTTGACAAGTTTCACACTGCTCCTCCGGGTCTTGTTGACTTTCCAGTCGGTAACCTCAACGGGTTGTTCTGTAAATCGGAGGGCGTCATCAATATGCACTTCATCCACCGGGATGATCAAGTTTTCTTGTGTTGGACTCTTCTTGAGATTGGATACATGGAACGTATCATGTACTCCATTAAGTTCTTCCGGTAATTCCAATTTGTATGCCATGGTACCAACTCTTTCCAAAATCTTGAATGGTCCGATGTATCGTGGATTCAGCTTTCCACGTTTTCCAAATCTTACTACGCCCTTCCAAGGTGAGACTTTTAACAACACTTTGTCTCCCACCTCGAACTCTAATGGTTTTCGTCTTCGATCAGCGTAGCTCTTTTGTCGATCTCGAGCCGCCTTAATGCGCTCTCGGATCTGCATAATCTTGTCGGTTGTCTCTTGTAGAAGTTCAGGACCAACCATTCGTTTGTCTCCAGCGTCTGCCCAACATAAAGGCGAGCGGCACTTGCGGCCATACAGAGCTTCGAACGGTGCGGCTTTTATACTCGTATGATAACTGTTATTGTAGGAAAACTCAACTAAAGGTAGATGAGTATCCCAGCTGCCGCCTAGGTCCATGACACATGCGCGAAGCATATCTTCTAATGTTTGTATGGTTCGTTCGCTCTGGCCGTCTGTTTGCGGATGGAAGGCCGTGCTTAGGTCTAGCTGAGATCCAAAGGCTTCCTGAAAGGATTGCCAAATTCTTGAGACAAAGCGCCCATCTCTGTCTGAAATGATTGAGATAGGCACTCCATGACGTGCCACGATTTCCTTTAAGTACAACTCAGCAAGCTTTCCAGTGCTATCTTTTTCTCGGATCGGTAGGAAATGCGCAGATTTCGTCAATCGATCAACTATCACCCATATCATATTGTGCCCTCTCGGGGTCCTGGGTAACTTCGTTATGAAGTCCATCAAGATTTGCTCCACTTCCACATGGGTATCTCTGGTTGTTGTAGTAGGCCGGACGGTTTCTGATATTCAGCCTTAACCTTAGCACAGGTTAGGAATTTTCCAACATAAACAGTAACATCGCTCTTGAGTCTCGGCCACCAATAGTATTCTTTTAAGTCTTGATACATCTTGTCTGATCCTGGATGGATCGAGTATCTCGATTTATGTGCTTCATCAAGGATGACTTCTCGAATACCGCCATAGAGCGGAACCCAAATACGCTTCTTAAAGTATAAGGCTCCCTCTTCATTTGGCACCATATATTTCAACATACCCCGGAGGTATTCAGCTTTACGGTTTTCCATCTTAAGGGCTTCTTGTTGTGCGTCACGAATACGTGTAGTGAGGTTCGTTCGAATAGTCATTTCTAATGCTCGAACCCTTAGGGTCTTAACCCTTTCTTTTCGGCTTAACACATCTGCTACAACGTTTGCCTTTCCAGGATGGTACTTAATCTCACAGTCATAATCGTTTAGCAACTCGACCCAACGTCGCTGACGCATGTTTAATTCCTTCTGATCAAATATGTGTTGTAGGCTTTTGTGATCTGTGAAGATTGTACATCGAGTACCATATAAATAATGTCGTCAGATCTTCAAGGCGAATACCACCGCGCCGAGTTCCAAGTCGTGCGTGGTGTAGTTTCTTTCATGTACTTTCAATTGTCTTGAAGCGTAAGCGATGACTTTTTGGCGTTGCATGAGCACGCAACCCAAACCTTGGCGCGAAGCGTCGCAGTATACCATGAAGTCTTCAGTGCCTTCGGGTAAGCATAGTATTGGTGCATCGCATAGCTTATTCTTGAGCAGTTGGAAAGCTTCTTCCTGCTTATCACCCCAGTTGTACTTCTTGTCTTTCTGCGTAAGGGTAGTTAGCGGTTGAGCTATCTTTGAGAAATTCTCAATAAACCGTCGGTAATAGCCCGCTAAGCCCAAAAATTGTCGAACTTTAGTTGGGGTTTTGGGGGCTTCCCAATTCTTTATTGCTTCTATCTTGGACGGGTCTACATGAATGCCCTTCTCGTTCACAACGTGACCAAGAAATTGTACTTCGCGAATCCAAAATTCGCATTTTGAGAACTTTGCATAAAGTTTCTCCTTCTTCAGTAGTTCAAGAATGGTTCTGAGATGTTGCTCGTGTTCTTCTTTCATTCGCGAGTAAATCAGGATATCATCGATAAATACAATCACGAAATTATTGAGATATGGTTTGCATACGCGGTTCATCAGATCCATAAATACCGCTGGCGCGTTCGTCAATCCGAATGGCATCACAAGGAACTTGTAATGCCCATAGCGTGTTCTGAATGAAGTCTTTGGTACGCTTTCCTCTTGTATCCTTAACTGATGGTACCCAGATCGAAGATCGATCTTGGAATAGTAGCTTGATCCTTGCAACTGATCAAATAAGTCATCAATCCTCAGTAGTGGATACCGATTCTTGATTGTGAGCTTGTTCAATTCTCTGTAATCGATACACATCCGCAGAGTTCCATCCTTTTTCTTCACGAACAATACTGGACCTCCCCAAGGTGAGAAGCTTGGCCTTATGAATCCTTTATCCAACAACTCCTGGAGTTGTGTGGATAATTCTTGCATTTCGGATGGTGCAAGCCGATAGGGAGCCTTGGCTACAGGAGCGGCTCCTGGAACCAAGTCTATACGGAATTCGACTTGTCGTTGTGGAGGTAATCCTGGCAGATCTTCGGGAAAAACATCAGGGAATTCCTTCACCACAGGAATGTCTTCGAGTTTCGGCTCTTCAGCTTTCTTATCTATAACGTGCGCTAGGAAAGCAACACATCCTTTCCTTAAGCACTTTTGTGCCTTCATACAGCTGATGATTCGTAGAGGCGCGTCTCTTCTTTCTCCATGCACGATGAGAGTTTCACCATTCGCTAAAGGGATGCGAATGATTTTCTCCTGACAAATAACTTCAACTTTGTTCTTGGACAACCAGTCCATTCCGACCACTACATCGAAGTTACCCAATTGAATAGGTAAGAGGTCGATGCTAAAATTTTGTTCACCAAGTTCTAATGAGCAGCTTCTAACAACTTCGTCTGATTCAACAAGTTTACCATTGGCTAGCTCTATGGAGTTAGGAATATCTAATCTACTAGATTCTATTCCAAGCATACGTTTAAATTCCACAGACATGAAGCTATAGTCGGCACCAGTGTCAAATAATATGGATGCAAAGTGATTGTTAATGAGAAACGTACCGGTGTCCACATTAGGGTCCTCGTGTGCGTTCCTTGCTCCAATCACAAATGCTTGAGCCTGAGCATTGTTTCCCCTTGGGCAATCTTTTATGAAATGATCTTTGCTTCCACAACTGAAGCATCCTTGGTTTTGCCCAGCTCCATTCCCATTCTGATTACCATTGCCATTTCCATTTCCACCATTCCTATTACCAGTACCGTTGCAATTTCCATTTCCGTTCCTTCCTTTTCCCCAACAGTCCTCTGTTTGATGACCCAACCTACCACATTTGTCGCATCTTGGAATGCGACAAGCTCCTTCATGATGATACCTACATTTTTGGCACTTAGGTAGGGTGCCTTGGTATCTTTTGGTAGAAGCATCATTCATTTTTGCAAGAGTTTTTGCCTCCTGAGGCGGGTTGGTGTCACGTTTCTTGTTGTTGAAACCCTTGTTGTTGTTGCGAGTTGCTTGATTCAGATTCGAATGCTTTCTTTTCTTGTCACCAGACGACTCAGCATGTGTCTCGGTCTTCTTAGTAGGGTTCAGCGATAACTTCTTCATTCGAACAACATCTTCAGTAAGGCTGACAGCCAGAGTTACAGCCTCAGTGATTGTTGCGGGTTTGGCCGAGGTTACCATGCCGCGAAACTCTGGGGCCAGTCCCCAAATGTAGCGTTCTACGCGCTTAAACTCAGGAGTCACCATGTACGGGATCACCCTAGACAAATCGTGGAATCTTCGGGTGTAACCAGTGATGTCAGCACCTTCCATGGTCAAGTGCCAAAACTCAGTTTCCAATCTTTGGAGTTCAGCACGAGAGCAATACTTCTCTCTCATTCATTCCTTTAGTTCATCCCACGTCAGGCCATAAGCGGCATCATCACCCAGGGTTTGGACTTGCAAGTTCCACCAAGTCAGAGCTTCATCAACAAACAACCCAGTAGCAAAAGTGACTTGCTGATCCGCGGTACACTTGCTCATACGGATAGTGGCTTCAGCCTTCTCCATCCAGCGTACAAACGCTACTGCACCTCCAGTGCCGTCGTAGTTCAGTGGTTTGCAGTCGAGAAACTGCTTGAAGGTGCAGCCTGTAATTGATCCAACCAACTCATACGTGAGCAATCGAAGAAATAATGAAACAAAGACCGTTCATAAATTTCTCCATGCTTAGTAAATTGTCTTAAGGTTACCTTGAGCTACGTTTCCTCTAGACGAATCTCCATGTCCGTTACGTCTAGCATTGCTTGGTCCTTCACTGTCTTCGGTGCGGTTCGCCTCGTACTGGGCGATAGCTGCGGAGATCCTTTCTTCCAATAGAGCGTTAAGCTCTTCAGCAGTTCTTGGCAGTGGGGGAGGAGGAGGTTGATCAGAATCTCGATTGTTCACAATTCTCCTAGGTGCCATGTTCTGAAAGAACATCACACAATAAGGTTAGACATTTGTTTGATATCGTCACATGAGACAGTAGTAGTATATATACATAGGCATATACCACATAAGTGATATCAAACAATTATTACTCCAGCAGAGTACTTAGTAGGCTGGGGGGAAAGGGTGTTCACGTTCGACCTTTTCTTGTACTGAGGGAATCTATATTAGACAAGACTTGTTGTGGTTTCTGTGCACTGAATTCCATAATTATGTATGCATCCATAATTACGTAACTCCTTGCACTGTCCGCACAGTTCGTTTCATCCTCGTATCTCTTCCTTCAGATACTGCTTTCAGGTAAAGTCACGTGTACTTGTGGTATTCTACTTCTAGTATATGTAAGTATTAATTATCACACATAATTGCAAGTAATTCTAAATCACAGACGAGTGCTACTCCAGTGCACTCTTAATTCTCGTAGTGTCTTTTCTTGACTCTTTGTACACAGTTTCAGGTAGTGGATGTCGCGGAAAGTTTTATGCAATGAAAACTCTTTGAAAAATTGTTTTCGTGAAATGATCCTAGAGATTGTAGTCTAGACTCGAGAAGGAATCCTAGTTCACTACAATCGCAGCTCTGATACCAATCTGTCACACCCCTTTCTTAGGCGGAAGCACGAGGTGTGATCATGAAAGGTTCTCATTGCATACGAAAGGTAAACATACTACATTCTCGTAAAAATAACTTCAAATGCCCATAACATTACGTTACTGAAAACATAGATTAAGTGTTTACATCACGAGACATCATATTGTCTGTAAGTTTACAACTTTATTTAAGGAAAATCATAAACAACATCCAGGAACATGAGTAAGACCGCGCGCATATCCACTTTAGTTACCTGAAATACATGTGAGTTTTGGAAAAACGTCAACATAATGTTGGTGTGAATTCATGCAGTTCTTGTATTGAACGTTTGTATACTTTGTATGAAAAACATGGTATATATCTTGTATAAATCAAGTATTCTTGTATAAATCACGTATTCTTGTATAAATCACGTATTCTTGTACAAATCATGTACTCTTGTATAAATCAAGTATTCTTGTATAAATCACGTATTTTTGTATGTATCAAGGTTGTTAATGGGTTGCAAGGCCATTAACATGTGCCACGGCATAGGGAGCAACCAAACCATAGGCATTTTTCTAGTTGTCGATTCTGAGACACAAAAGCACTACTCGGTACTCGTTCTCACCAAGAGTGTGGCTGCCCGAAAACCCGTTAGATCTAACCTTTTGTTCTGCGGTCTAGGTATATTGTTTATTAATGGTGCTTATGGTACCCTATTCGTGACACGATTTCTCGTATCATTTCTTGTATCATCATACCATTTGTAAACATTGTAACATTTGTAACATGTATTTCACCCCCGAAGTTATAAATCTGAAAATAGTTAAAAGGAAAGGGGAAGCATGAACTCACAACTTTGCGTTCCTTCGTCGTAAACTTCACCGGATTTGCTTATCTAGCGTCGTGACCTAAACGTGTTTTATTAACGTTAGTCACTAGACTTGTATCGCACAAGTACAAGTCACCATCTTTTGTATATGTGTTCTTGTGTTAAAAATAATTTATATTTTTAACTATGTGCCTTACTTATATTGTTTTCTCAACAATAAATATAAGTATCTTGTATTTTTCACCCGAATTATGTATTTTGTCCACAAACTTCATTTCATGTTCATAACTTGTCCAAGTTATATAATCTATCAAGTAATATATTTTCGTAAATATATTCTCTTGTATTTGTCCAAGTATGTTGTATGTGTATTTTTGTATCTTCACTCCTTAGGAGTATTTAGTGTATTTTCAAGTCCTAATACACTACCACATATAATACATACTACGTACACTTAGTACGAAATTTGGTGATCAATAAATATATGTATTTTTCTCAAAAATATACATACTTAATATCAATTTTAATCTTGAAGAAATCATCATTTCTTAACACAAAAATTAGGGAAACCTTGGTAAATATTTTTAGATACATTTTTAGGAGATAAGTTTCTCAAAAACTCATATTTTCCTAAGTGTTAAAATTTATAAAAATTTTGACATAGTTTCCCCTAAAAGTGGAGGTTTCCCATGTTTTCAAAACATGTGTTTATTTTCTTTTAAATCATCAACAACATTAACAACACAATCAAGTCTTACCATAAGCGTAGATCATGTAAATCACATTACATCATGAACTTGAAGTTCTTGTAAAAACTTGTAGTAACTTACCATGTTATTTAGTAGGTTTAGTTGCCCTTAAAAACATGGTTGTTTGTTTGTAAATCTCATTCTTGAAGGAGTTAGTCATTTACAACTTGTAAGATGATTTTTTTCTAAAAATACTTCTTTTGTATTTTTCTTGTTTCATAAGTGTTTATACACTTGTTCTTCTAATAAAAATAGTGTAAGTTTATGTAAAAACCAAGAACTTCTAAATATCACATTTTAAACTTGGTTCTTTTAGAAAAACCATTCATACATCTTAGGTCTATAAGTTTACTAGATTACTTTGTTTGTTATTTTCCAAGAAATCATTTATCCTTCAAGTTCATGTTTATACATGAGGATGATCTTCTTGTGTAAACACATAATCATCATCTAACTTGCTAGATCATGTGTTTAATCACAATCTAACAAGCTTCATGTATTGATCATCATCAATATTTCTAGTAATCCACAAGCAAACATTATACATCTACTAAACCACATCATTTCATCAAGATATCATCATATTTAAAGCTTATGTTTAAGATTCATGTGTATGTCTTTTAGTGTTCTTATGATAATTAACATGTTATATATTTTAACTAACTAAAATGGAAGTAAACAAGGGTGTTCAAGAGTCTTACAACTAGCTTAAAGCTAGGGAAGAACAATGTTGAAGATTGAGTGGATAAAAGCACATGGAAGAGGTCCTTGATGATCCGCAAGCTCCAAGCTTTGTTAGTGACCTTCTTACACCTCAAGACAACCTTGGAATGGGTAGATGATGATTTAAAGATGGTGGTGGTGGTGGGATTATTTGCGGCCGAGAGCAAGGGGGCAAGGGGAAAGAGTTGTGGTGTGTTGAAGTGGAAAGATGAATGTGATCTTATAACAAATCTGGAGTTTTATCCAAAGGTCTTTGTGTATTGAAAGTACTAGACATGATCTTTAGTGAATATATGGAAGATTAATTGGGATCTTGGAAGATTATATGAGACCAAGAGTGGGGCCATCATGTGACCGTCCACCTTGTATTGTGGGGGGGGGGGGGGGGGGTTAAATTGTAATTTCAAATCTCTAATTGTATAGATAAGTAAGCTTTTAAGCATAAGGTTTAGGGATTTAATGTGTTATTATGTTATAAGGGGTATTATGGTGTTCGGGGACCATAACTAGCTCAGAAACATTAAAACAATGCTTCTAATAATATTTTGATGTTCCGTTGTTCGGTTAAATACCGGTTCGTTAAAGTGCTAAATTGCACCGTTTAGTGTCTTTCAAGTGCCCTTTTGTGATACTTTCAATTCCCGACACTCAGGAAAATATTCTGGATCAATTTGTCATATTTTTGCATGATACAATCTCGTTATAATGCTGAATTTTGCTGAATTATATAAAATTCAGCTTTTAAAGTGTATTTCGGGTGCTTTTTAGTGCGTATTTTAGCTTCCGGAAAGTCTATATATAAACCCTTGTATGTACTCTTGGGTTTTAATGTATTCTTGTCGTTGGACCTACACCAAGGCCTCAATTCTACTGTCTGACTGCTTTCTGTATAATTGTTGACACAATGTGTCTTACCGGTGAGTTTACTAGTATTTCTGACGCAACGCTGTTCATTAATGCATAAAGTAATTCTTGTAGTATAAAACATGCATGAATTCACTTGTATAGTATGTGATCAGACATTGTTGACATTTAAGCACATAATTGCAGTCATTAAATAATAATTAAAGTGTACGGAAATTACCGGTTTGGTGCCAGTTGTCACAGTTTTGATACCCAAGAATAGTTTGGTTGCAAAATACGCATAAATACGCATTTTGACCGAAACTATGAATCGTCACTACACCTAATCAACGTGGTAATCAGTAGGTATAGTCACAAGGGACTAAAACCAATGTGATTACGCTCACGTTGCAAAGTTCAAACGAACTTTGTGTTGACCAACTCGTGGTCAAAGCAGAAAGTCAAACACTGTTTGACTTTTACGCTAGAAAAACGATAAAAGCACGAAATGAACTTACAAAGGGTCTAAGCTAGGAATATCTTGATCCAATTTGCTCAGGTATGAAGTGTTTAAACCCCAACTTAGAGCAGAAATGAATCAAGTGTGAGTTGCAAGAATGAGAAAGCTTGGGTATTTATAGAAATCCCACAACCGGTAGGATCGTTCCTCGCAATTCGTGCTTCAATCTTGGCCATACATGTGGGCACAAGGTTTTAAAATACAAGGAGTATATAAAAACCATCAAAATCTAGCCCATAGCATCCAAAATCAGGGGTTAAAAACCATCAAAATAGGCTCAAAGACCAGATTCAATGTTTCTGTGCTGAAGGTCTGACGTGGGCCGCGTAATAATAGGCCTGGGCTTACGCCCCACTCCTAGCAAACTTTGGCAGATTGTCAGTTTTAGTCCCTGCAGGCCTAAAACTTGGTTTTCGATGCATTTTTGACACGTTTAAGCCCTGTTAACCCCATTTCAAGGCGCTAAAATGAAGTTAAAGTATAGGGAACTAAAAATATGCTCAAAAATATCTCGGATGTCGGTTCGTTTGGTCGTACGGTTGCGTTGTTCGGTTAATTACGACGGAAGTCGTAACGAACGCAAAAACGATCCAAATTAAGCGACGAATAGAAATTTAACATGCCAATCACTAAAATAAGATATTTTAATGATTACAAAAATTTTTGGATGTTCGAATCTATTCAGAACATAAGATACGCGCGAAAATGCAAACTTATGCACTCTTTGACGCTTTTAGTCCCTATTGATCAAGAAAGTTTATTTTTGCGCACCAAACACCTCAAAGCCTTTTTCTAAGCTATGTAAAGGATATTTAGGGCATGTTTTACTTATGATCAAGTTCCGGAATGTTCGTTACAGAACGAATCGGCATACTTTCGCCGTTTGACACAAATAGTCCGTACGATCGAATAAACTTGATTTCGACACACCAAACCCTCCAAAACTTATTTCTAAGTTATGAAAAGGTTATTTAAGGTATGTTAAGCCCATGTAACTGTTCCGGAGTGTTTGTCGCATTAAACTGATTACGTTTACACATCAGTTCGCGTATAACTTTCCAGAAAGCGATGTAGAGCTCGAAATCGAACGAGAATTGATATGTGCAAATGATACAAATATTTATACAAATCTCAAGTATGAAACACAATATTTCATTGATTTGGTATTTTTTTGATGGCTATAGAGGCATAGATGTCACAATTTTTATGCCATTGAAAATTGTACATTTGTCTTTGTTACAATATTGAAATCGGTCATAAACTTGTGAGAGTATTATTAGAAATCCAATCAAGGATTTATAATAGTACTTTGGATATTCTTTTAAGAATCTAACATATCAAAATATGGAAGATTCTACAAGGATTTGGATATTGAACATTTAAGCCAACTAAACACAATAATCCTAAAGTGATTTGGATAACGCTACAAGGGTAATACAATAAGAACACTTATATATAGGAAGTACCAGCGGCGTATCCACCATGTTCTTATGGTATTGCACTCATTTCGTTATCTAAATCAGTACTAATCACATAAACACATAATCATCAACTTGGTCATCAACTTGTACATACGCATTAAAGTACACAAAGAATCCAGTCAAGGACTTCAATTTAGTACTTTAAACATCCCACAAGAATCTAACTATGAAAATAGATAGATGCTATAAGGATTCGGTTTGGTCATATTGAATCATAACATATGCATTAAAGCACACAAAGAATCCAATCAAGGACTTCAATTAGTACTTTAAACATTCCACAAGAATCTAACTATGAAGATAGATAGATGCTATAAGGATTCGGTTTGGTCACATTGAATCATAACATACGTATTAAAGCACATAAAGAATCCAATCAAGGACTCAATTTAGTACTTTAAACATCCCACAAGAATCTAACTATGAAGATAGATGCTATAAGGATTTGGTTTGGTCACATTGAATCATTGAATCACAAAATCTTAAGTCCTCATGGTGATTCGGATAACGCCATGAAGGGTAATACAATAAGAACACCTATATATAGGAAGTACCAGTGGCGTATCCACCATGTGCTTATTGTATTACTCTAGTTTCGTTATCTAAATCACAAACAATTCTCTACACGTAAACAATAACCGTCGGCGCGTTTAAACGTAAAGCACTTCTTAGAAATCTTACTATGAAGATAGAAAGATTTAAAATAGTACTTTAATTATCCAAAAGAATGTAACAATGAAGATAGGTAGATCCTATAAGGATTTGGTTCGTGTTCTCAATCGTGTTTTCCTTAATAAGAATAATACACAAAAAACACTTAGTAAACACATATATGCCATACATTTGAGAAACATTGATTACATATATGAATCACCCCAAAACATTTGAAAAACATAAAAGAGGGGAACTATGTACTCACTTGGGATTGCGTATAAGTCTTGTTCAATTGATTCAAACAAAGCTCAAAGGATCGAGAATTCAAGTGTGTCCTAATATCGGATAACTATGTTAGTGTATCAGGACTTTAATCGGCTGATTGAATAGAATGAAGTCTTATAAACCAAACGAGTGTTGGAACTCATATGATATGGTTTTCCAAACTTAACATTTTGATTTGGAAAGGATCCTAAGTGCTTTTGACCCATTATGACTCGTTAAAGTAGTTTACACTACTTTAAAGGGTCATTAGCGTAATTATAAGTTCGGGCAGTTAAATATGTCCTATGATGAGTCGTATAAGCCAAAATTCATTTGATAATGTTATAACATCTGTTTAGATGTCAAAACTTTGGTTAGTTAGATATGTTTAAAACCAATTTATGTGCAAAAAGGGTATTTTGGTGATTTATGAGTACATAACAATCGACTCATCATAAAACTAATCAAACCATAAGACCATAAGGTATAACCTCAGAGGGTTATTCCCTATACAACTATGGTCCTATAAATGCGCTTGGTCGAATCCAAAGATCGACCAAACGGGTTGGATTCGAAAGTCAAAGCGGTGGTCAAGACCGCTCGACTTACGACCCTAATAAAGCACTAAACTTGATGTAACGAGTTAGACATGTTGAAACATGTCTAACTTAGTTATAAAACTGATTTAGTATTTAAACTCAAAGTTTTAATACCCGAAAATAGTTTCGTCGTAAAATGCACATTATGCACATCTTTGACCAAAACTTTGACTCGTCACTTCGCCTAGTAAACGTGGTAATTAGAGGGTGAAATCGCAAGGCATTTTAACCATCGTGATTATGATCACGTTGCAAAGTTCAATTGAACTTTGACTTGACCAATTATGGCCAGAACCGAAAGTCAAATAGAAAGTCAAACTGTTTGGCTTTTAGCTCAAAAATGACTAAATAAATGAAATAGACTAAGGAAGAGTACTTACTTGTGTTGGGAACACCATAAGAACTCAGTTAAGAGGCCTCTAAAAGATGGAAGCAAGCTCCAAGAGAGTGAGAGAAAGAAATTGTGAATGAGCAAAGAAAAGTGGAAGAATTTGGTTGCTATTTATAGTAGTTTGGAGGCTCTAGGATCATCACAAGTGTCCCATGAGGTGTAAGGATCTTGTGGTGACCTTAACACATGTAAATTGCAGGTACAAACCAGGAAAATTCGAGTTCTTAGGCTCCAAGCACAGAAAACAAGTGGCTGCCAACTTTCTGCTATCTGGGCACACTCTACGGACTGTAGAGGGTGTATACATACAGTCCATAAAGAGAGGTCAGGGGCAGAAGTTTTGAAGATTGGCAGATTTGGCCCCTGGATTTGTATTGTCGCGTTTTGTCACTTTTAACCCATTTTAACCTAATATTTAGGTTATATAAAGGTGTTAAGGCATAAGTAACTTGGATTTTGGTTCGGGAATGCCGTGGATGTCGGTTCGTTCGTTTGATTGTACGGTTACGCGTTTCGCAAATAAGGCACGAGACTTTATCGAACGCGAAAATGATCGAAATTGCACCACGATTGAAATTGTGCATTCTCGCAAATAAGATTTTATTGAGTACAAAAATGTTCGGACTTATACATACAGTACGTATGTTGAGGGTTTAGACAGACTTTTGCAGTTTGTCAAAAATGGTCCATGAATTTGTATAAACGTGTTTTTGTGATTCCTAACCCTTCAAAACTCATATCTAAGTTATGTAAAGGGTATTTAGGGTATGTGTAGCTTATGTACTTGTTCTAGTGTGTACGTTACATTAAACTGATTGCGTTTAAGTATCAGTTAACGAATTACTTCCAAAAGAAAAAAAAGTTTTTGAAAGTTCGGATTTTTGCACAAGGGTTACATTATGACCATTGCATGAAACCCTATAAATACTCTCTCAGGGTTTGATCGGATTGTCGCGCTCCAATCAAAGATAATATTTATATGCCCAAATTACCCTTAACAAATAGCTAATGGTAGCAAGGGGTCGATCCACGAAGAGTATGTGGTTTGCGAATGGATTTACTAGAACTAAAATGGTTGTCACAATTTATGAAGCTTGCTAATAAAAGTTTTGTGTTTTTGTTTTTGATGAAAGATATCTAACTTGTATGTATAATAAAAATGGTGAAAGTTCTATTTTAGATAAATATAAGCACTTACTTGAATACAAATTCCTAGTTATCAATGGTGATAAATATAAGATTTCTAAACAATAACAAGTAAAGGAATCACACCCGGTTTCGGTAGTTGCTAAATTATGGTTTCTACAAGTTTAAGGCTTCAATTCAAATGCATACAATTAACGGATTTAGTGTACCGTGACTTAGGTGCTAATAACTATCAACGCTCAATGAACGGACAAGAATACACTTTGTAATCAACACAAGTAAATCCTAACCAAGACAACGCATATTACACATAACCATTTCATAAAGTCATAACTTTTAACATCGCTCGACAGTTTATGAATTCGAAACAAATATAAGCTATTGCCAAAGGTTTCTAAAATCATACACAAATTGTCACAAAGTGAAGCAAGAACAATTCAAAACCATAAATTAAACAACTACCTACACCGGGGTGAAACCGAGATGATTAGCCGCTCATGGTTGACGGAGCTTGATCACCGGAAGAATGAACCTTGACGGGAGTCATGTTGGAGCTTGGAGGATGGAGAATGATGAATGAGTGATGGTGAACCGTCGTTGGTCCTTCGACATTTTTCTTCTTTGATGATCTTCTTTTTTATAACCATGGAGGAAGTTAGAGCATTCACATCTCCAAGCATTTTTGGTTGGCTTGATGTTGGACTTCTTGGAATGAGACTTAGATGCTAGAGGAGTTTTTGGCTAGCTTTGTTGTTCACACAAGTCTGCACTTAGATGTTCTTGGCCTCACAATTGACCAAAAACCCGTATTTACTTCAAAAGTCAAGCCCCCAATCATTAAAAAGCATCCAAGAAGACTTTTCCTCGGAACCATTTTGCAGGCACCGTCCCCGACGGCCATTTTGGTCGTCCCCGACGGCCTCTAGATTTCGCGGTTTTGTCCGAAACTGTTTTCTTCATAACTTCTTCGTTATAGCTCCGTTTTACGCACCGTTTTCGCCCACGTGCTCGTAATTCCGGCCTCTATCATAATATCTTCCAATGTCTTCATGTTAACTCCATTAACATTCCCTAAAGCACATCCAATCTTCGTGGTTAACCCGGTCTTTGTCATTTTTCATCCCCGGTTGATGATGTTTGATCCCGGTGACCCGCAAAGCTCCCAATCAGCTCCTTAATCTTCACAAGACCTACAAAACATAATTCCTTTTACAAGTAGGCTATTCGAGATTAAACATATGTAAAAACATTAAGTTAAGCATAATAAGGCACCGGTTTTTGACCACACATCACATCCCCACACTTGTCTTTTGCTTGCCCTCAAGCAAATCTGTTTTTTTTTTCACTTTCACGTGGGTCGAACAACGAATACAATTCCCATTCCCGAGACAAAGGTTAAGGTCTATTGTCATACAAAAGTTCAAACCTTTTACAATTTACAACTTATTTAACGATAACATGAACAATCACATATACCATGGTTATCCAAGATTAACTCGCCCGTAAAACTAACAAATTATACATATCCCTCACAATGTTCTCTCCACTCGGCTTAACATTTGGCTAATGTGTAATGTATTAGCACTTTAACAATTAATCGCTCAAAACCGATTAGAACACGTACCCGCATAGGCTTGCAACTCAATCATTCTCCACCACCGATCACGAATACTAAGCACAAGTCATAAGGTCTTTGAAAGGGTTGTAACGGGGCTAGGGTTAAGGGTAGGAAATAAGATATTTTAAAGTGGCTAAGGTGATGAAAATCCGATTTTTATTACAAACGAATATCTACGCACAACTAACTACCAATATCAAACTAGAAGGCAACAAGCTTTCGCCTTTTATTTCTCAACTAAGAATACATATTTTTTTTTCTCAACAATTTTCTCATTTTTTTTTCATAACATTTTCTGATTTTTTCTGATTTTTCTTTTCAATACAAATAAATACAACTATACAAACTTTGCTAAATAATCGAATTTCCATCACACGGGTTTAAACAAAAAGGCTTATGGTTGTTGGCTAAGTGGGTTGTCAAACGAAGGTTTAGGCTCAAAGTTGGCAACTAAGGGATAATTTTTGGGTAAGGGTATAAGAATGGTTTAAAAAGGAAAAGGTTCACCTAATGCCTTAATCATTCTCATGCTTGTATTCGGTTTATGGTCTCAAACGTATCAAAAGATGCAAGTTCTACAATACATGACTAATGGTCCACTCAAACAAAGAAATATGTGTATATATGATGTATGAAAGTGGCCCAAAATCTCACTTATAAGGGTATGATATGTGATATGCACCAAATGCTAGTTTCTTAGGCGAATTATTCCCAAATAACCACCCGTTAAATACCCTTCATGCTACATAGCTTGAACTTAACCATGACAAAAGACCAAATGGGTTGTGCCATCCCTTGTTGACTTATTGCTTTTGAAACAAGAAACATTTGAATTTTTTTTGAAATTTTCCCCCATCCCCACACTTGAGGTAAACATTGTCCTCAATGTGTAGTATTTAAATGAACGGGTCAAAATCTAAAATTTTTATTACTCCCCCATCCCCACACTTGAGGTAAACATTGTCCTCAATGTGTAAGAACTAGAGTTTTAAAACGCACAAGGGATGTGACACGGCTAACCCTCCCAAAGTTCACCCCGGCTTTCAAACATTTAACAAACAATCCACTTATTATTAATAATCAAGGTAAAATGGAAACGCATGCACCTGATTTTGTTGCTTGATGTCCATATCTCCTTCTTCTCTTCATAAAAAAAATGGTTGTCTCGTGAACATCATGTACCTACAAATTCTAACCCTTGTGTAGAAGCATGCTTCTCACAACCATCAAAATTTGTTAGTTACCTAGTTCTACCATTTTTATGAAAATATTACCAAGCCATGCATTATTTTACCTTTATTTATGTGGCAAAACAAATAAAAGATGAAATAAAAATAAAGCACACAAAATAAACAAAATAAATAAACAACACGAAACATACCATACCTCTTCAAAACCCTAAAAATTCACACCCAGAAATATTGCAAACGAGCAAGAATTGATGGAAACCGTTATGGGGGGTTTTGTTCCTCTCGAAAAACTACACACTTTAGGCTCAAGAATCAACTGATTTGGGTGAGAATTGAAGAAGTTATGAAGGTTTAAAGGTTCTTAAAATGGGTTTGGAATTTTTTTTTTATTATTATTATTATTTTTTTTTATTAAAAACAAATTTTTTTTTATTTTTTTTCATTTAAAAAAAAAAAACGATTTTTTTTTAAAAATTTTTTTTTTAACGAAATATATATATATATATATATTTTTTATTAAATTTTTTTTTTATTTTTTATTATTATTATTATTTTTTTTTTATTAAAAACGATTTTTTATTATTATTATTATTTTTTTTTTAAAACGATTTTTTTTTAAACAAATTTTTTTTTTATTAAAAAAGATTTTTTTTTAACGAAATATATATATATAATTTTTTTATTAAAAATAATTTTTTTTTTTTAAGATTTTTTTTTTTAAGCCCGTCGCCGACGGCTAGAAGCCCCGTCGCCGACGGCTTGTGGTTTGAGCAAAATCTTCCGACGGCTTAAGCTACTGGCTACGGGCTTTTGTGGGCGACGGCTAGTTTTGGTAGCCCGTCGCCGACGGCTGCCCAATTTTTCAATTTTTTTCAATTTTTTTTTTTTAATGAAAACTATGTTTAAAAATAAGCACTTTTAATAAAGGGGCTATGTTTATACAAAAATCCTAAAAAATATTAAAAATCTTTTTGTGATTTTTATTATAAGAAAAAAAATTATTACGAAAAATCGTAACGATTCTACCACCCCCTAAAATAACCGTGTATTGTCCTCAATGCACAAAACGAAATCTAAAACATACCTTACGTCTTCAAGAGTCGTTCGGGATATCCGGACTTCACACAATCAAATAAGGTTAGTAGGAAACGATTACGATTATATCTAAAATACACAAAAAAAAAATTAAAACTATCCACAATTCTAACTAAAATGTTATAAGTGCTTTTTAAACCTCCCAATAGCTTGGGAGGACGAGAGGTCTCGTGAGGGTTATATAGGGAACACACCCACAAAGTTCATTTAACCGATTTACCTCTCATGGTGGTCGAAGTGCACATTTGCCTACCGAGTTTCCAACATACGCTCGGTAATTAGCATGCCTAATCCATTCTCTTTTTCTTCTATTCGGCATACGTAACGTACAACTTCGGGGTCGCTTCTTACCAAACCGGCCAATGTCTTGCAATGCCACCCTTCGAATCCTTATACCCGAACCTTCAGCCCCAACTTTGTTGGTTGGAGTGATAACTATGGGAGAAGGATAGGCATGAATGTGGGCTTCTTTTGGTTCTGACCCGTCTTGCGGTGTGATGTCTTCCGCTCGGTTCAAACATTCATTTTCTTGCTCGGGAAGATCGATAACCTCTTCCACCATATCACCATCTACTATTGTACCATTGGCCCAAACCTCTTGGTCTCGTTTAAGTTGAGCCAATTCTTCAACGAGTTGACCCACTTTCTTTGCCAAGGTTTCATTAGCTTTATCTTTCGCCTCAAGTTCCTTCTTCAGTTCCATCTTAATCTCTTGATTTGAAATGATAGCATTCATGATTGCATCGAGCTTGGAACTTATTGAATCTTGAGGTTCTTCGGATGCCGGTTGAGGGTATTCATTATAATAATCATCATACTCCTCCCGGTAACTTGAGAAATGTGGCAATTCGGGTTCATAATTGTTGTAATCTTGGTATAAAGGTGGCTTGTAACCGGACTTTATTTTTCCTTTCCAAAACACTGGATCTTTCCAAAACACTGGACAATCTTCATGTATGTGAACTTTTCCACAATAAGGGCATGACTTTTCTTGCTCCGGTGGTGGAGGTGGTCTAGTGTATGGATAAGGTGAGGATGGACCATTGAAATCTTCATAATCCGCCCTCCTATAATCAAACAATCCGCTGAGGTAGTCTTCCTGTTCCTTGTTAGCTTGAACTTTTTCATGGAAAACATAGCAATCTTCTAAATAATGCTCTCCGCTTCCGCAACACTCACACGGATCATCATCCACCAAATTCATATTGAAAGATGGTGTAATACCCAAAAATTTAAAACTATTATTATTATTTATTTTAGTTAATAGGAAACCCTAATTGAAACACCCAAGTGATCATCGTTAAAGTTGAATGGAGTTAATACACTAATGCGAGTTCCGTTGTATCTAGAAATTAGAACTCGTAACCAGGGAGATCCTAAAATAGAATATTTAGCAATTAAGTAAAATTATTAGCTAAGTAAGATTAATTAACGGCTAAGCAAGATTAATTAAGCTAAGCAAGATTAATTAAGTCAAGCAGGTAGGCTAGCATGTCAAGCAGGTAGGCTAGCATGTCAAGCAGGTAGGCTAGCATGTCCAAATTACAGCTATAAATACAGAACATTGGCACTTGATTCTGGGCACAAAAACGACGTTCAAACTTCAAATTCACTCTGAGTTATCGTCCAATTACTCTCCAAACACACACAAAACACTAATTAAGAGTAGCGGGGTGCTGCAGAACAGGGTAATAACTCGATCGCTATTACGATTCATTGTCCGATCGATCAATATATCCAATGGATGTTTAAGTGCTGCCCACATTAGGGTTATACTTTGTCGTTCGTCATTAATTTGACGGATCATCGTTAATTCGATGGATAAAGTATTGTACTTTGTCGTTCGTCATTAATTTGACGGATCATCGTTAATTCGATGGATGAAGTATCGCACTTTGTTGTTCGTTGTGAGAATTTGATCTCGTGAGTTATCGTAAAAGTGTATTAGTTAACTACCTAGTTTGTGTGCAAATTAGGTTAAGAGAATAATCAGTATGCTAAGCTCTGCCCGTATTAGTCTACAGTTGGAAACAAGGTAGCATCACTTGGAAATTTTAAGGTACGGATAGATTCTTTTCCTTCGATTTACGTCGTTTGAATTTAAGTATATCATTTCTGATTTTAAGTTCTGTATTAAGATTAAGTTATAAATTCCGTACGGATAGAATCTTTTCTTTCGATTTATCATTTCTGATTTTAAAGTCCGTATTAAGATCTAAGGTATAAGTTATAAGTTCAGTACGGGTAGATTCCTTTCTTTCGATTTCTGTCAATTCTGATATATCGTACGGGTAGATTCCTTTCTTTCGATTTCTGTCAATTCTGATATATCGTACGGGTAGAATCCTTTCTTTCGATTTATGTCGTTTTTATAAGAATCCTTTCTTTCAATTTATGTCGTTTTTATAAGAACCCTTTCTGTCGATTTATGTCCGTTGGGTACGGATAGAATCCTTTCTTTCGATTTAGATCGTTTTGATACAAGTATATCATTCCTGATTATAGATTCCGTATTAAGATTAAGTTATGAAATAAAGTTATAGATTCCATATTAAGATTAAGTTATGAAATAAGTTATAGATTCCATATTAAGATTAAGTTATGAAATAAGTTATAGATTCCGTATTAAGATTAAGTTATGAAATAAGTTATAGATTCCGTATTAAGATTAAGTTATGAAATAAGTTATAGATTCCGTATTAAGATTAAGTTATGAAATAAGTTATAGATTCCGTATTAAGATTAAGTTATGAAATAAGTTATAGATTCCGTATTAAGACTAAGTTATGAAATAAGTTATAGATTCCGTATTAAGACTAAGTTATGAAATAAGTTATAGATTCCGTATTAAGACTAAGTTATGAAATAAGTTATAGATTCCGTATTAAGACTAAGTTATGAAATAAGTTATAGATTCCGTATTAAGATTAAGTTATGAAATACGTTATAGATTCCGTATTAAGATTAAGTTATGAAATAAGTTATAGATTCCGTATTAAGATTAAGTTATGAAATAAGTTATAGATTCCGTATTAAGACTAAGTTATGAAATAAGTTATAGATTCCGTATTAAGATTAAGTTATGAAACATGTGTTGAAAGTTACAAACGTTTTGAAAAGGTTTTGTTTTACATCAGTTATTTAGAAAATGGTTTATTTTATACAAGTTTCATTTCCTACTCTAGTGGTTCCTTATTAACGAGTCAAGGTTTTATCTTGTTTCGTTTAATAAACCACATTTTGGGGACGAAATTGTCAAGATAGGATTGATAACCATACCTTGATGACTGGTTCCACTCTTATATTTTCAATCTCGCCAAAGATTCGTATTTTACAAGTTACAAGTTAAATATCTTAAGACTTATAAGTTATAAGTAAATAAGTTACAAGTTTAATATGATATATAAGTATTATGTTACTCAAGTCAAATTGTTTTAAATTACTATGTCTTGTTTTTAAAACTCCTCACGTCTTTGATTATCGATTCATTTGACAGTCCGTTCGATTCCTATTCTAATCATTTGATTTAGTTTCATGTCATGCGATAGTTTTTCTGTTAAGTTGTACTCATTATCGCATGTTCCAGTATATGTTCCGTTCTGTTCTGAAAATAAGTTTTATAAGTTATGTGAATAAGACCATTTGTACTCTGATACCCTGAGTATCGCTTCTCGTGGAGTGTCCCACGAGCATGTTGTTGTGGCATCGACATCATGTGCTCCATCCGTGACGGAGAGATTAGTTCACGGCGTCTCTTAAGTACAAGTGTGGTACATATAAGATATTAGGGGGCGTATGGATCGATCCTAGGATTTCAGTTTTCAGGAAATGGATAACAGGTATGCCAACTTGCCATTTCATGTGATAAGTATGCAGGAGTAGCTACCTGTGTATTGTCACGTTTTCAGTTTGCTCATGGGTACATCCGTAAGATATAATTATGAAATTAAGTTATTTCCATCGTCAAGTTCCATCCGGTTATTAAAATAAAATAAGCTTTTGTTTTCCTCTATCCGCACACTGGGCAAAACTTTTCAAAATTTTGCTCAGACGTACGTTTTTTGTTGTTGTTTTCTTCTTTACGTCAGGTTATCAAGACAAGCTGGGACGGAATATGGAAGAGTGCTCGAGTGTTTAGAAAAGACGGTAGAAATAATTGTAATGGATTAGATATCCTTCATTAAGCTGTAAAGTCTTGTAATACATTTAAGTATAAATGGAATTATGTTTTTGATCTGACTACTGTTATAGTGACACGCCGGCCCGTTCCGGGACGGGGTGTTACAGATGGTACCTGCAAAACATGTTCCTGCACAAACAAGCTCGACCACCCGAAGTAAAATCACAAATATACAAGACAAAGGAAAGAAAAAAAAACTAAACAACTTAGACAGAAAATTTGAAAAAGAAGAAATACAAAAAGAAAATAAACAACTTAAAAAGATATTTACTAAATTCTAACAATTATCCAAACACAAAGCGCACTAACTCCCCGGCAACGGCGCCAAAATTTGATCGGATTGTCGCGCTCCAATCAAAGATAATATTTATATGCCCAAATTACCCTTAACAAATAGCTAATGGTAGCAAGGGGTCGATCCACGAAGAGTATGTGGTTTGCGAATGGATTTACTAGAACTAAAATGGTTGTCACAATTTATGAAGCTTGCTAATAAAAGTTTTGTGTTTTTGTTTTTGATGAAAGATATCTAACTTGTATGTATAATAAAAATGGTGAAAGTTCTATTTTAGATAAATATAAGCACTTACTTGAATACAAATTCCTAGTTATCAATGGTGATAAATATAAGATTTCTAAACAATAACAAGTAAAGGAATCACACCCGGTTTCGGTAGTTGCTAAATTATGGTTTCTACAAGTTTAAGGCTTCAATTCAAATGCATACAATTAACGGATTTAGTGTACCGTGACTTAGGTGCTAATAACTATCAACGCTCAATGAACGGACAAGAATACACTTTGTAATCAACACAAGTAAATCCTAACCAAGACAACGCATATTACACATAACCATTTCATAAAGTCATAACTTTTAACATCGCTCGACAGTTTATGAATTCGAAACAAATGTAAGCTATTGCCAAAGGTTTCTAAAATCATACACAAATTGTCACAAAGTGAAGCAAGAACAATTCAAAACCATAAATTAAACAACTACCTACACCGGGGTGAAACCGAGATGATTAGCCGCTCATGGTTGACGGAGCTTGATCACCGGAAGAATGAACCTTGACGGGAGTCATGTTGGAGCTTGGAGGATGGAGAATGATGAATGAGTGATGGTGAACCGTCGTTGGTCCTTCGACATTTTTCTTCTTTGATGATCTTCTTTTTTATAACCATGGAGGAAGTTAGAGCATTCACATCTCCAAGCATTTTTGGTTGGCTTGATGTTGGACTTCTTGGAATGAGACTTAGATGCTAGAGGAGTTTTTGGCTAGCTTTGTTGTTCACACAAGTCTGCACTTAGATGTTCTTGGCCTCACAATTGACCAAAAACCCGTATTTACTTCAAAAGTCAAGCCCCCAATCATTAAAAAGCATCCAAGAAGACTTTTCCTCGGAACCATTTTGCAGGCACCGTCCCCGACGGCCATTTTGGTCGTCCCCGACGGCCTCTAGATTTCGCGGTTTTGTCCGAAACTGTTTTCTTCATAACTTCTTCGTTATAGCTCCGTTTTACGCACCGTTTTCGCCCACGTGCTCGTAATTCCGGCCTCTATCATAATATCTTCCAATGTCTTCATGTTAACTCCATTAACATTCCCTAAAGCACATCCAATCTTCGTGGTTAACCCGGTCTTTGTCATTTTTCATCCCCGGTTGATGATGTTTGATCCCGGTGACCCGTAAAGCTCCCAATCAGCTCCTTAATCTTCACAAGACCTACAAAACATAATTCCTTTTACAAGTAGGCTATTCGAGATTAAACATATGTAAAAACATTAAGTTAAGCATAATAAGGCACCGGTTTTTGACCACACATCAGGGTTTCTCTTTCCTTAATCACCATCGTCTGATTATCAATAGCAAACCCTAACACTCAATTTTTTCTCTCTAATCTTTCATTACTCATTTTACTTAATCATGACCAACATTGCACTATGACCAGTTCACAATCTACTGCCTTATGTGACCAAATCAGAATCACCCTCAATATCACCAGATCATTGATCTTATTCTGAAGTCTCCATTCCTTATGCATTAACTATTAACACACCCCTTTACAGAACCACTCTTATGGAGTTCTATACCACTACACGCTTATCACAAGATGATAAAGGCAAAGTGCTCGCCATCAAGAGAGAAATTGCAATCACACCTAAAATTTTGATGATAAAACTCCAACTTGGAGATGATCTGGATGTTGATAAGTTTTCAAAAGCTGAAATGGACATGGAGTTATTGAACAGTGATACTTTTGGTCAACAAAGTTAACCACTAATCAGAAGAAGGATTGCTCTGTTGGTCTTAAATATCTATTCCATACCATCATGCAGGGCATTATAGGTAAATAAGGTTCTTAGAAAAAGATCCCCGTGACAACTCAATACAATGCTTATTCAGTATTGTCTGAGACTGCCTTTAAAATCTCAAATCAAATTTCAAAGAACTTTGCTCAAACGTCACTTCTTCAACAAAGTTTTTAATGTACCTCAAACTTATCATGGCAATCTTACTACAAGAATTGCATGATAATGTCTATCAAAGGGGACAAGTTCTTCCCATAAATCAAATTTGACTCAAACTTTTACAAGAATGTGAAAACTTAAAAACGAGCCCAATATTAATGAGGAATAAGTTAATCGAGTGTAGGGCAATGACCCTACACAGCCAGCTGTTGTTGCACCACCTAAGCCTACTGCTTATGTAGACCAAAGGGAAAATACCATCCCTGAGGAACCCATAACAAAAATCACCAAAAAAGGGAAGAAGGTTGTTGGAAAGATACCTTCTAAATCCTCAATCTCCAAATCCATAGCCACCCCCTCCAAAATAGCCACGAAATCAAAGGCTACTCAGGAAGATGAGGTCCCTGAGAGCCTGACTGAACCACAAAATCAGGCACTAGAGATTGATGTTACTTCTTCACATCAGTCTCAAGAACCTCAATCTAGCCAAACTCCTTATGGTTTCTCTCTTTAGAACCTTGTTGTAAACCAAGAAATCACTTCACCTACTAGTAGTTTTGATAGGTCACTCATGGATGCATGAGTTCCTTTGTACCATAAAATGGGAAAATCTCAAGCACAAATCACAGATATACAACCCAAATGGATGCTCTGGTACAAAAGGATCCTAGTCTTAACCCACATGAGGAAGAGGCATGTCCCTCACAGGTAGATCCTGTTGAGGTGATTGTAGAGGTGGCTAACACTATTCTTGATAAACTAATTGGTTCACAAGATGATAGTGGTAACATACTTAAGACCACCCTGCAGGCAATAACCACTGATATCCACATTGCCTCTGAGGTTTTGAAGGATATAAGTGCTCGAGGCCCCTAGTACCAAGAACAAGGGGCATCAGGTAGTGTAACTGTAGCTGAAAAGCTACAAACACATGCTGATACAACCATCTCTAGTGGGGGAGCAGATGATTCCATAATCTGGATAATGTCCAAATTAGACAATTTGAGGAATTGATGGAAACATTGGGAGTTGTCTCTAATCTCAAGGAGATAGTCACCAATATGCCCTAAGCTAAAGTTCAGTTGCACAAAAAATATACCCAACAGTTGGCCTAAAGGATACAAAATTCATAAAACTCATGCTCACTCCTCAAAAGCCACCAGCCATAAAAAGCCAAACTACTAGTGAGGTTATACCTACCTCATCATTGCCAGTATAGGAGCTCCAAAACACCTTCAAGAATATCCTTGAACCTATGTTCCACTCCTATCTTCAAAACTTTGATGCCAAAATATGTAGTTTTTTTTTTGCTCCCAGGCATTGGCTACACAACTACTTAATCAGGCAAGATGTTGTTGATGCCAAAAAGGGGGAGAAAGTTGAAAAGCCAAATATCATATCTACATGGGCAGCTGCAACCAAGAAAAAGGCAGATGATGCAAGGGCCATTGCAATGGTTGAAAAACAAAAAGGACCTTATGTTGGTGATATTGACCATGAGGAAAAAATTGCTAAATTTAAAATAGATCAAAGAGGTGAAAGTGCTGCCTTGGTCAAAACTCTGATGGAAAGTTAAAGAGCAGAAGAAAAAGCTACAAGCAAATACACGAATAATAATGAAAGGTCAAAGTTGGCATGATGTCTCCTATTGTTATCAACAAGGTTAAAACCTTAGAAAAGATTGAAGCCAAGAAAAAGACAAATCCCTCCTCAATTTTAGCCTAAAAAATCTCAGAAACAAGCTCAAGGTCGAACATCAGGAATTAAAATGCAAATAGCTGGACCAGGTAAAACAGTTGGACCAGGTTAAATAGCTTGACCTTTGCAAACTATTGGATCTTATTTGGGTTCAAAACCATATGCAGTTGAAAAACCCGTAGAAGCAGGGCAACTAACTACTGGAACAATGACTGGTGCACAACCAGTAGTTGTAGAAAATCCAGTAGTTCTAGAGAAACTAGTTGTTTAGTTTTCAAGAAAGAGAAAGCTTGTGTTGCAAGATGATCTAGAAGACTTTGCACTATCTATTCAAGCACAAACATCAAAAACCATAAAAAGTTCTAAAGAGGATCTCAAAATCCTAGAATCAGATACAAATCCTCCTCCTTTTCCAAGGTTTACATTATCTTTAAAAAAACCAACATTACTCAAAATAGACAAAAGTTGAATCATGTGAAAATACAAAGAGAATGGAAGAGGAAGCAATAAATGTCACACCCCCAAAAATACCACCTAGGGAGTGTCCCTGATAGGGGTGTGACGAACTGACAATGAGTCACTAATTACATTGAACCCTCAAGTTTCAAAATAAAGTTCTCAATTTAATAATAAAATCCCATCGTAAGTTTATACGAAAACCAATATGTTCAGCGGAAGCAAATAATAATCCATAACTAAGTTGTTCAAAAACCAATGTGTAATAGTAAACAAATAATCACATGAGTCCCTTCAGTCGACCCATGACCACTCCTGCTCCTCCAGACAGCAAGTTTCCAAATCCACGATACCTAACGACCTGCGAGCATGCAACAAGTGTATCAGACAAAGCTGGCGAGTTCACAGTTTATGAAAACGTTTGTTACCAAGTATTTATTCCAGTTCATTAACAAATGTACAAGTAATATTGATAATATCTCGATACTGAACAAGACGGCTCCTGATGTATGTTTTGCCCTTTCCACAGTGCTCCTATCAAAGCATTGGGCCCGACTGGGTCATTAGTTCACAACCGTCCTCCCCGGTACGGTGTGAGGGTGCCAAACCTAAGTAGCGCTTCCAACTAATACCCGTTACCTCCCCGGTAACAAAAGATGGGACTTAAGAGTGATAGGATGAGAATATTATTCAATATACCAGTTTTACCCAAAAGACTTATCCCTCCCCGGGATACCCACTGACTGTCTCAATCACCGGGACGCATGCTCAAAAGTAGTGAACTCACCTTTGTTTGCTCGGTTTGATATTATACTTCTAGTGTTCGTTAACCGCTAGGTCCGTTACACGCAACCTAAGGTACAATAAATATAAGTATACGCATGAAGGGTCGCGCAATATCCTATGTCCAAACAACAGGCGTTTGTTAGTTACCAGGTAATATGTTTAGCACACGGTACATACAGTAACGCACGGCTGGATTTCCTATGATAAGTTAACTCAGAATCATGCCATAATACTTGAAATATCTATTAGCATAAAAGGGACTTAACAATTCTGGTTTAAACATTTATACACCCGGCCCATCATGTACTCGGCCTAAATAAAATCACCTAAACCGAGATCCTTGAACATCATTTTAGAAATCATTCAGAACTCAATTTATAAAACATGTGACATCCACAAACAAGCTTGAGCCATGACATTACTTAACCTTTTGTTTAACAAATACAGGCTACAACTCTAGTGAATTTCAAAATAGGAAATTCTTTCAAGACAAACCCGATATGCCTTGGCCCATTACAACAGATATCATCGGCCCACTACATGATTACCCAACTGCCCACTAAAACAATTATATGTACATGCAGCTCACTATTTATAAATGTCTAATATCAATCCAAACAACTTACATATAACTGTTTCAATCTCGCTAGTAACCTTATTTGTTTTACTCGATCTCAGGTTAATCACGAGTGCATATGTCACAATCAAATATAACCTATCATGGATCATACATCTACCAAGTCATGACATCATATTCAAAAACATGGCACCTTGGCCCGGTTATCGCATATCATCAACATCACTTATTTAACGTTCAATTACAAGTATCCTTCTAACGCATCAATTCCGTGTCACGTAGTTATCATTCACATCACATACGACTATCAGACCATCTCCTAAAGCAATACTTATCAAAACATAGTTCATGTGGGAACAAGATCATACTGAAAATAATAATCATATGTAACATGTAGAGTGGCAGTGTACATACCGATCAATTAGTGATGTCCCACAATTCAGGGGTTAATTCGATAGGGGGGAAGGTAGTCTACTGTTGCCGCATGTAACTTGATTAGAGTTTGCAAGTATGGTAAAGGTTGGGTTTGTTCTACTATCCCCCTTAATCTTTCACGTAACAAATAAATATATGGACTAGGGGTTTGGTCCGGTTGCAAATTCTAATCACAACAATGATTTTGGGCCGGTTGTAATGCCAATTACAACAAGTGATTTTGGGCCGGTTGTAATGCCAATTACAACAAGTGATTTGGGCCGATTGTAATGCTAGTCACAATAAAGGATTGGGCCAGTTCTAACCGTTGTACGGAACCGTATTTGGCCCAAGTCTAGAGGTTTATTCCTTGCCATTACATGTCATGTTTGGGCCAAGTTCGATAAATTATGTCCATGGTTTCTTAATCAAACACACACACACATACACTACACAACTACCAAATACGTTTAACAGATTCACGGGTCAAATAGATAGACAAAAACAAGAACGGGGAAAATTCACAAAACCGAAGATGCTAACCTTGAAACCTCGGGTTGTCACATCATTCCCAACTTGAAAGAAATTTCATCCCGAAATTTGGCAAGTAGGCATGAAGGAGTGAAGTGATAATTCAAGATTGTTGCGGATTTTGCTTAGGTGCCACATCATCCCCCACTTGGAGAGGAATTTCGTCCCGAAATTCACCAGTTTCACCAGGTTTAGACTTGTCATCAGGAAAAATTTGAGGATATTTAAGCTTCATCTGATCCACACGCTCCCACGTGAACTCCGGTCCACGTCTTGAGTTCCAACGAACTTTAACAATTGGAATACGACTATGTTTACGCACTTTGACCTCCCGATCCATAATCTCAATACGTTCTTCGACAAACTGCAACTTGTCATCAATCTTCAGCTCTTGAAATGGCACAACCAGTGTCTCATCGGACAAACACTTCTTCAACTGAGAAACGCGAAAGACATCGTGAACATTACCCAACTCAGCAGGCGACTCGAGATTGTAAGCAACTTTACCGATTCGCTCTAAAATTTTGAATGATCCAACGTAGCGTGGATTAAGCTTGCCACGCTTCCCGAAACGTACAACACCCTTCCATGGCGAAACTTTCAACATAACACGATCACCCACTGCAAAACTCTAACGATTTGCTACGCTTGTCAGCGTAGCTTTTCTGACGATCACGAGCCGCTGCCATATGATTCCTTTTTTGATCTCTAAGACCGAATTTTTTCCCAGTCTCTAAGACTAAATCCTCCCTCAGCCTCTAAGACTGATCCTCCCTCAGTCTCTAAGAGTGATCCTCCCTCAGCCTCTAAGGCTGATCCTCCCTCAGTCTCTAAGACTGATCCTCCCTCAGCCTTTAAGGCTGATCCTCCCTCAGTCTCTAAGACTGATCCTCCCTCAGCCTCAAAGGCTGACCCTCCCTCAGTCTCTAAGACTGATCCTCCCTCAGCCTCTAAGGCTGATCCTCCCTCAGTCTCTAAGACTGAAATAATATTTCTGAAAAGTGTATTGTGCCCTTTTGTTTGTAAAAATGTTTTATGCCCTGGATCTGGACGTTTAGTGTATGCAATGTAAAAATGTTTTCATGAGAGCCCTAGTGATCATAGTCTAGACTCGAGAAGGAATCCTAGTTCGCTATGATCGATGCTCTGATACCAAGCTGTCACACCCTGGCTTTGCAGAAGCGTGGGTTTATTTTGGTGTGACTTCTTAATACCATAGCATAATCACAACAATGCTATATGAAAATAAAACCATGATGTTCATCCATTTAGCAAGTTCTAAAAGTTAACACGACAACATTGTTTTTAAAAGTTGACACGTACAACCATGACATAATTAAAAACTTGTTCACAGAACACAACCAAAAGACATGAATAGAAACACGGTTTAAGTCTTGCGACCCGTCCAGGCAAAGATCACATTTCCTAAACTCGGATGACATCAATACTCCTACGCAGCGTGACGACAGTGCATACATTGCCAGATCCTCTAATTCCCTGAAATACATGTAAGTTGAAAAATCAACAAAAAGTTGAGCGAGTTCATGTAAAAGTGAGTATGTAAAACCTTTGTAATATGTATGAAAATCCCTGGTATGTAGCAATTAAGGAAAAAGAGATCACCATTGGGTTGCAAAGCCAATGATATGTGTGAAGTGCTGTAGGAAGACTCAAACCTAGCAGATTTTTGCGTCGGGCTCAAAGTCACCCCAAGGTCCGTACAGTGGGCCTGGAGTTGGGCTCGCTACACCCAGATAGATCTACCGCTAATGACCCTCGGTCCTACAATGAGGATTAATGGCCTCTAGTTCCAGCCTACCCACTCACATGATCTAAGTAGTAAACCCTCCTTAAGCTAATCATACCATGTATAAAAGTGTCTGTAATTACTATAACATGTATTCCACCCCCGAAGTATAAAAAACCAAAAACAGTTAAGAGAAAAGGGGGACATGAACTCACTGAAGCGCGTATCCAGAAACGTCAATCTCCAACTCTATCTGCTGCGTGACGACCTACACGTACCAATTCCTATCAGACGGATGGCCGTGCCTTGGCTTAGGGTTTAACATTTTGTTGGAGAAATAGTTAGGTAACTATTCCGTATTCACACTTCTTATTTATTTTATAAGTGCATTCCTTCCCAAGGATGGGGGTTTTAATACATGTTTGCTTTATAATTTCGAAAATATATTTTTAAGTCTCACTTGAAAAATATATTTTAAATCACTTGTCTAAAATATTCTAACTCCAAAATATACATATTTTTCCCAAAAATATTATATTTTACTTCATACCATTTCCAAAATAATACTTTATCAAAATACACATTTAAGAATATTTTCCGAAAATACATAAGTTACATTTTAAAGTTCGCGTTGTAATAACAATACCGGTGTAACTTAAATATTTATTTGTGGGGCGTTGGTATTATTTTGGAGTCGTGATTTCATAATATTCCCGGGTTATATTATTTTTATCCTAAAAATAATATATCTAGTTCACAAAATAATCACATAATCACACAAGCGTTTTATTATGAAATATATATTCTAAATATATATTTAACAAGTTTTATTTACGAAAATCCACCTCCGACACTTTGTAATTTTTTAAATAAAAATCATGACGAAGTTTATTTTGAAAACCAAGTTAAAAACACATTTATAAACATTTGTTACAAAAATATTTCTAAGTGTTATATTTCTGGAAAAATTTCGCCAAAGTTTCCTCTGTAACCGGAGGTGTCCACGCTTACAAGCGTATCATTTTCTTTTCAAAACTCAATCAAACAATTTAACAATCATCAATCAACAATATTTAAGCATCAAACTTGGCAGAACAAGCCTAAATCACAAACTCATGAACTTGAAAGTTTTGTAAAAATATGTAGTAAGTTACTAGCGTATTTAGTAGGTTTTGTTATCTTTAAAAATAAAATTAGTTTCTTAAAAACTTTATTTTTAAAGAACTTGGAGTTTTACAACTTCTAGTCAAGATTTTCAAAAATATTCTTTGTTAAATCTTCTTGTTACACAAGTGTTTACACACTTGTTTATCTACCAAAAATGCTTCTAGTTCATAAAACATCCGGGTTTTAACAAGACTTGCATCTTTCACTTGGTTCTTCCGAAAAACCACTTGTAGATCTTTAGATCTACATGTTTAGAGTCTTATTTTACAAGAAAAATTATATTTACTCAAGTTCATGTTTCATGGATGGAAGGTTTCATCATCTTTCACAACTTTAGCATTTATAACTTACTAGTTCATGTTCTTGAACATGATCTAGTATGTCTAGATGACGATCCATCCTACTTTTGATAACAAACAACATAAAGTAATCATACTACACAAGATCAAACATGATTTACACAAATAACTTCTCTTTATCCACCTTATTCATCTTATGTTTAAGACTTTAAGTTATGTTCTTTAGTGTTCTTAATTTTTAACCATTAAATCACCTATTAACCACCATAAACAAGATCAAGATGATGATTAGAAACACTTACTACTAGCACAAGGCTAGGGAAGAAACAAGGTGTAAATGTGGTGGATAAAAGAAATCTAGAGCGGTTCTTGCACTTTCGAGAGCACCGGGCTTGTTTGTATGACCTCTTGCTTCTATGTATGTATGAGAAATGGCTAGAACCAAGCTTGATGGTGGAGATATGGTGGTGATGGTGTTCGGCCGAAGGCAAGTAAGAAGGAAGGATGAGAGCAAGTTTGGTGATGTTGTGTGATGAAAGAGAATGCTTAACCCTTGTGCCTACTTATAATCTAATTCCACCATTAACCTTTGGATAATATGTTTACTAGATATCAAACACAAGTGATTAAAATAATCAAAGGAGGACAAGGGGTGGGTCACCCCTTGTGACCGTCATTTTGAGGGGGGGGGGGGGGTAAGGGTTGGGTGGTGTAATGGTTAAGTTACTAATTAGTTGAAATCTAATGGTTTAGTTAGTATGTTAAGTGTGTAGTGTAATGTAAGGGGTGTTAGGGTGTTCGGGGACCCTAACTAGCTCAGAAAAGTATAAACAATGTTTTTGGCAATATTTTTATGTTCCGGGTAAAGTCCGGTTGTCCGGTTGGATATTGATCCGTTAAAGTGTTAAATAAGTATTTAAAGTGTCTTTTATTATGTCTTTAGTGACACATTAAATTACCAACACTTTGGAAAGTGTCTAAGACTATTTTACCAAGTTTTTACACTTTACTAGCTTTATTAAAAAGCAGAATTTTGGTACACTAGTGCAGAATTCTGCACTTTAAGTATGTTTTAGGCACATTCGGGCAACATAACTATCACATAGTGACGCAGTTTAATGATCCTCACCTCCCTACACTCTCTATCAGTGTAGTACTTTATTCCCGGCTCATACTGGCCTCAATATAGTGTCTGTCTAGGTGCTGGCATTGTCAGCATGTTTACTGGGTTATCCGTTTAGTGTGCTGACTGTACTTTTGTGCATCAAGGTTGTCACTAATGTTTGTGTGTAAATAATAGAGTGACAGTATAAAATGTGATGCATGAGTATGTATGTATCAGAAATCAAGAAGCAGTTTAACCACAATTGTAATTTAGCACAGTCATTAAGCACTAATTAAATATTAATTAATTGTACGGATACCTGGTTTTGTGAGGGTTGTCACATTCTCCCCCCGTTGGAGAAATTTCATCCCGAAATTTTAGGCTCTGCTTCTAGTTGCAGAGGTCTTGGGAAATAAATGGGGGTGTTTCTCTTTCATACGATCCTCACGTTCCCACGTGAATTCCGGCCCATGTCTTGCATTCCATCGAACTTTGACGAGCTTGACACTACTCCTGCGTGTTTTGTTAACTTTCCAATCCGTAACCTCAACGGCTTCTTCGGTAAAGTGGAGTGTGTCGATATGAACTTCGTCAGCAGGAATGATTACTGTCTCTTGTGTTGGACTCTTTTTCAAATTTGATACATGAAATGTATCGTGTACGCCATTAAGTTCGACAGGTAGGTCCAACTTGTAGGCAACAAGCCCGATCCTTTGTAGGATTCTGAACGGGCCAATGTAACACGGATTCAACTTCCCACGCTTTCCAAAGCGTGCCACACCCTTCCAGAGTGAAACTTTCAACAAAACCATATCCCCAACTTGAAACTCTAAAGGTTTCTTTCTTCGGTTTGCATAGGCTTTCTGTCTGTCGCGAGCCGCCTCGATGTGCTTTCGAATTTGTGCAATCTTGTCTGTCGTCTCTTGGACTATTTCGGGACCAACAAGTTGTCTATCACCCGCATCAGCCCAGCATAAGGGTGATCGACATTTGTGTCCATAAAGCGATTCAAATGGCGCGGCTCCAATGCTTGTGTGGTAGCTATTGTTATATGAAAACTCGACCAATGGTAAATGATTATCCCAGCTACCACCTAGATCCATTACACATGCTCTCAGCATATCCTCCAATGTCTGAATAGTTCTTTCACTTTGGCCATCAGTTTGCGGGTGAAATGCAGTACTTAGATTCAACTGTGAGCCAAAAGCTTCTTGGAAGGATTGCCAAATCCTTGATACAAATCTCCCATCTCTATCAGAGATAATCGAGAGGGGCACTCCATGACGTGCGACAATCTCTCTCATGTATATTTCCGCAAGTTTACTCGTGTTGTCTTTCTCTTTGATTGGCATGAAGTGTGCGGACTTGGTCAGACGGTCAACTATTACCCAAATTGTGTCGTAACCTCTGGGCGTCTTTGGCAACTTAGTTATGAAGTCCATGGAAATATGTTCCCATTTCCATTTGGGTATTCAGGTTGCTGTAGAAGACCTGAGGGCTTCTGGTACTCGGCCTTTACCTTGGTTGTAACACCTGTGCCTCCACGGCCATCAAACAAATGCCAAACCAATGAAATATTGTATTTCATACTTGGGATTTGTAAAAATATGTGTATCGTTTACACATATCAACTCTTGTTCGATTTCAAACTCTAAATCGCTTTCTGGAAGGTTATACGCGCACCGATGCGTAAATATAACCAGTTTAATGCAACGAACACTCCGGAATAGTGAAATAGGCTAAACATACCTTAAATAACCTTTACAAAACTTAGAAATAAGCTTTAAGGGGTTCGGTGTGCTAAAAATAAACTTTTGGGTCATTCAGGGACTAAAAGTGTCAAAAAGTGCACAAGTTTGCATTTTCGCGCATAACTTACGTTCTGAATACATCTGGCCATCCAAAAATTTATGTAAACACTAAAATATTTTATTTTAGTGTTTGGCATAAGAAAAATCCATTCATCACGCATTTTGGATCGTTTTTCGCGCTTGTGCGCATTCCGTCGTAATTAAGCGAACATCGCGTTCGTACGACCAAACGAACTGACATCCGACATATTTTTGAGCATGTTTCATGTCCACAATGTTTAGGCATCATTTTAGGGCCTTAAAGTTGGCTTTACGAGCCTTAGAAGTGTCGGAAATGGCTTAAATATGCAATAGGGACCAAAACTGGCATTTCTGAAACTTATTTTATGATCAGAACCCCCATGCGGCCCGCATTAGTTTTGGTGTATCCTGAAGCGGGCCGCGTGAGCCTCCCAGAACAGATAAGATCAATTAGTCAGCTGATTCCAGCTGTTTAATCCACAACCACACATTCTAACTTGCCCTTTCAGCTGATTTAGGGTCATTTTTAGTTACCATAAGGTTCCGACAAGTGTACGCACAAGATTTAATCACGTTATTCGAGAAACGATCTTAACGGTTCGTGAAATACTATAAATACCCAACCCATTTCACTTCATTTCTCACAAGAATCTGATCATTTGTGCTCTAAGTTGAAACCTTTGTTTCATACCTGAGCTATTTTGATCTAGATTAGCATTCGGGGACCCTTCGTAAGTGTTCCTTCGTTCTTTTATGCTTTTCGAGTCCAAAAGTCGAACTTTGTTTGACTTTCTGCATTGACCAGTTTATGGTCGATGCGAAGTTCGTTTGAACTTCATAACGTGAGCGTGATCATGATGGTTATAGTCCCTAGTGACTATACCTACTGATTACCACGTTATCTAGGCTCAGTGACGAGCCGTAGTTTCGGTCAGAATACGTATTCTTGCGTATTTTGTAACCAAACTACTTATGGGTATCAAAACCGTTTGTTTTGATACCAAACCTGTTTTCTAAACTTAGTTAAGCATGTTTTTGCAAGCTTAGCTCGTCACTTTTAGTTTAGTGCTTATATAGGGTCGTAAGGTAAGCGATCTAAACAATCGCTTATACTTTCGAACCCGACCCGTTTGGTCGATCATTAGGATCCGACCAAGCACATTAGGTGACCATTGTATATAGGGAAATAACCTTCCGAGGTTATACCTTATGGTCGCTTCGTTTAAGTAGTTGTATGATAGGTAGTTTATATGCCTTAGGTAAATTACCAAAATGCCCTTTTGACGCCAAAATTCATTTTAGGCATATGTAACATAACTTTTGACATCTAAACTGATTTGACAACAATATTAGACATGTTAAGGCATATGTTACTTGTCATAGGACTAGTTAGGCGGTCCAAACGCGTTTCACGCGAGCGACGCGTTAAAGTAGCATAAGCTGCCTAAACGGGTCGTAATGGGTAGTAAGCACTTAGGTTAGGTTTCATTTAGTATGTAGGCTTTGTTAAACCATACTACATGAGTTCCCATACTCATTTGGTTTACGAGCCTCATTCTATCCGGTCTTCCGATTTAGGTCCGGGTTATTAATGTAGTTACCTATATTAGGTGCCGTTTGATATTCCGTGATCTCTAGCATTGCTTGGTGGTTATCTTAGGACTTCTGAGCAATCTCAAGTGAGTACATAGACCCCTCTTTTACTGTTTTCCAAACTGTTTTGGGGTGAAACACATGTGCCTACTTGTTACTTTCATGCTTTCCTGTTTTCACATCATATACTTCCTATGTTCATTAGTACAATATAGTACATGATTTCATTACATTTTATACTATGTATGTCCATTGTGTGCATACTTAGTACATGGTTCTACATTACATTTCTGCTATGTATGTTAACTGATAGCATGCTAGCACATTGATTTACATGACTTTTCTGCTTTATATGTTAACTTAGCATACTTAGTACATTTCTTATTCATCATATGCTACATTTTGGTATGAAAATTGGTTTGTTTAAACTATACTATACATATTCTTTTGATAACCCATTTTTACATGGTTATTCGACTGTCGCAAGGCTTGGATGTATGAATTTTCACAATACCGCATAAATGTCTAATATCAGTATAACATATACATTTACTACACAAAACATAACTTTGATTTAAACCAAGTTTTACTTCAATACTTTGTTTTGTGCATTGCACCTATGGTTTAGTTGATGCATTTCACTAGCCATACATATCATTTTGGTTACACATTACATGATTTACATTTGACAAATAAACATTTTCAACATTGGTTATACGTTGCATGATTTACATCTTGACATAAACATTTTGGTATATTATTCAATACATTTGACAATTGGTTTAAACATAGACTTATTACATTTGGTGGTTTGTTTAAGTGACTTAAGTAACGAGGCGTGTGTAATATGATACAAGCATGGTGGATACGCCGTTGGTACTTCCTATATATAAGTGTTTGTATGGTATTACATATCGTAGCGTTATTTGAATCATTTCAGTTTATGACATATAACATTTTATACAAATAACATACTTTTCACAATACATTGTTTTACAAACAACTTAACTTATACAAACCCATTCTACATGGTTATTCATTTAACCATGCATTATTCTCTTATTTATACGTATCATCTGAACTTATTGTTTTTCAAATGATTTACAAAGACTAAGCAAATTACAAGGTTCATGACTAAACATTTTCTTAAACAGAAGTCATGAATCTTATTTTCACAAAACCTATGTACTCGCCGGCATTTTTATGCTGACGTACCTATTTTCACATGTGTTTCAGGAAATGAAGCATAGGATTGATCAAGATACACTTAGGCAGACATGGGCCTTAGTGACAATAAAAAGATGCAGACTAGTTATTTATGTTATGTTTCTTTGATTATCAAGACATTGTAACTCTTTTATTCAATAAAACAGTATTTCAATTTTCATGTGTTATGAAACAATGATTCTGTTACAACACTCCCCGATGTTTCCGCCACGTTTGGTTGTCCTACGTGGTCGGGGTGTGACAGAAAAGTTGGTATCAGAGCTCATGGTTATAGGGAATTAGGTTATTAGTAACACTTTGACCTAGCCTATAACCTTCTTAGGACCCTAACGCGAGTTTACTTGCGTTTAGTCATAAAACGATACCGTCACCTATCCTTAGGCGACGACCTCAACAAGAACACAAATTTCAAAACCGCTTTGAAAACTAATCATCTGTTCTAGGATGATTGATTACTCGGTTTTGAACCCTCTATTGTAAGGTTTTGAACTCTCTATTATATGGTTTTGAACCCCTTTGAGTTTTCAAAACCTCGTCAAGGTTTTGGGTTTTAAATAATGTGAACACGTGCAAACTGGGAGGGTGAATGCCTGTATTCTGGGTTTTCTGTCTAGGCAAGCACTTCGTATACATCTCATCAGACGCGAGACCAGTTGTGCTTACCTGGGAATTCTTGGGATGAGTGTTCACTTATAGGCGAGCATGTCTTCGCGATACATTATTTTTGACCCATTTACTTTGATTTGTCACCATCTCATTTGTTTGCCTTAGGTAACAAACAAATGATCACAATTTTCATTCGTTACCATTCTGTATTGATTATCCAATAACCTTTCACTTGTTTCTTCCTACATCTTTCATTTTCTTCTAGAATGTCTATTCCTCTCAGCACTGGTCAAATGTCCGAGCGAACAACCAAATTTGCCCAGCAAATAGGCAAAGTGATTCAGAAGACTGTGGATTTAGGCATTGCCATGGCTCGTCTCAACAATGAAGCCTCTCGTCTCAACAATGAAGCCACTCAAGAGTCACCTAAGGAAGCAGAAGTCAAGCCTGCACCAAAGTCAAGGAAGCGTAAGGCTTCAAGGAAACCCGCAGCAGTTACGCCTAATCAAGCGGGACCTAGCCAAGTGACAGCACCACCAGCCAGGAAGCCATACAACGGAACTGCACCCTTGTGCAACCAATGTAGCCTTCATCATCAGGCTAGTGTGAAGTGCCGCAAATGCCATATTTGTGGACTTATAGGTCATACAGCAAGGGTTTGCCCAACTACAGCAGTACCAAATCAAACAGGACCCATCCGGGTGGCAACACCACCTGCTAAGAAGCAATACAAGGGAACGGCACCAATATGCGACAAATGTAATGGGCATCACCAAGCTCACTTACCGTGTCATCTGTGTATATTATGTGGGCGAGTTGGTCACCTGGCAAGTACTTGTCGATATAACCCGAACCAAGGTGGTCCAAACCAACCACAAGCCAACTCTGCTCAAGCTCGTTTCTCACCTGGGTCTTGCTACAACTGTGGCGAGATGGGCCATTTCCTAAGGGATTGCCCAAAGCTTGCTAATGCAAATCCAACCCACGGATGAGCAGTTGGCGGACTAGAAGATGTTGCTGTCTTATGCTTTTGTTTTTTTTATTTTCTTGTAATGTGAAACAATCTGTTTTGTTTATAAATAAATTGTTGTTCACAAATTCTGATATACAAGTATAGTTACATGTGTGTATGACTTTTCCTATGATACCTACATCAAGAAACTATGTTCCTTACAAACTACACTTGTGATTCTCTCTTTCAAATGATCGCTCATGATTCCCTCGAAAATTTTAAGTACTCATTTCACTCTAAGAAACAAAGTACAGAAAATAAAGTGATATTATGAGTAATCATACTTCTGCACATCAGTGCCTTTGAATCCTTGGTTAAATAACTAAGGGTATTTCCAAATCTCATACCCATTACGTTTTGATTTTTCAACATATACAGTACAAGTATTTCAAAAACAATCTTCATGATCTCAAAACATTTCATATAGTTTGAAAACATTTTTTTCTAAATGCGTTGTTTATGTTATTTCAAAAACATTGGCCATGTTATCAAAACCAACCTTCCCGATTTCAAAATATTTCATATAGTCTGAAGGCAATATTAACACAGTACATTTTCTTATCAAGGGCATGATTTCGAAAAGCATCATTCATGTTTTTCAAAAACCTTATACATAATTTCAAAATTTATCTCACATAATTTTAAAACATTTTTAGGAATATACCTACCTAATACACCTACTTTATGATTTCAAAGGTATTATATATAAGGTTTCAAAAACATTTTTAACCCCATGCATGGTTTTCAAAAATATTTTTCCTCATACATTGACTTAACCTTAAAATTCTGCTTCATATGTCGCCTTGACATATCAAGCATTTCAACTTCATAAGCATTCTTACTTCATGTTTTGACATAAGCACATCAAGTGCAAGGTTTCAAAACATCTTCAACTTCTAAAAATCCATATGGGATCTTTTTATCTTCACATTTAGATCCTTGTGGATGATTAACATTCAAATCAGAATCCTTAATTGGATTCCTTTTGTACCTAAATTCGAACATTTCGGCTCCTTATAATCGAAATCGAATTTTTCTTTTAAAAATCTTTCTATCTTTATAGTTAGATTCTTGAAAATGTTTAAAGTACCAAATGAAATCCAAGGAATGGATTTCTAGTGTGCTTTAAATACATGTGCTCTGTTAGCAGAACAAACTTCAAGTTAAACAATTTTGTGGTTATGTGACTATGTGTTTATGCATCTTATGTTTTCTTTTATGCATATTTTTGTGTTTTTGTATACCCTGGATATTCGTTATCCAAATCCTCGCAGAATCTTTCATATCTTCATATGAGGGATTCGTAGCAGGATAGTCAAAAGGCACTACCTTAAATCCTTAATGGGCTTCTATGTAATAGTTAAGACCCTTGGATTATATAGTACCACTCCTTGATTCATAAGAGACCTTTAGTGGTCTAGTCAAAAAGATTGATTCACAATTTGGTTAAAGAACGACATCTAGTGATGTAGCTGAACAGACTCCTTGATAGTCTATTTAGATCATTTATTGATTTAATAAAAGGGACCCTATGGTGGTCTAGTCACACTCATCATAGGTTTGTTCATTTGGTTTTCCCCTACACATTATAAAATAGATTGTGTGAACTATGCAAGGAATTGTCTAATTATGGACGCGTACATAATTATGAGATTCAGTGCACGGTAACCACAGTAAGATTTATTATGTGTAAGAACCGATAGTGACAAAAATAACGAAATGAGAACGATGTAATGGAGGTACGGTGGACGCACCAATGACGCTTCATATACTTGTATATAAGTATCCCTCTTACATTGCAATCATGATGTTATTAAAGATTACTAGAAGTTCAGAACCCTAACCAATGTTGTTCGATCTTTTCAAACTTCATGTTTTCAAACTCTCACAAGTTTCCTCTAAATAAATTTCGGGACGAAATTTCCTAAAGTAGGGGAGACTGTAACACCTGTGCCTCCATGGGCATCAAACAAATGCCAAACCAATGAAATATTGTATTTCATACTTGGGATTTGTAAAAATATGTGTATCGTTTACACATATCAACTCTTGTTCGATTTCAAACTCTAAATCGCTTTCTGGAAGGTTATACGCGCACCGATGCGTAAATATAACCAGTTTAATGCAACGAACACTCCGGAGTAGTGAAATAGGCTAAACATACCTTAAATAACCTTTACATAACTTAGAAATAAGCTTTAAGGGGTTCGGTGTGCTAAAAATAAACTTTTGGGTCATTCAGGGACTAAAAGTGTCAAAAAGTGCACAAGTTTGCATTTTCGCGCATAACTTACGTTCTGAATACATCTGGACATCCCAAAATTTATGTAAGCACTAAAATATTTTATTTTAGTGTTTGGCATAAGAAAAATCCATTCGTCACGCATTTTGGATCGTTTTTCGCGCTTGTGCGCATTCCGTCGTAATTAAGCGAACATCGCGTTCGTACGACCAAACGAACTGACATCCGACATATTTTTGAGCATGTTTCATGTCCAAAATGTTTAGGCATCATTTTAGGGCCTTAAAGTTGGATTTATGGGCCTTAGAAGTGTCGGAAATGGCTTAAATACGCAACAGGGACCAAAACTGTCATTTCTGAAACTTATTTTATGATCAGAACCCCCATGCGGCCCGCATTAGTTTTGGTGTATCCTGAAGCGGGCCGCGTGAGCATCCCAGAACAGATAAGATCGCTTAGTCAGCTGATTCCAGTTGTTTAATCCACAACCACACATTCTAACTTGCCCTTTCAGCTGATTTAGGGTCATTTTTAGTTACCATAAGGTTCCGACAAGTGTACGCACAAGATTTAATCACGTTATTCGAGAAACGATCTTAACGGTTCGGGAAATACTATAAATACCCAACCCATTTCACTTCATTTCTCACAAGAATCTGATCATTTGTGCTCTAAGTTGAAACCTTAGTTTCATACCTGAGCTATTTTGATCTAGATTAGCATTCGGGGACCCTTCGTAAGTGTTCCTTCGTTCTTTTATGCTTTTCGAGTCCGAAAGTCGAACTTTGTTTGACTTTCTGCATTGACCAGTTTATGGTCGATGCGAAGTTCGTTTGAACTTCATAACGTGAGCGTGATCACGATGGTTATAGTCCCTAGTGACTATACCTACTGATTACCACGTTATCTAGGCTCAGTGACGAGCCGTAGTTTCGGTCAGAATACGTATTCTTGCGTATTTTGTAACCAAACTACTTATGGGTATCAAAACCGTTTGTTTTGATACCAAACCTGTTTTCTAAACTTAGTTAAGCATGTTTTTGCAAGCTTAGCTCGTCACTTTTAGTTTAGTGCTTATATAGGGTCGTAAGGTAAGCGATCTAAACAATCGCTTATACTTTCGAACCCGACCCGTTTGGTCGATCATTAGGATCCGACCAAGCACATTAGGTGACCATTGTATATAGGGAAATAACCTTCCGAGGTTATACCTTATGGTCGCTTCGTTTAAGTAGTTGTATGATAGGTAGTTTATATGCCTTAGGTAAATTACCAAAATGCCCTTTTGACGCCAAAATTCATTTTAAGCATATGTAACATAACTTTTGACATCTAAACTGATTTGACAACAATATTAGACATGTTAAGGCATATGTTACTTGTCATAGGACTAGTTAGGCGGTCCAAACGCGTTTCACTCGAGCGACGCGTTAAAGTAGAATAAGCTACCTAAACGGGTCGTAATGGGTCGTAAGCACTTAGGTTAGGTTTCATTTAGTATGTAGCCTTTGTTAAACCATACTACATGAGTTCCCATACTCATTTGGTTTACGAGCCTCATTCTATCCGGTCTTCCGATTTAGGTCCGGGTTATTAATGTAGTTACCTATATTAGGTGCCGTTTGATATTCCGTGATCTCTAGCATTGCTTGGTGGTTATCTTAGGACTTCTGAGCAATCTCAAGTGAGTACATAGACCCCTCTTTTACTGTTTTCCAAACTGTTTTGGGGTGAAACACATGTGCCTACTTGTTACTTTCATGCTTTCCTGTTTTCACATCATATACTTCCTATGTTCATTAGTACATTATAGTACATGATTTCATTACATTTTATACTATGTATGTCCATTGTGTGCATACTTAGTACATGGTTCTACATTACATTTCTGCTATGTATGTTAACTGATAGCATGCTAGCACATTGATTTACATGACTTTTCTGCATTATATGTTAACTTAGCATACTTAGTACATTTCTTATTCATCATATGCTACATTTTGGTATGACATTTGGTTTGGTTAAACTATACTATACATATTCTTTTGATAACCCATTTTTACATGGTTATCCGACTGTCGCAAGGCTTGGATGTATGACTTTTCACAATACCGCATAAATGTCTAATATCAGTATAGCATACATTTACTACACAAAACATAACTTTGATTTAAACCAAGTTTTACTTCAATACTTTGTTTTGTGCATTGCACCTATGGTTTAGTTGATGCATTTCACTAGCCATACATATCATTTTGGTTACACATTACATGATTTACATTTGACAAATAAACATTTTCAACATTGGTTATACGTTGCATTATTTACATCTTGACATAAACATTTTGGTATATTATTCAATACATTTGACAATTGGTTTAAACATAGACTTATTACATTTGGTGGTTTGTTTAAGTGACTTAAGTAACGAGGCGTGTGTAATATGATACAAGCATGGTGGATACGCCGCTGGTACTTCCTATATATAAGTGTTTGTATGGTATTACATATCGTAGCGTTATTTGATTCATTTCAGTTTATGACATATAACATTTTATACAAATAACATACTTTTCACAATACATTGTTTTACAAAAAACTTAACTTATACAAACTCATTCTAAATGGTTATTCATTTAACCATGCATTATTCTCTTATTTATACGTATCATCTGAACTTATTGTTTTTCAAATGATTTACAAAGACTAAGCAAATTACAAGGTTCATGACTAAACATTTTCTTAAACAGAAGTCATGAATCTTATTTTCACAAAACCTATGTACTCGCCGGCATTTTTATGCTGACGTACCTATTTTCACATGAGTTTCAGGAAATGAAGCATAGGATTGATCAAGATACACTTAGGCGGACATGGGCCTTAGTGACAATAAAAAGATGCAGACTAGTTATTTATGTTATGTTTCTTTGATTATCAAGACATTGTAACTCTTTTATTCAATAAAACAGTATTTCAATTTTCATGTGTTATGAAACAATGATTCTGTTACAACACTCCCCGATGTTTCCGCCACGTTTGGTTGTCCTACGTGGTCGGGGTGTGACATTGGTGCACGTTAAACATTTTCTAACATATACTGCAACATCGCCCTTCATCATAGGCCACCAGTAGAAATCCTTGAGGTCTTGGTACATCTTATCCGCATCGGGATGAATCGAGTACCGAGATTTGTGAGCTTCATCAAAAAAAACCTTCCTCAAACCACCAAACAGAGGAACCCAAATCCGTTTCATGGAGCATAAAGTCCCTTCCTCGTTTGGTACAAGTTGTTTCTCCATCCCACGGAGATATTCGCCCTCAATATTCCTTTCTTTCAAAGCTTCTCTCTGCGCGGCACGAATGCGCAAAGAGAGGTCTGTCTGGACAATCATCTCCAAAGCCCTAACCCTTATGGGCTTGATCCTTTCTTTTCGACTCAGGGCATCAGCGACCACATTCGCTTTCCCTGGGTGATATTTGATCTCGCAATCGTAATCATTCAACAGCTCTACCCAGCGTTTTTGCCTCATGTTAAGCTCCTTTTGGTTGAATATGTACTGCAGGCTCTTATGATCCGTGAAAATTGTACATCGCGTACCATACAAATAATGTCGCCAGATTTTTAATGCAAATACCACTGCGCCTAGCTCCAAATCGTGCGTGGTATAATTCCTCTCGTGAATCTTCAACTGGCGCGATGCATAAGCTATAACCTTCTGGCATTGCATCAGCACGCAACCCAAACCTTGACGCGAGGCATCACAATACACCACGAAGTCATCCGTTCCTTCGGGTAACGATAAGATCGGTGCATCACAAAGTTTGTTCTTCAACAACTGAAATGCTTCCTCCTGTTTGTCACCCCAATCAAACTTCTTGTCTTTCTGTGTGAGTGCGGTCAGGGGTTGAGCGATTTTGGAGAAATCCTCAATGAACCTTCGGTAATAACCAGCCAAACCTAAGAACAGTCGAATCTCGGTTGGCGTCTTTGGTGTCTCCCAATCCTTGATTGCCTCGATCTTTGTGGGATCAACATGAATTCCATTTCCATTAACCACATGTCCAAGAAATTGGACTTCGCGCAACCAGAACTCGCACTTCGAGAACTTAGCGTACAACTTTTCCTTTTTAAGTAGCTCTAGAATAGCTCTTAAGTGCTGTTCGTGCTCGTCCTTCATCTTCGAGTAGATCAGGATGTCGTCGATAAACACGATTACAAACTTATCCAAGTACGGCTTGCAGACTCGGTTCATTAGGTCCATGAAAACTGCAGGTGCGTTTGTCAGCCCAAACGGCAAAACTAGGAACTCGTAATGTCCATAACGAGTCCTAAAGGCCGTCTTCGGGATACTTTCCTCCTGTATCCTAAGTTGATGGTATCTGGATCGAAGATTGATCTTTGAATAAAAGCTTGAGCCTTGCAACTGGTCAAATAGATCATCGATCCTCGGCAAAGGATATCTGTTCTTGATAGTCAACTTATTAAGCTCGCGGTAGTCTATGCACATACGGAAACTACCATCCTTCTTTTTAACAAACAGAACCAGAGCTCCCCAAGGTGAGAAGCTTGGTCTGATGAATCCTTTGTCTAATAGCTCCTGGAGTTGTGTTGAAAACTCCTGTATCTTCGAAGGCGCAAGTCTGTAGGGTGCCTTGGCTACAGGCGCGGCGCCTGGAACCAAGTCAATGTGGAACTCGACTTGCCTTTGAGGCGGTAACCCTGGCAAGTCCTCTGGAAAGACTTCCGGATATTCCTTGACGACTGGAATGTCTTCGATCTTCGGTTCAGCAGCTTCCTTATCCACGATGTGTGCCAAGTAGGCAACACATCCCTTCTGCAAACACTTTCTAGCTTTCAGACAGCTAATGATTCTCAGCGGCGTATCATGCTTCTCTCCATGCACTACGATTGTTTCTTCATCCGTCACAGGGATACGGATGGTCTTCTCGTGGCAAACAATCTCGGCCTTGTTGCTGAACAACCAATCCATTCCCACTACCACGTCAAAGCTTCCCAACTCGACAGGTAGCAGGTCTAGCGTAAATTCGTGTCCTCCCAATTCTATCACGCATCCTCTTATAACTTCACCCATTTCAACTAGTTTCCCATTCGCCAATTCAATCGAGTATGGAATGTCTAACTTACTAGCGGTCAATCCAAGTATATTCTTAAATTCTAACGATACGAAACTATAATCCGCACCAGTATAAAAAAGAACAGATGCAAAATGTTGGTTTATAGGGAACGTACCGGTAACAACGTTCGGATCCTGGCGCGCTTCCCTTGTGCCAATGTTAAAGACTCTTCCCCGTGCTTGGTTCAATTTTGGGAATTCCCTCTTAAAGTGCCCAACATCTCCACAATTAAAGCATCCTTGCCCTTGGCCATTTCCATTCCCAGCTTGAGTGTTGTTTTGGTTGCGATTTCCATTCCCAGCTTGATTCGCAACATTCCCACGGTTTCCATCTCCTCCATTTGTAACACCTCGTAAAATTACGTCCAATGATGTATTGACACGTGTAATAAACCTTAATGAAGTCAAAGGTTGAATTTAAGGGACTGATTTTTAGAAAAATCAAAAACTTTGATTATGAAAGGACTGGAAGTGTTAGCATGCCTAAAATAAGTTTCTAAATAACCTCTCATGATATTATATTCACAAATGAGCCACTTGTTGATCGAGTGTAGCCGTTTGCGTAATTAATTGAAAGTTGCGCAATGAAGGGTGAAAAGCGTCAACATGTTAATTCTTACCTCTGAGCGACCTTTTAACAAACCGGGAGCTTCATGATATTTAATTATACTCTCAGGAATGCCAAACATTGGCCGTCTAAAGTTTTTATGCTTATAAGTAAGGTTACGCGCAACTTCGCAAGTTAGAGGGACTAAAAGTATCAATATGTTTAATTATACCTCTGAATGACCTTTTAGCGAACCCGAATCATCGTGATGTTTAATAATACTTTCAAGAATGCCTAATATGAATTAGATAAGGTTTCAATGCTATTAAATGATGAGATGTGCAAGTTTGCGCAATAGAGGGACCTAAAGCGTCAACTTTTGAATCTACGCCTTTCAGTGACCATCTAAGCGAACAAGAGCATAGTAACATTTAAGTATATGCTTGGGAATGATCAATATGGGCCATGGAAGGCTTGGATATCATTAAACGGCATTTCGCACTACTTTGCGCAATTAAAGGAATAATTGCGTCAAACTGCAAAAGTATGTCGATTCATATAGAATCGGACTTTCCAGAATATGACCATAAGTTAAACATACCCTAATTATCCTTTATATAGCTTAGATATAGGCTTAGAGGTGTTTGGTGCGCGAAAATAAACTTTTATGTCATGCAGGGACTAAAAGTGTCAAAAAGTGCACAAGTTTGCACTTTTGCGCATATTGTAACACTTGTGCCTCCACGGCCATCAAACAAATACCAAAACAATGAAATATTGTATTTCATACTTGGGATTTGTTAAAAATATGTGTATCATTTGCACATATAAATTTTTGTTCAATTCCAAACTCTAAATCGCTTTATGGAAGGTTATACGCGCACCGATGCGTAAATATAACCAGTTTAATGCAACGAACACTCCGGAATAGTGAAATAGGCTTAACATACCTTAAATAACCTTTACATAACTTAGAAATAAGTTTCGTAGGCTTTGGTATGGCAAAATCAAGTTAAATCGCTTACAGGGACTAAAGTTGACAAACTGCGAAAGTATGCCAATTTGAACTGTAACAAACATTCCGGAACATGGCCATAAGTTAAACATACCATAAATATCCTTTAAATACCTTAGAAATAGGCTTTGAGGGGTTCGGTGTGCTAAAATAAACTTTTGGGTCATTCAGGGACTAAAAGTGTCAAAAAGTGCACAAGTTTGCATTTTCGCGCATAACTTACGTTCTGAATACATCCGGACATCCAAAAATTTATGTAAGCACTAAAATATTTTATTTTAGTGTTTGGCATAAGAAAAATCCATTCGTCGCGTCATTTGGATCGTTTTTCGCGCTTATGCGCATTCCGTCGTAATTAACCGAACATCGCGATCGTACGGCTAAACGAACCGACATCCGTGATGTTTCCAAGCATATTTCATGTTCCCTATGCCTTAACATCATTGTGAAGCTTGAAATTGGGTTTGACGGGTGTTAGAAGTGCCGTTACGCAACGAAACAAGGTGCAGGGGCCTGTTCTGCCACTTTTGAAAACTTCAGACCTGCAAGGCCCTTGCGCACTGTAACAAATAATTTGTTACGGTGCGCAAGAAATGTCCAGATGCAGCAAATCGTTTTTGGCTGATGTTATCTACCCCTAAACATTCTCCAAAGGTCAAGTGCCACTTGTTAAACTCTTATGGTGGCCAAAAATCAGTCACCACAACATTGCAACAAGTGTACGGGCTAGATCATTCCCTCTTCTCCAAGAAACGATCCTAACGGTGGACCGAAATCTATAAATACCCAACACATTTTCACTCATTCCTCACAAGAATCTGATCAATTTTGCTCTAAGTTGAAACCTTTGTTTCATACCTGAGCTATTTTGATCTAGATTAGCATTCGGGGACCCTTCGTAAGTGTTCCTTCGTTCTTTTATTTATTTTCGAGTCCGAAAGTCAAACTTTGTTTGACTTTCTGCATTGACCAGTTTATGGTCGATGCGAAGTTCGTTTGAACTTCATAACGTGAGCGTGATGACGATGGTTATAGTCCCTAGTGACTATACCTACTGATTTCCACGTTATCTAGGCTCAGTGACGAGCCGTAGTTTCGGCCAGAATAGGTATTCTTGCGTATTTTGTAACCAAACTACTTATGGGTATCAAAACCGTTTTTTTTGATACCAAACCTGTTTTCTAAACTTAGTTAAGCATGTTTTAACATGCTTAGCTCGTCACTTTTAGTTTAGTGCTTATATAGGGTCGTCAGGTAAGCGATCTAAACAATCGCTTATACTTTCGAACCCGACCCATTTGGTCGATCATTAGGATCCGACCAAACACATTAGGTGACCATAGTAGGTAGGGAATAACCTTCCGAGGTTATACCCTATGGTCACATCGTTTGAGTAGTTGTATGATAGGTAGTTTATATGCCTTAGGTAAATTACCAGAATACCCTTTTCATGAATAAATGGTAATTAAGCATATGTAACCTAAACTTTTGTCACATAACTGATTATGTAACATGTTTAGGCATATAACACTTGTCATAGGACTAGTTAGGCGGTCCGAACGCGTTTCACGCGAACGACGTGTTAAAGTAGCATAAGCTACCTAAATGGGTCGCGATGGGTCGAAAGCACTTAGGTTAGCTTTCATTTGGTATGTAGGCTTTGTTAAACCATATGACACGAGTCTCTACACTCGTTTGGTTTACGAACCCTCATTCTATCTGATCTTCCGATTTAGGTCCGGTTTATTAACATAAGTTACCTATATTAGGTGCCGTTTGATATCCGTGACCTCTTGCATTGTTTGGTTGTCACTCAAGGACTACTGAGCATTCTCAGGTGAGTACATAGAACCCTCTTTTACTGTTTTCCAAACTATTTTGGGGTGAAACACATGTGCCTACTTGTTACTTTCGTGCTTTCCATGTTTTCACATCATATACTTCCTACGTTCATTAGTACATTATAGTACATGATTTCATTACATTTTATGCTATGTATGTCCATTGTGTGCATACTTAGTACATGGTTCTACATTACATTTCTGCTATGTATGTTAACTGATAGCATGCTAGCACATTGATTTACATGACTTTTCTGCTTTGTATGTTAACTTAGCATACTTAGTACATTTTTTTATTCATCATATGCTTACATTTTGGTATGACATTTGGTTTGTTTAAACTATACTATACATTCATTAACACCGATCATGCCGCTCGGTAGTAGGTAGTGGTACCATAGGACTTGACAAATCCCATTCCTGAAATCTCGGGTTTGTTTGGACGTAAGGAATGACCGAATCCGAATACATATTCTTTTGATAACTCATTTTTATATAGTTATCCGACTGTCGCAAGGCTTGGATGTATGAATTTTCACAATACCGCATAAATGTTTATATCAGTATAGCATGCATTTACTACACAAAACATAACTTTGATTTAAACCAAGTTTAATTCAATACTTTGTTTTGTACATTTTTACTTATGGTTTGAGTAGTCTTATTTTACTTACCATACATAACATTTGTTACACATTACTTGACTACTTTTGGACTATTAACATTTGATATGATTTATACAAGGACTTTTGACAATTGGTTTAAACATAGACTTATTACATTGGTGGTTTGTTTAAGTGACTTAAGTAACGAGGCGTGTGTAATATGATACAAGCATGGTGGATACGCCGCTGGTACTTCCTATATATAAGTGTTTGTATGGTATTACATATTGTAGCGTTATTTGAATCATTACAATTTGAAACATATAACATTTTATACAAATAGCATACTTTTCACAATACATTGTTTTACAAACAACTTATCTTATACAAACTCATCTTACATGGTTATTCATTTAACCTTACATTTATTTATACATATCATCTGATTTTATTGTTTTTCAAATGATTTACAAAACAAAGCAAATTACAAGGTTCATGACTAAACATTTTCTCAAACATAAGTCATGAATTCTATTTTCACAAAACCTATGTATCTCACAGGCATTTTTATGCTGACGTACCTATTTTCACATGTGTTTTCAGGATATGATGCATAGGACTTGTCAAGATACACTTAGGCGGACTTGGGCCTTAGTGACAATAAAAAGATGCAGACTAGTTATTTATGTTATGTTTCTTTGATTGTCAAGACATTGTAACTATTTTAATCAATAAAACAATATTTCAATTCCCATGTGTTATGAAACAATGATTCTGTTACAACACTCCCCGATGTTTCCGCCACGTTTGGTTGTTTTACGTGGTCGGGGTGTGACAGAAAAGTTGGTATCAGAGCCCATGGTTATAGGGAATTAGGTTATTAGTAATGCTTTGACCTAGTCTATAACCTTTCTAGGACCCTAACGCGAGTTTACTTGCGTTTAGTCATAAAACAATACTGTCACCTATCCTTAGGCGACAACCACAACAAGAACATAAATTTCAAAACCGCTTTGAAAACTAATCATCTGTTCTAGGATGATTGATTACTAGGTTTTGAACCCTCTATTGTAAGGTTTTGAACCGCTTTGAGTTTTCAAAACCTCGTCAAGGTTTTGGGTTTTAAATAATGTGAACACATGCAAACTAGAAGGGTGAATGCCTGTATTCTGGGTTTTCTGTCTAGGCAAGCACTTCGTATACATCTCATCAGACGCGAGACCAGTTGTGCTTACCTGGGAATTCTTGGGATGAGTGTTCACTTATAGGCAAGCATGTCTTCGCGATACATTATTTTTGACCCATTTACTTTGATTTGTCACCGTCTCATTTGTTTGCCTTAGGTAACAAACAAATGATCGCAATTTCTATGCATTGCCATTCTTTATTGTTTATCCGATGACGTTTCACTTGTTTCTACCTATGTCTTTCATTTTCGAATGTCTATTCCTCTCAGCACTGGTCAAATGTCCGAGCGAACAGCCAAATTTGCCCAGCAAATAGGCGAAGTGATTCAGAAGACTGTGGATTTAGGCATTGCCATGGCTCGTCTCAACAATGAAGCCTCTCGTCTCGACAATGAAGCCACTCAAGAGCCACCAAAGGAAGTAGAAGTCAAGCCAGCACCAAAATCAAGGAAGCGTAAGGCTTCAAGGAAACCCGCAGCGGTTACACCTAATCAAGCGGGACCTAGCCATGTGGCAAGGCCACCAGCTAGGAAGCCATACAATGGAACTTCACCCCTGTGCAACCAATGTAACCTTCATCATCATGCTAATGTGAAGTGCCGTGAATGCCAAATTTGTGGACGTAAAGGTCATACAGCAAAAGTTTGTGTTGCAGCAGTACCAAATCAAACAGGACCCATCCGGGTGGCAACACCACCTGCTAAGAAGCAATACAAGGGAACGGCACCATTATGCAACAAATGTAAGGGGCATCACCTAGCTCACTTACAGTGTCATCTGTGTGTATCATGTGGACGAGTTGGTCACCTGGCAAGTGCTTGTCGATATAACCCAAACCAAAGTGGTCCAAAACAACCCCAAGTCAACCCTACTCAAGCTCGCTTTCCGCCTGGATTGTGCTACAACTGTGGCGATACGAGCCATTTCAGGAACAAATGCCCAAAGCTTGCTAATGCAAATCCAACCTACGGATGAGCAGTTGGCTGATTAGAAGATGTTGTTGTCTTATGCTTTTATTTCTTCTATTTCTTGTAATGTGAAACAATCTGTTTTGTTTATAAATAAATTGTTGTTCACAATTCTACTATGCGAGGGTAGTTACATGTGTGTATGACTTTTCCTATGATACCTACATCAAGGAACTATGTTCCTTACAAACTACTCTTGTGATTTCTCTTTTTCAAATGATCGCTCATGATTCTCTCGAAAATTTTAAGTACTCGTTTCGCTCTAAGAAACAAAGCACAGAAAATAAAGTGGCATTATGAGTAATCATGCTTCTGCACATCTGTGCCTTTGAATCTTTGGTTAGATAACTAAGGATATTTTCAAATCACGTACCCATTACGTTTTGATTTTTCATACACAGTACAAGTATTTCAAAAACAATCTTCATGATCTCAAAACATTTCATATAGTTTGAAAACCATTTTTAAATGCATTGTCTATGTTATTTCAAAAACATTGGCTATGTTTTCAAAAACAACCTTCATAATTTCAAAATGTCTCATATAGCCTGAGAACAATATTAATACAATATATTTTCTTATTAAGTGCATGATTTCAAAAGCATCATTCATGTTTCCCAAAGACCTTATACATAATTTCAGAATTCATCTCGCATAATTTTAAAACACTTTATAAATATACTTACCTAGTACACCTACTTTATGATTTCAAATGTATTATATATAAGGTTTCAAAAACATTGAACACATTTTTTTAAGAACCCCATGCATAGTTTTCAAAAATATTTTCTTCATACATTGATTTAACCTTCAAATTCTGCTTCATATGTCGCCTTGACATATCAAGCATCTCAACTTCATAAGCATTCTTACTTCATGTTTTGACATAAGCACATCAAGTGCAAGGTTTCAAAACATTTTCAACTTCTAAAAATCCATATGGGATCTTTTTATCTTCACATTTAGACCCTTGTGGATGATCATCATTCAAATCAGAGTCCTTAATTGGATTCCTTATGTACCTAAATTCGAACATTTCGGTTCCTTATAATCGAAATCGAATTTTTCTTTTAAAAATCTTTCTATCATTATAGTTAGATTCTTGATAATGTTTAAAGTACCAAATGAAATCCACGAGATGGATTCCTAGTGTGCTTTAAATACATGCACTCTGTTAGCAAAACTAATTAACAAATTAAAGATCTAGATAAACAATCTTTGTGGTTATATGACTATGTGTTTATGCATCTTGTGTTTTCTTTTATGCATTTTTGTGTTTTTGTATACTCTGGATATTCGTTATCCAAATCCTCGCAGAATCTTTGATATCTTCATATGAGGGATTCGTAGCAGGATAGTCAAAAGGTACTACCTTAAATCCTTAATGGGCTTCTATGTAATAGTTAAGACCCTTGGATTATATAGTACCACTCCATGATTCATAAGAAACCCTTTAGTGGTCTAGTCAAAAAGATTGATTCACAATTTGGTTAAAGAACGACATCTAGTGATGTAGCTGAACAGACTCCTTGATAGTCTATTTAGATCATTTATTGATTTAATTAAAAGGACTCTATGGCGGTCTAGTCACGCTCATCACAGGTTCATTCATATGGTTTTCCCCTACACATTATAAAATAGACTGTGCGAACTGTGCAAGGAATTGTCTGATTATGGACGCGTACATATTTATGAAATTTAGTGCACAGGAACACAGTAAGATTTATTATGTGTAAGAACCGATAGTGACAACAATAACAAAATGAGAACGATGTAATGGAGGTACGGTGGACGCACCAATGACACTTCATATACTTGTATATAAGTGTCCCTCTTACATTGCAAGCATAATGTTATTAAGGTTACTAGAAGTTTAGAACCCTAACCAATGATGTTCGATCTTTTCAACTTCATGTTTTAAACTCTCGCAAGTTTCCTCTAAATAAATTTCGGGACGAAATTTCCTAAAGTAGGGGAGACTGTAACACTTGTGCCTCCACGGCCATTAAACAAATACCAAACCAATGAAATATTGTATTTCATACTTGGGATTTGTTAAAAATATGTGTATCATTTGCACATATAAATTTTTGTTCAATTCCAAACTCTAAATCGCTTTCTGGAAGGTTATACGCGCACCGGTGCGTAAATATAACCAGTTTAATGCAACGAACACTCCGGAATAGTGAAATAGGCTTAACATACCTTAAATAACCTTTACATAACTTAGAAATAAGTTTCGAAGGCTTTGGTATGGCAAAATCAAGTTAAATCGCTTACAGGGACTAAAGTTGACAAACTGCGAAAGTATGCCAATTTTAACTGTAACAAACATTCCGGAACATGGCCATAAGTTAAACATACCATAAATATCCTTTAAATAGCTTAGAAATAGGCTTCGAGGGGTTCGGTGTGCTAAAATAAACTTTTGGGTCATTCAGGGACCAAAAGTGTCAAAAAGTGTCAAAAAGTGCACAAGTTTGCATTTTCGCGCATAACTTACGTTCTGAATACATCTGGACATCCAAAAATTTATGTAAGCACTAAAATATTTTATTTTAGTGTTTGGCATAAGAAAAATCCATTCGTCGCGTCATTTGGATCGTTTTTCGCGCTTATGTGCATTCCGTCGTAATTAACCGAACATCGCGATCGTACGGCTAAACGAACCGACATCCGTGATGTTTCCAAGCATATTTCATGTTCCCTATGCCTTAACATCATTGTGAAGCTTGAAATTGGGTTTGATGGGTGTTAGAAGTGCCGTTACGCAACGAAACAAGGTGCAGGGGCCTGTTCTGCCACTTTTGAAAACTTCAGACCTGCAAGGCCCTTGCGCACTGTAACAAATAATTTGTTACGGTGCGCAAGAAATGTCCAGATGCAGCAAATCGTTTTTGGCTGCTGTTATCTACCCCTAAACATTCTCCAAAGGTCAAGTGCCACTTGTTAAACTCTTATGGTGGCCAAAAATCAGTCACCACAACATTGCAACAAGTGTACGGGCTAGATCATTCCCTCTTCTCCAAGAAACGATCCTAACGGTGGACCGAAATCTATAAATACCCAACACATTTTCACTCATTCCTCACTAGAATCTGATCAATTGTGCTCTAAGTTGAAACCTTTGTTTCATACCTGAGCTATTTTGATCTAGATTAGCATTCGGGGACCCTTCGTAAGTGTTCCTTCGTTCTTTTATTTCTTTTCGAGTCCAAAAGTCAAACTTTATTTGACTTTCTGCATTGACCAGTTTATGGTCGATGCGAAGTTCGTTTGAACTTCATAACGTGAGCGTGATGACGATGGTTATAGTCCCTAGTGACTATACCTACTGATTTCCACGTTATCTAGGCTCAGTGACGAGCCGTAGTTTCGGCCAGAATAGGTATTCTTGCATATTTTGTAACCAAACTACTTATGGGTATCAAAACCGTTTGTTTTGATACCAAACCTGTTTTCTAAACTTAGTTAAGCATGTTTTAACATGCTTAGCTCGTCACTTTTAGTTTAGTGCTTATATAGGGTCGTCAGGTAAGCGATCTAAACAATCGCTTATACTTTCGAACCCGACCCATTTGGTCGATCATTAGGATCCGACCAAACCCATTAGGTGACCATAGTAGGTAGGGAATAACCTTCCGAGGTTATACCCTATGGTCACATCGTTTGAGTAGTTGTATGATAGGTAGTTTATATGCCTTAGGTAAATTACCAGAATACCCTTTTCATGAATAATTGGTAATTAAGCATATGTAACCTAAACTTTTGTCACATAACTGATTATGTAACATGTTTAGGCATATAACACTTGTCATAGGACTAGTTAGGCGGTCCGAACGCGTTTCACGCGAACGACGCGTTAAAGTAGCATAAGCTACCTAAATGGGTCGCGATGGGTCGAAAGCACTTAGGTTAGGTTTCATTTAGTATGTAGGCTTTGTTAAACCATATGACACGAGTCTCTACACTCGTTTGGTTTACGAACCCTCATTCTATCTGATCTTCCGATTTAGGTCCGGTTTATTAACATAAGTTACCTATATTAGGTGCCGTTTGATATCCGTGACCTCTAGCATTGTTTGGTTGTCACTCAAGTACTACTGAGCATTCTCAGGTGAGTACGTAGACCCCTCTTTTACTGTTTTCCAAACTGTTTTGGGGTGAAACACATGTGCCTACTTGTTACTTTCGTGCTTTCCATGTTTTCACATCATATACTTCCTACGTTCATTAGTACATTATAGTACATGATTTCATTACATTTTATGCTATGTATGTCCATTGTGTGCATACTTAGTACATGGTTCTACATTACATTTCTGCTATGTATGTTAACTGATAGCATGCTAGCACATTGATTTACATGACTTTTCTGCTTTGTATGTTAACTTAGCATACTTAGTACATTTTTTTATTCATCATATGCTTACATTTTGGTATGACATTTGGTTTGTTTAAACTATACTATACATTCATTAACACCGATCATGCCGCTCGGTAGTAGGTAGTGGTACCATAGGACTTGACAAATCCCATTCCTGAAATCTCGGGTTTGTTTGGACGTAAGGAATGACCAAATCCGAATACATATTCTTTTGATAACTCATTTTTACATAGTTATCTGACTGTCGCAAGGCCTGGATGTATGAATTTTCACAATACCGCATAAATGTTTATATCAGTATAGCATGCATTTACTACACAAAACATAACTTTGATTTAAACCAAGTTTTACTTCAATACTTTGTTTTGTACATTTTTACTTATGGTTTGAGTAGTCTTATTTTACTTACCATACATAACACTTGTTACACATTACTTGGCTACTTTTGGACTATTAACATTTGATATGATTTATACAAGGACTTTTGACAATTGGTTTAAACATAGACTTATTACATTGGTGGTTTGTTTAAGTGACTTAAGTAACGAGGCGTGTGTAATATGATACAAGCATGGTGGATACGCCGCTGGTACTTCCTATATATAAGTGTTTGTATGGTATTACATATTGTAGCGTTATTTGAATCATTTCAATTTGAAACATATAACATTTTATACAAATAACATACTTTTCACAATACATTGTTTTACAAACAACTTATCTTATACAAACTCATCTTACATGGTTATTCATTTAACCTTACATTTATTTATACATATCATCTGATTTTATTGTTTTTCAAATGATTTACAAAACAAAGCAAATTACAAGGTTCATGACTAAACATTTTCTCAAACATAAGTCATGAATTCTATTTTCACAAAACCTATGTATCTCACAGGCATTTTTATGCTGACGTACCTATTTTCACATGTGTTTTCAGGATATGATGCATAGGACTTGTCAAGATACACTTAGGCGGACTTGGGCCTTAGTGACAATAAAAAGATGCAGACTAGTTATTTATGTTATGTTTCTTTGATTGTCAAGACATTGTAACTATTTTAATCAATAAAACAATATTTCAATTCCCATGTGTTATGAAACAATGATTCTGTTACAACACTCCCCGATGTTTCCGCCACGTTTGGTTGTTTTACGTGGTCGGGGTGTGACACATATCTCACATTCGGAATATCCCCGGACACCCAAAAATTGATGTAAGCACTAAAATATTTTATTTTAGTGTTTGGCTTGATAAAATTCCGTCCGTCGCGTAGTTTGGATCGTTTTTCGCGTCCGTTCGTATTTCGTCGTAATTAGACGAACAACGTGACCATACGGCCAAACGAACCGACATCCGACATGTTTTTGAACATGTTACATGTTCCCTATGTTTAAGCATCATAGTGGAGCCTTAAAATGAGGCTAACGGGCCTTAAACGTGCCTAAAATGACTTTAAAGGCACACAGGGACCATTTCTGTCATTATTCAAACTTGATTGCTGAACCAGGAACCTCAGGCGGCCCGCGTAAGCATCCCTGAAACCTTACGCGGCCCGCATGAGCATGTCAGAGTTGCAAAAATCAGTTTACAGCTGTTAACAGCCTGTTCCAGCTTGATCCAGCTCTTGTTTATGGTATTTTTCAATCCTTGGGCAGCCCATAGTATACCAAAACAATGGGTAATAGGTGTATGGTCTAGATTGAATCACGTTTATCGAGGAACGATCCTAACGGTCCTCTAAATCCTATAAATACCCCTATTGGTCTTGCTCTCATTCACACCTTGATCTTGAATTCTCTAAGTTGGAGACTTTGCTCTTCATACCTGAGAATTTAGGATCAACCCTCCTTGCTTGGACCCTTTGTAAGTGTCCTTCGTGCTTAGATAATATTATTTAGCGTTAATAGCCGAAAAGTCAAGCGTTTCGATGAATGCTTTGACTTTTAAACGGTTGAGCCATGGTTCGTAACGAACATGGCTACGTGACCATAATTAGGTAGGTGTTAAACCCTCAAAAGGGCACCTCCTAATTACCACGTTTACTTAGTTAAATTGTCGGGTCAAATAAAAGTCAAACGGGTTAGTTTTAAATAAAAATTCATAACTGTTAATATAAAAACCGTAAAATCAGTTTTCTCACTTTAATAACTTGGTAAATATTAGTTGAACATGCCTAAGCATGATTCAACCCGACAATTCTAAGTATAGGCTCGGTTTGGAACCGAAAGTCGCAAAAGTTGACTTTTGCTTTGACTTTCAGTTCTGACCCGATTAAGTTTAGTTTAAATGTGCCTTAGGGTTTCTTTGTGACCATATGATAGGTTAGTGTAACCCACTGAGGTTATACAACTTGGATCCTTAGTTATCCTATTCAATTACATGTTTCCGTTATATGCTTAAATGTTGACCATTATGCCCTTTTGACCCTAAAACGAGAATTTTGAAAATATGAGAGGACAATAATCTTTATTACTGATTTATAAACTTGTCCCTAAAATTTGACATCAATTTGAGGTCTAGATTAGGAGTTATGCTCATTAGCGTATATCCTATCTAAACCTGATTTTTGATACCAAACTTTTTACCTACTCATATAAAATAATATTTTGGGATTTTTGAAGATTTTTATTTATTTTTAGACTGAGCATAACATAGGGTTCTAGGCTTGATTCGGTAATTGCCGGTTTTGCCCTTTTGGCTTATAAATTGTGTTTTACAAAATTTTTTGACCCCAAACCTTTTGCTACTGATTTTATAAGATAAATAAAACATTTTAAGCTTTCTGGAATGATAAAAATATCAGCTTTTCCTTAAAAACCCGGAAATCGCTTAAAACCGCCTTTTTACGCGTTTTAAGCACATAGTATGTATTAAAACTATTTTAAATATATATGACTTGATACTTACTGATATTTTAAGTAAAATTTTATACTTTAACAGTAAGCAAAAGTTTTAAACTCAGATTTCCAAATTTGACCTTTAAACCTTATGTGAAATTACCAAGATGCCCTTTCGGTGCATAGTTTGGTTATAAATGATAAAATTCACATATGTGTAATACCCTACTGATATAACTTATTAAATTAAGTATTTTTACTGATTGATCAGACCTGAAACTCAGATTTATATTAAACCTCTTTTACAACCTTTTTAATGACCAAAATACCCCTACGGGGCATAAATTGGTTTTAAATTCGTTTTGGGCATAATGGGAGGTATCCTACTGATATCACAACATATTTAAGGCATATTGACTTAGGAAACCTGTTCATGACTCTTTTGGTTACCCGTTATGCACCTTTCGCGTTCGGATCGGCTTATGTAACTAGTTTGCATAAATTAGCCGAAACGGGTCAAACCTTGTCATTTATCTCAAAATCCAGAATGTGTTTAGTTTACCCTTATTACACAAGTATACAAGCTTGTCGGGTCTAAACCACATCCTAATCCGGTTCTCGCTTAATCATGCGTTTTGAACCATATCCTCTTTTAAAACTAACCGGTCTAAGCATAAGCTTAATTAAGACCCGTTAGGAATCTAATAGGTTAATAAAAACCTTCATTCCAGATTAAGAGCCCCAGTAGAAGTACTCGTGCTTGCTGATTAGGATATACGGCTGAGTATAAATTGCATTTTTAAGCTCAGGTAAATACTCTTAACTTATTTTCCCTATACGGGCTTGGGATACGGTATTATAATAATACCGCTTGGTCGGGTATTGAATGTTTAGTCGAATTGTGATTAAATTATTGAGGTAACCCGCTTTAATCTGTCTTGTTTGAAATAAAGGCCTTTAGGGGTTAATGACCATGTCCCGGATATCCTTGGCATCATTATAAAATAAAAATGGCCACGTCTTAAGCACGGGGTGTAGGCGTACACCTGACAGTTGAATAAGGAAAACGGTATTTCACTCTCTGGTGGGCCTATACTTGTGGTGTGTCTGTTATTCTTGAATCGGTTTCTACATCGGGCCCTAAATGTATAACGAACATGTAAATCTGTATACAAGATTATTTTTATATAATTGTCCCAAGTTATAAAAGTATTTTGTGCCATAAGCACTCAAATCAATTTTCTAAAAACATTTTCAAAATGAGTCAGTTAATTGTATTTACCAATGAAAACTGACGTATTTTTCCAAAAAGATTAAGTGGTAGGTGCTATACGTAATTGGTTGGGAGCTCAAGGCGTTAATAGGGAGTCTCGCAAGCTTTAGATGCCTTTAAAGTCTGTTGAACAATTTCCTTTTTATTTGATCCGCCTGTGGATCTGTTTCAACTTTTTTGTGATACTCAATATTACAATTTTATTCAGTTGAAATGAATCTATCTTTTGCTTCCGCTGTGCATTTAAATTTGTGTTGTTTGACTATGATGATATCAACTACGTCACGATACTCCCCACCGGCCCACCGGTAGTACGTGGAAATATCGGGGTGTGACAGGTTGGTATCAGAGCCAACATTGAGTGAATTAAACATTAGCCTTTTGTGTTTAATCTCAATGACACAGTAGCACATTCCTTGACCTTCTGAGTCTAGATTTAACATAGGAATACTCTCATCTCTATTCGAAGAATTATTGCTTCCAATTCTATATGTTTTAATATGTCGCCAATCAAAGAAGCCATAATGGTAATTCTCCCCATTTGAAGCCTAGGGAAGGCCGAGCTTCGTACTGCGACTAGGATTAACGTGCAGCCAAGGAGAAAGCAGTCAGAAATAAAATGAAGAAACTCCTTTTGCTGAAGATCGATCCCTTAGTAGTCCTTATAAGGATATATTTGTCTTTCAGTTCCTTCGAGGACAACATTATTCCTCTCAAGTCCCATTTAGGGCAATTCTGAACCTCTTTTAAAAACCCTTGGAATGTTTTATCTAAATGTTATATACATCATTATATATGAACACAAAATATGAATAATAACATTCCTTTCATAAGATCTACCATTATAATAAAAGGGAAAAATCTAAAAAGGACAAGACCTAGCCCATGTGTCATTTAAAAACAAGGCCAAGATGGCAGTTCCTCAATTAGATTCAGATCCTTATTAACATCCCAATTTTGGATTGTTCTGCGTTAAATACTAAAAAGAATCTTAAAGGTAAACCTAGCCTATATGACAAGGCCAGGATGGTAGAACCTATTCAAAAGATTCAAATCCTTGTTAACATCTGTAACGTGTTAGCATTCTTGGCAAAATGTGATTCGATAAAATCACATGAGTCATCCTCAAATTGGGTCATTCCAATTCTCTTCTTATTTATATAATAATCCCTAAAATGATGAAATGCCTACCGGTCATACCTACTGTCCTAAGGGACAAAAGACAGTGGTAGTCTTTGACTCTCTGTCAAGAAGATGTAATGAAATATGTTCAAACCTTGATGCCTCGATTCTCTGAAATCATGACTTATAAATTTAAAAACTGTCTTTGTGACTAGGCCTTTTGCGCCACTTTAATATCCTTAATGTTTTATAACTAGGATAAATTATAATGAAAATACTAATTAAATATAACTAACCAATTAACCAATATGGTTTATATTATTATGATTAATGAATCGTTCAAAAATGATGATTCGATAATAACCTCTAAATAAATCATTGTCAATAAATGTGTAGCAAACAAGCTACATGACTGGATCAGATGAGGTTAACAGTCACCCGAGGGAGAATAAAGATGCTACCAGAGTTAATATAACTGGTGCGGAACTGCAGGCATTAATAGATAATGCTGTTACTCGAGCTCTCGACAGACAATATGGATCAAGTGATGCACACTCTAAGACCCTATCTGTGGCTCATAGTAACCCCCTTTCTAAATCACATAAGTCAAAGGAGGACGATGTTCATAACTCGTCAAATCAGACTAGTGTTCCGTCTAGACAGGTTGTGCTTAATCAAGGGTCACATGTTAAAACCTGTTCGTATAAATATTTTGTCTCCTGCAAGCCTAGAGACTTCACAGGAGAAAAGGGAGCCATCGACTGCATGACATGGCTCGATGAGATGGACACTGTTGTTGATATTAGCGGATGTGCAGATCAAGACATTGTGAAGTTTATTTCACAATCTTTCAAAGGAGAAGCTCTAGCTTGGTGGAGGTCGCTAATCCAAGCTACTGGGAAAATCCCGTTGTATAACCTGACATGGGATCAGTTTGTTGCTCTTATCAAAGAAAATTACTGTCCTCAACATGAAGTTGAGAAGATTGAAACTGATTTCTTGGCACTAGTCATGAAGGACTTAGATTGCCAGGCATATCTTACAAATTTCAATACTATGTCTCGATTGGTTCCTTACTTGATCACACCGGAACCAAAGCGTATAGCTCGCTTTATTGGAGGTTTAGCCCCTGAAATCAAGGGAAGCCTGAAAGCATCGAGACCTACTACATTCAGGTCAGCGGCAGATCTATCACTATCTCTCACACTCGACGTAGTCAGAAACAAGGCTGCCAAAGCTTCTGAAGAAAGGAAGCGTAAGAAGGAGGATGAGGGTTCTCATCGCCCCGATAAGAAGAAAAGGGGGAACTCTGATCATAGGAAGAGTTCCGAGTTTAAAAAAGGTAACCAGCAATCGAGTGAAAAGACCAGGTGCAAAACATATAGGAAATATCACCTGGGGAAATGCAGATTTGAATCTCAACCTCTACCTTGTGGAATCTGCAAGTCCAAGGAGCATAAGACCTTGGATTGCAGAAAGTTGAAAGACGCGACCTGTTATGGTTGCAACGAGAAGGGGCACATCAAGACTAACTGCCCTAGGAATCAGAAGAAGCCTGAAGAGGCCAAGAAAGCAAACGCGTGAGTCTTCCAGATGAACACCAGGAGGCAATACAGGAAGATGACATCATAAAAGGTACCTTTCCTTATCAATGATGCTTATATGGGAACTATTTGATTCTGGCGCAGAAAAGTCTATTGAGGACAACAAATATTGTAAGCTGTTATATCCGCCTATTAAGATCTTAGGCTTATAACACGAGGTAGAATGGGCCGATAACATTTAGAGACTATTTCATCAACCTTAGATGGATGCTTTATATCCATTAGGAAACACTCTTATCCAACATCCTAATGTCTAGCTTTCAAGCTATCCGAAATCATCAATATGATCAGGACAGATGTGACATTTGATCCTCTGTCAAAAGGGTGATGGACTAGGTCCAAACCTTAATTGCCATTAATGGTCTTTTATTGCCTAGGCTAAGTATCATTGATATATACACATATCTACATGTCATTCATTGAGAATGTTCGTACTATATTAGCCTGTATGGTTTAACGATACCATGGTAAGTATATATTTGGTCATCAGGATGATGAATAGCGGTTGTAGGATTGCAACTAAATAATTGTTTTATTTGGTGTTAGGAACCAAATATCGAGTATGACAAACTCGGATAAGATAGCCGTTGATCGTGTTATGGATAATGCGACACATGCTAATGATGCCACAATTGTGAACCTTAGAATTTCCAAGGACGTTCTTCAAGTTATGATAGACGCAGCTGTTGGAAAAGCTGTTAAGAAGGCCGTGGAAAAATTCAAGGAGCCCCATGCTACTCGCTCCAAATTTTATCTAGGACCACATTTCCTTACTCATAAGGAGGATCTTGTTCATGCCTCAAATGCAAAGGATGAGCTAAAAAGGAAACGGGAGGAAGATAACTCCCAGAGTTCTAAGAAAGAGGGTAAACAAAAGTCCAACCAGAAACCTACATGCAAGACCTGCAAGAAGCGCCATTATGGGAAATGCAGGTTCGAATCAAAATCCCAATCGTAGCCCAGGGCTTGTGGGATCTGCAAATCTAGTGGGCATAAAACATTGGAATGCCAGAAGATAGGAAATGCGACTTGTTACAACTGTAACGAGAAAGGGCATATCAAATCAAATTGTCCGAAGTATGCTAAAAAGCTTGAGGAAGATAAGAAGACCAACGCTAAGGTCTCTCAGATGGATGCAAAAGAGGCCATACAGGATGAAAATGTTATAACCGGTACGTCCTTATCCATGATGTATATGCAAGGGTATTGTTTGATTCAGGTGCAGATAAGTCGTGTGGAATAAATTTTGGAAGTTATTAAATCTGCCTGTTAGAACCCTAAGCATAAAATATGAAGTATAATAAAATGATAAGAGTTCTGCTTTAATTCGGATACCAATCAATCCTTCATAGATGGCAAGTATAGCAAACTCTTAAAGTCTTCCATGAGAACCCTAGATATTAAGTGTACGGTAAAGCTTACAGGCGAAAATCATAGGAACCATTTCTTCTGCTACTGTAAAAAATCTTCAGTCATGAAATTCTAGTGTACCCTCTCTCCAGATGAAGTGCATCATCATAAGTAATTGATATCTCTTGATCTCTATCGATTGTGAATACCAGATGGTACGACAAAAGCGCCATATGAGGATTGGTGTATCTTAATATGTTCCATAGATTGCTTCCATGCCTGATCAGTATGGAGGTTTAATGCATGGAACCACAAAGATATTCCAAGGGTCATACGGTATTAAAGTCAGCTAATGGTATTCAAAGAAGATATCTAAAATGGAATTATCCAAGTAAATGTCCCTGAGTAAGGAATCCGTGGACTCGTAATGCGAATGTGTCACTTATCTGACGCAGACCTTGATAAATGAACTGGAGCCTGAGGATTGGAAAATCTCTGTAACCTCCTTGTGTCTTGACTATCTTCTCCAAGTTTACCATGTTTACCTCCTGAAAGGCGAGTAGAGTTAAGATTAAACATCCCGCTTAGGGCTGTAGCGTTATGAAATCTCCATGTTGATTAGTACCACCAATTATGGAATAATCGAAACCCTGATTAAGTAAGTTTCAAGAGATAGGTCGTCGAGCCTAACTCAATAGTCTGAGAATCCAGTATTGTTAATTAAGAAAGACGGTTCATTTTGCTTATGCATTGATTACCGCAACCCTATTTAGGCCACAATTAAGAATCGCCATCAGCTGCCCAGGATCGTCGATTTGTTCGACTAGCTGTGAGGATTAGTTATTCCTTGAGATTAGTTTAAGCATTGGTTGGAATAACCATCTCACCTTAAAATAAGCTTTTCTATATAGTTGTTAAGTAAGTATCAAGCTGCTCCTTGGAGACCTTGTATAGATAGAATGTTAAACATTTATTGTTAGACAGAAGATTGGTAAGTTCAATTATCAGGATTTGAAAGTTGCCTTGGAAACAACGAATAAGATCATACAAATCCATAATCATCTGAAAGTTGCCAGTAGTCGGCGGAAAATCAAGGATTGATAAAAGTCGCAACCCTCTTAAATCCTTAATAAGGAATAAGGTTCAATTGAAAGTATCGCTCAAGGAAGGGTGTGCTGAAATTTTTATACAACAGGCTAGTTAAGCTCTGACTATATATAGGATCATTCAAGGAAACCGAATACATCAAAGGTCAATAGCTTATAAACTAAAATCTATTTATGGAACGTGGTGGAACTCGCAATGTGACCCACACTAATGATTTAAGTATGTATTTCACCAATAAGTCGAGAAGCATTATCACATGATGATATGCGTATCTATGATATGATAAGAAACCCGTATCATTTAAGGATCGCCAGGATTAGAATCTAAGGAAGAAAACATGAACCTATTATAAAGGTCATTTAGGATGCCTCTAGAGGCCCAAATAGGCTGTGGAAGTTAAATCCATTGTCCAACAGAAAGTACTTCCATTACTTTAGCAAATATCAAGGTTGAGATTTCTTTTAAGGGGGTGAGGATGTAACACCTCGTAAAATCACGTCCAATGATGTATTGACACGTGTAATAAACCTTAATGAAGTCAAAGGTTGAATTTAAGGGACTGATTTTTAGAAAAGTCGAAAACTTTGATTATGAAAGGACTGGAAGTGTTAGCATGCCTAAAATAAGTTTCTAAATAACCTCTCACGATATTATATTCACAAATGAGCCACTTGTTGATCGAGTGTAGCCGTTTGCGTAATTAATTGAAAGTTTCGCAATGAAGGGTTAAAGGCGTCAACATGTTAATTCTTACCTCTGAGCGACCTATTAACAAACCGGGAGCTTCATGATATTTAATTATACTCTCGGGAATGCCAAACATTGGCCGTCTAAAGTTTTTATGCTTATAAGTAAGGTTACGCGCAACTTCGCAAGTTAGAGGGACTAAAGGTGTCAATATGTTTAATTATACCTCTGAATGACCTTTTAGCGAACCCGAATCATTGTGATGTTTAATAAGACTTTCAAGAATGCCTAATCTGGATTAGATAAGGTCTCAATGCTATTAAATGATGAGATGCGCAAGTTTGCGCAATAGAGGGACCTAAAGCGTCAACTTTTGAATCTACGCCTTTTGGTGACCATATAAGCAAACAAGAGCGTAGTAACATTTAAGTATATGCTTGGGAATGATCAATATGGGCCATGGAAGGCTTGGATATCATTAAACGGCATTTCGCGCTACTTTGCGCAATTAAAGGACTAATTGCGTCAAACTGCAAAACTATGTCGATTCATATAGAATCGGACTTTCCAGAATATGACCATAAGTTAAACATACCCTAATTATCCTTTATATAGCTTAGATATAGGCTTAGAGGTGTTTGGTGCGCGAAAATAAACTTTTATGTCATGCCGACTAAAAGTGTCAAAAAGTGCACAAGTTTGCACTTTTGCGCATATCTCGCATTTGGAATATCCCCGGACACCCAAAAATTTATGTAAGCACTAAAATATTTTATTTTAGTGTTTGGCTTGATAAAATTCCGTCCGTCGCGTAGTTTTGATCGTTTTTCGCGTCCGTTCGTATTTCGTCGTAATTAGACGAACAATGTGACCATACGGCCAAACGAACCGACATCCGACATGTTTTTGAACATGTTTCATGTTCCCTATGTTTAAACATCATAGTGGAGCCTTAAAATGAGGTTAACAGGCCTTAAACGTGCCTAAAATGACTTTAAAGGCTCACAGGGACCATTTCTGTCATTATTCAAACTTGATTGCTGAACCAGGAACCTCAGGCGGCCCGCATAAGCATCCCTGAGACCTTACGCGGCCCGCGTGAGCATGTCATAGTTGCAAAAATCAGTTTACAGCTGTTAACAGCCTGTTCCAGCTTGATCCAGCTCTTGTTTATGGTATTTTTCAATCCTTGGGCAGCCCATAGTATACCAAAACAATGGGTAATAGGTGTATGGTCTAGATTGAATCACGTTTATCGAGGAACGATCCTAACGGTCCTCTAAATCCTATAAATACCCCTCTTGGTCTTGCTCTCATTCACACCTTGATCTTGAATTCTCTAAGTTGGAGACTTTGCTCTTCATACCTGAGAATTTAGGATCAACCCTCCTTGCTTGGACCTTTTGTAAGTGTCCTTCGTGCTTAATTATTATTATTTAGCGTTAATAGCCGAAAAGTAAAGCGTTTCGATGAACACTTTGACTTTTAAACGGTTGAGCCATGGTTCGTAACGAACATGGCTACGTGGCCGTAATTAGGTAGGTGTTAAACCCTCAAAAGGGCACCTCCTAATTACCACGTTTACTTAGTTAAATTGTCGGGTCAAATAAAAGTCAAACGAGTTAGTTTTAAATAAAAATTAGTAACTGTTAATATAAAAACCGTAAAATCAGTTTTCTCACTTTAATAACTTGGTAAATATTAGTTGAACATGCCTAAGCATGATTCAACCCGACAATTCTAAGTATAGGCTCAGTTTGGAACCGAAAGTCGCAAAAGTTGACTTTTGCTTTGACTTTCAGTTCTAACCCGATTTAGTTTAGTTTAAATATGCCTTAGGGTTTCTTTGTGACCATATGATAGGTTAGTGTAACCCTCTGAGGTTATACAACTTGGATCCTTAGTTATCCTATTCAATTACATGTTTCCGTTATATGCTTAAATGTTGACCATTATGCCCTTTTGACCCTAAAACGAGAATTTTGAAAATATGAGAGGACAATAATCTTTATTACTGATTTATAAACTTGTCTCTAAAATTTGACATCAATTTGAGGTCTAGATTAGGAGTTATGCTCATTAGCGTAAATGAAAGGCTTTTTATTAATTAAACGACATAATTAGCGTATATCCTATCTAAACCCGATTTCCGATACCAAAATTTTTACCTACTGATATAAAATAATATTTTGGGATTTTTGAAGATTTTTATTTATTTTTAGGCTGAGCATAACATAGGGTTCTAGGCTTGATTCGGTAATTGCCGGTTTTGCCCTTTTGGCTTATAAATTGAGTTTTACAAAACATTTTCACCCCAAACGTTTTGCTACTGATTTTATAAGATAAATAAAACATTTTAAGCTTTCTGGAATGATAAAAATATCAGCTTTTCCTTAAAAACCCGAAAATCGCTTAAAACCGCCTTTTTACGCGTTTTAAGCACATAGTATGTATTAAAACTATTTTAAATATAAATGACTTGATGCCTACTGATATTTTAAGTAAAATTTTATACTTTAACAGTAAGCAAAAGTTTTAAACTCAGATTTCCAAATTTGACCTTTAAACCTTATGTGAAATTACCAAGATGCCCTTTCGGTGCATAGTTTGGTTATAAATGATAAAATTCACGTATGTGTTACTGATATAACTTATTAAATTAAGTATTTTTAGTGATTGATCAGTCCTGAAACTCAGATTTATATTAAACCTCTTTTACAACCTTTTTAATGACCAAAATACCCCTACGGGGCATAAATTGGTTTTAAATTCGTTTTGGGCATAATGGGAGGTATCCTACTGATATCACAGCATATTTAAGGCATATTGACTTAGGAAACTTGTTCATGACTCTTTTGGTTACCCGTTACGCACCTTTCGCGTTCGGATCGGCTTATGTAACTAGTTTGCATAAATTAGCCGAAACGAGTCAAACCTTGTCATTTATCTCAAAATCCAGAATGTGTTTAGTTTACCCTTATTACACAAGTATACAAGCTTGTCGGGTCTAAACCACATCCTAATCCAGTTCTCGCTTAATCATGCGTTTTGAACCATATCCTCTTTTAAAACTAACCGGTCTAAGCATAGGCTTAATTAAGACCCGTTAGGAATCTAATAGGTTAATAAAAACCTTCATTCCAGATTAAGAGCCCCAGTAGAAGTACTCGTGCTTGCTGATTAGGATATACGACTGAGTATAAATTGCATTTTTAAGCTCAGGTAAATACTCTTAACTTATTTTCCCTATACGGGCTTGGGGTATGGTATTATAATAATACCGCTTGGTCGGGTATTGAATGTTTAGTCGAATTGTGATTAAATTATTGAGGTAACCCGCTTTAATCTGTCTTGTTTGAAATAAAGGCCTTTAGGGGTTAATGACCATGTCCCGGATATCCTTGGCATCATTATAAAATAAAAATGGCCACGTCTTAAGCACGAGGTGTAGGCGTATACCTGACAGTTGCATAAGGAAAACGGTATCTCACTCTCTGGTGGGCCTATACTTGTGGTGTGTCTGTTAATCTTGACTCGGTTTCTACATCAGGCCCTAAATGTATAACGAACATGTAAATCTGTATACAAGATTATTTTTATATAATTGTCCCAAGTTATAAAAGTATTTTGTGCCATAAGCACTCAAATCAATTTTCTAAAAACATTTTCAAAATGAGTCAGTTAATTGTATTTACCAGTGAAAACTGACGTATTTTTCCAAAAAGATTAAGTGGCAGGTGCTATACGTAATTGGCTGGGAGCTCAAGGCGTTAATAGGGAGTCTCGCAAGCTTTAGATGCCTTTAAAGTCTGTTGAACAATTTCCTTTTAATTTGATCCGCCTGTGGATCTGTTTCAACTTTTTTGTGATACTCAATATTACAATTTTATTCAGTTGAAATGAATCTATCTTTTGCTTCCGCTGTGCATTTAAATTTGTGTTGTTTGACTATGATGATATCAACTACGTCACGATACTCCCCACCGGCCCACCGGTAGTACGTGGTAATATCGGGGTGTGACACCATTATTTCCTTGCGGGCGGTTTCCATTACCCCCACGGTTGTTGTTCCTATTACCAAAACCTCCTTGGCCACCCCGGCCAGCACTAACCCAGCAAGTGTCCTTCAAGTGGCCAATTTTCCCACAAGCTTCACATGTTTTTGGTCCGCACCGGCCAGAATGATGGCGCTGGCATGTGTTACACTTGGGCAGTGTGCCCATATAACCCTTTCCTTTGTTTTCAGCACCGGTTGCAGCTCTAGCCGGTGTGCTTGACTCGCCCTTCTTGTTTACATGGCTGGTTCCTTGCTTAAAATTGGAAAATTTTCGCTTGTTTTCACCAGACGACTCAGCATGTGTTTCTTTCTTCTTTGGTTCCGAAATGGAGAATTTGTTCAACCTAATGGCCTTTTCAGTGAGCGCCACACTTAGGTCGATGGCTTCTGTGATCGTCGCGGGCTTGGACGTGGTAACCATACTCATTATCTGGGGTGCCAATCCCCAGATAAATCTCTCGATACGTTTAAACTCTGGTGTGACCATGTACGGTACTACGTGAGATAAATCATGAAATCTTTGAACATATTCTGCAATCTTGGGACCATCCATCCTTAAATGCCAGAACTTAGTCTCTAACCTTTGTATCTCAGCACGCGAGCAATACTTTCTTCGCATTAACTCTTTTAACTCAGCCCATGTTAACGCGTAAGCAGCAACTTCTCCTAATGTCTGAACTTGTAAGTTCCACCACGATAGGGCTCCATCCAGAAACAGCCTTGAGATGTAAGTCACTTGTTGATCGGGAGTGCATTTGCTCATTCTTAAGACAGAGTTTGTTTTCTCAGCCCACCTAACAAACGCAACGGCACCTCTTGTGTCGTCGAAATTCACTGGCTTGCAGTCGAGAAACTGCTTGTAGGTGCACCATGCACATACGTTAGAATTTACAAATGGTATTAGCGGACGTGCTGTGAACATCCAAATGTATCGTAATATGTCTCAAACGACTTAACATTACCATGGGGCGGATTGTTATTGCCGTTATTGTTCGAAATGCTTCCATTGGTTCCTCCCTGGGAGGCTGCATACTGCGCAATAGCGGCGGCAATTATCCCTTGGAGTTCTGCCTGTGTAGTAGGCATGCATACTTCGCGTCTTGGAGGCATCTTCTAAAAGATGATCATGTAGGTCAGGTCATAGCAAGTATAATAATTGTACATATACAGTAACATCCATCAACACATAACATCTCATGTTATAAATTAAAACATATAACCCAACAAAGCATGTAGTGAGAATGTTGCCATTGAGCTTCATTAACCACGACCACAATAGTGTTTTACAAGTTTAATATCACATGTCAAAGTAAGATCGCGGGGCTACATCACCCCCAAAAGTACAAGTCAAACTACAACTATCATATACAAAAATGTGATCTCTTAAAAAGCTCCGTAAGCTGGCTCAATAGCGACCTTCTCACCAAAAGATTGACCTGCATAAAACCAAAAATATGCCTATGCTGATGGCGGCGGAGGAGGAGGAGGAAAGTGAGAGAATAATAAGCGACGCATATGTAACCAGTCCTCCTCTAAAGCATGACAGACGCACAGCAAATATGCTATCTGCTGCTCAGAAGTCCAAAAACGAACGTCTGAATCAGGGGAAAGTGGACGTGGAGGGTGCGGTGCTGCAAATGGTGCCTGACAATGACAAGATGGACGTGGTGCACTCTCCAAAACCTGAATACGACGCGTCAATGCGTCCTGCTGTATCATCAAAGAAATGAGGATGTCCTCCGTAGAGGACCCAACATGGTACGGGTGGTATGGATCAGACAGTGGCATGATAGGGGGCGTAGTCCATAAAAATGGCTCGCTCGACGACATGTAAGATGGTGCAGTGGGTGGTGCAACAGAAGAAAACTGTGACGTGAACGGTAAGGATGATGGCAGCACAGGGGGAACAAAAGTAGGATGAGAAATCTGGGGTATGAACTGGCTGCCTCCTGCCATGAAAGGTGTATGACCAAACGGCTGTCGTGATGAACCCTCCCCAGGACGTGGTGGAGGGATGTCCTAGAGATAGGTGATCGGGTGATCTGTGCGGTGAGCATCTGTGATGAACCCTCCCCAGTATCAAACAACACAGATGCATAACGTTGGTTAATAGGGAATGTACCAGTAACCATGTTTGGATCCTGGAGTGCTTCCCTGGCTCCAATGGTAAACACCCTTCCCCGAGCTTGATTGTTTTTAGGGAAATCCCGCTTATAATGTCCCACGTCACTGCAGCCATAACATCCCCGGCTGAGTCCATTTCCATTACCGCCCTGGTTGTTGTTATTATCTCCTCCACGATTTCCATTACCCACTTGATTTCCATTTCCATTTCTGTTCCCATTTCCTCCTTAATTGTTATTCCCTCCCTGGTTTCTGTTTCCATATCCATTCCCACCACTATTACCATTACCATTACCACCCTGATTTCTGTAACACCTCGTAAAATCATACCCAATGAAATAAAGACACGTGTCATGTAATGCAAACGTGTTATGAAAACGGATCCAGATTAAGATGTACGGTAGGATTTAAAAGTGTAGACATGTTAATTTATACCTCTGAACGACCTATTAATAAATTCCTAACCATGATATACTTAATCAACATCTAAAAGATGTAAATAAATCTGGTTATCTTAAATAATAAATTGATTATAACCTAAGATATGAATCCAATATGAATTCTTGGTATTTCCGACATATAAAACCTCCCACAAAGATCCAAAGTTGTGTAAGTACATGCAAGGGCAAAAAACTTGGTCCCCTTTACTGAAAAGAATCACAAGATTCGGACTTGTAAGAAAAGTATGGACAAGGCCTAAAAGTTGCAAAAATTTTTGTCTCTGGTCATCGGTTACGGACCGTAAGAGCTAAGGCTTACGGTCCGCAAGGAGATGGTTACGGACCGCAAAGTAATCGCTTACGGTCCGTAAGGCTATCGCTGGCAGCAGAAATGGACAGCTGCCTGTTCAGCCAGTTCCACCGCCTTATAAGTGTGGTATTCGAAAATCATGGGCCTTATAACTGGTTTTTAGCATCATAGGACACCTGGGAACATCTTGCAAACATTTATATACCTAGGTGTGATGATCCTATGGAATTTAGCCCACTATATAAGAAGAACAAGTTACAACATTTTGTCACTCATTTGCAACTCACTTCAAGGGAATTCTCTGGAGCTTCTCTGATCAGGAACCAACTTCTCTTAGGTCCCTAATCATACTTAGGACTCTTGTAAGTGTCCTTAATCCTTTTAAATTCAGTTTAGCTTAGTTAATTAGCTAAAAGTCAAACCGTCATAATTAAGGTTTGACTTCGAGATTAATTAAAATTTGTTCAGTCAAATCTCTAATTAAAAGTACCTATAAGTAGGTAATTATGTGGGTAATAAACCCTTAAAAGGGTACTCTCTGATTCCCACTTTAAGTAGGTCAATTGTCGGGTCAAACTTGATATTAAAAAGTCAACAGAATGCTTATTTTCAAATTAATGCATAATTAGCAATGTAGAAACTATGCAACCTGTTTTATCATTAATATAACTTGGTAATTAATGTAAGAACATGTCTAAACATGTTCACCCCGATAATTTTCAGTTTTGGTCCGGTTCGAAACCAAAAGTCGCATAGTTTGACTTATGCTTTGACTTTCAGTTCTGACCCGTTTAAGCCTAGTTTAGGATTGCCTTAGAGCTTCTTTTGGACCTAGTTACATGTTAGTATAACCCTCTGTGATTATACACCTTGGTTCAATAGTTATCCAATTCATATGTATGTTCCCGTTAATTGCTTAAATGTTGACTATTATGCCCATATGACCTTAAAACATGAATTTCGAAAATGTAAAAGAGTAGAAACCTTAGTCACTGAATATTAGACTTGTACCTAAAATTTGACATCAGTTTGAGGTCCAGATTAGGAGTTATGCTCATTAGCGTAATTAGAAAGCTTTTTGCAAATTAAATGACATAATTAGCATATAGCCTATCTAAACCCAATTTTTGATATCAAAATTTATACCTACTGATATAAAATAATATTTTGGGATTTTTGGAGATTTTTATTTATTTTTAGGATGAGCATAACTTAGAGTTCTAAGTATAATTCGGTTATTGTCGGTTTTGCCCTTTTGGGCTATAAAATGAGTTTTACAAATCCTTTTGATGCCAAACCTTTTTCTACTGATCTAATATGATAAATAAATTATTTTGAGCCTTCTGGAATAATAAAAATATCAGCTTTCCTTTCAAAACCCGGAAATGGCTCCAAATCGCCTTTTCAAGCATTTTAACGCATAGTATGTGCCAAAACCATTTTAAATGTATAAGGGTTAATGCCTACTGTTATATTCAGTAAATTTTTATATTCTAACAGTAGGAAAATGTTTTAAACTCAGATTTCCAGTTTTGACTTTTTAGGCTTATGTGAAATTACCAAAATGCCCCTACGGTGCATAGTATGGTTATAATTAATAAATTTCACATTTATATGATACCCTACTGTTATAACTTATTAAATTAAGTATATTTACTAGATAAATCAGACCTGTAACTCAGATTACAAATTGAACTCTTTTATAACCTTTTAAATGACCAAAATGCCCTTACGGGGCATAGTTTGGATTTAAAATCATTTTGGGCATAATAGAAGATATCTTACTGATGTCACAACATGTTTAAGGCATATTAACTTAGAAAAACTTGTATATGACTCATTTGGTTACTCGTTACGCACTTGTCACGTTCGGATCGGCTTATGTGACTGGTTTGCATAGATTAGCCGAAACGGGTCAAACCATATCATTTTTGTCTCAAAATCCAGAATGTGTTTAGTTTACCCATATTAAACAAGTATACAAGCTTGTCGGGTCAAAACCACATTCTAAACCGGTCTTCGCTTTATCATGCGTTTGAACCGTGTAATCCTTTTGAAAACTAAACGGTCTAAGTCTAAGCTTAATTAAAGACCCGTTAGGATTCTAATAGGTTATTATAAACCTTCGTTCCAGATTAGGAACCCAGTAAAAGCCATCTGTACTTGCTGTATTTGACTTATACATTGCTCAGGTAAATACTCTTAACTTATTTTCCCTGTACGGGCTTGGGATACGGTACTATAAAAGTAGCGCTTGGTCGGGTATGTAGTCATTTAAATCGGATTGTGATTAATGTATTTACATAACCTGTTTTAATCTGTATTATTTGTTGTATGGCCTTTGGGGGTTAAATGACCATGTCCCGGATATCCTTGGCATCATTCAAAGAAATGGCCACGACCTAAGCACGGGGTGTAGGCGTACACCTGACAGTTGCATTATGAAAAAAAATGGTAATCCACTTAAAGGAATTAACCTTGTGGGCATTATACCTGTGGCGTGTCAGTTAATCTTGTCCGGCCCTACAAATCGGCCCTAATGGACGACAAATAAATAAAACTGTATACAAGATTATTTTTAAATAATTGTCCCAAGTTATAAAAGGTATTTTTGCCTAAGTGCATTCAAACTAATTTTTAAACTCTTTTCAAAATGAGTCAGTTAAGTTGTATTTACCAGTGTAAACTGACGTATTTTCCAAAAAGGCTAAGTGCAGGTGCTATACGAAATAGGCTGGCTACTCCCAGCATCAATAATCAAGTTTCGCAAGCTCTAGATGTCGAAGTCTGTTGAACAGTTTTCTTTTTGTTTTGATCCGCCTGTGGATCTGTTTCAACTACTTTGTGATACTTAATATTACAATTTATTCGGTTGAAATGAATCTATCTTTTGCTTCCGCTATGCATTTAAATTTTGTGTTGTTTGACTATGATGATATCAACAACGTCACGATACTCCCCACCGGGCCCACCGGTAATACGTGGAAATATCAGGGTGTGACAGGTTGGTATCAGAGCCAGCTCTGAGTGAATTAAACACTAGCCTTTTGTGTTTAATCTCAGTTACACAATTGCACATTCCTCGAATTTCAAGTCTAGACAAAGAACATAGGACAAATCCTAATTTTTTTTATTTTGTCTTTTTATTTTTCTTTTTTGTTATCTGTGTTTATGTTGACAGGTTTAAATATGCCGCCAAGATTCTTTAGGAGAAAAGGAAATGCACCTATAGCAGGCCACGACCAGGAGGCCGGGCCTTCTCAAAGACGAACCTCACCTATTCCTATTAGCACCAGTCCACAGGGAGACTGGAGGGCGTATCTGCAGCCAGCGAGACGGTCTGTCTCGTTAGCTTCGTCACCTTCTTACCTTCACTCTTTTAGACGCCATTCAGAAAATGAACCCGAAAACCCTCAGCCTTCATTTATCCCTCTTCAAAGGTCCAACTCCCGTCATTCCTTTGATAACCCATCCCATATCTTCCGAAGCCGGTTCAACCCGGCAAACTACCTCGAAGAACCAGTGGGTGTTAACCCAGTGGGACCGGAAGATCACTTTTCTGAAGATCACGCCATGGATATGGATGAGGATACTGACCCTACCGAACCACCGACCGGTACCCCCACACATCCTATTGAAATCTCAGATGGATCATCTTTTCAGGGATCACCCTATCGGGGTCCTGATATTTACCAAGCAAGGTTCAACCAGTACGAATGGTACTTTACACCTTCTTACCATTCGTCGCACCACCAGCATCAGCAGCAGCAGCAGCAACAGGATCCTTCAGGGGATTCACGTTTCGTGGCAGTTACCCCGCCACCACCACCACCTCAGCAACAGCCTCCTGAGCCACCGAGGCAAACGAGAACGAACGCATGAATGTCCGTGCAAGGAAGAGGAGTGCATATCAGCACCCCACAACCATCGAGTGGCAGCCACTACCCGCCGCTCCAAGAAGATCAACTCATGGGGGGACCTTCAAACCCCAACCCGGAAGTGAACTCTACACCTGTCGTGCCACCACCATTGGGCTTTGACAACCCAATTCCCACGTACACTGGCCCAGCAACATATAATCCCTTTGAGCAGCCGGCTCACACTAGCTTTAATTATGCTAAGGTCGACCCATACTTGGCAGCGTGGAACTACAATGCTCTCAACCCAGAAGGGCCCTACGGAACTCCTTGGGGAGTTGGTTACCCAGCTTATTGGTACCAACAACAGCCGCCTCTTCGACCTCCACATCAGCCGCAGCCGCAGATACCTCGGTTTTCCCCGCCAGAGCGGGAGGAAATACTCCAAAGGTTAGATCAGGTTGAGCGGGAAGTTCACAGAGACCGCAGGGAACGACAGGGCTTCTTTAAGGGATTGACAAATTTAATAAAAGGGAAGAGCAAGAAGGACCATTGAATCCTTCAAATTGTTGGTTGTATTTCCTTAATTTCAATTTTGCCCCTGCGTGGGCATGTCTTTTGTTTAACCCCTGCGTGGGTATATCTTTTTATTCTGCCCTGCGTGGGCATGTTTTTCTATTGACCCCTGCGTGGGTATGTTTGTTGTTTAAGCCCCTGCGTGGGCATGTTATTTGAGTAGAAGTCCCGTTTAGGGCAAAATTGTACTTGTTAAAATTTTTATGGTATGGTTAGTTTAAATTTTCAATTTTATTATGTGCATAAACATAAAATGTGAAATAAATAAAAATAACATTCCTATTAAAAAGATCTACCATTATAATAAAATGGCGAAATCTAAAAAGGAACCAGACCTAGCCATGTGTCATCTTAAGACAGGGCCAAGATGGTAGTTCCATGATTAGGTTCAGATCTATATTAACCTCTCCATTTAGGATTGTTCTGCGTTAAATATTAAAAAGAATCTTAAAGGTAAAACCTAGACTATATGTCGTTGCAGACATGGCCAAGATGGTAAAACCTATTCAAAAGATTTTAATTCTCGTTAACATCTGAAAACATGTTAACACTCTTGGAAAAAGGTGATTCGATAAAATCGCATAAGCCATCCTTAAATTGGATTATTCCAATTTCCCTTATTTAAAATAATCATCCCTTAAGGATGAAGTGCCCACGGGCTATAATTAACGTCCTTCGAGACTAAAGATAGTGGTAGCCTACAACTCCCTGTCAAGAAAAGGTAACGAACTTTGATTCAAACCTTAATACCTCGATTCTGTAAAATCCCGGTTTATAAATTAAATCGGTCCACGCGACTAGGCCTTTGGTGCTATTATTAACTTATAATTTAGGATTATGATAAAGATCCTGAATGATTATATACTTAACAAATTAACTAAAATGGCTATTAAAAACCATAGTTAATAAATTGTCAAAAACAATAAAGCTATGTAAGCTTCTATATAAACCTTGCCCTTATTTGATTTTATGTAGCAATTATAGCTACATGACTAGGTTAGAAGAAGGAAACAGTCATCCGGTGGAAAACCATGAAAATACTAAGATACATGTGACCGGTGCTGAGCTGCAAGCATTAGTAGATAATGTTGTTACAAGAGCTATAGAACGGCAGTATAATGAATCTAGCGGGACTCGAAGTAGAACCCTATCCACACCGCACTCCAAACCTAAGACTCAATCAGAGGCTCATAGCAAGCCACCCTCTAAGAAAGAGGAACCAAAGAAAGATGATGATCGACATTCATCTAATCAAAACAGTGTTCCATCAAAAAGGATAGTGTTTGATGATAAACCACGTACCAAGTCTTGTACCTATAAGTACTTTGTTTCCTGCAAACCCCAGGATTTCACTGCGGAGAAAGGGGTAATAGATTGTATGACCTGGTTGGACGAGATGGACTCGGTAGTTGACATCAGCGGTTGTGCTGAGAAGGATGTAGATGTATCCCAATCATTCAAGGGAGAGGCACTGGCATGGTGGAAGTCTCTCATTCAAGCTGCTGGGAAGATCCCGCTCTACAATTTGTCATGGGATCAATTCGTTGCTCTCATTAAGGAGAATTATTGCCCGCAGCACGAGGTTGAAAGAATTGAATCAGATTTATTATCATTGGTGATGAAGAATTTAGATTGTCAAGCTTACCTCACCAGTTTCAATACCCTGTCTAGGCTAGTTTCGTATCTCGTAACCCCGGAACCCAAAAGGATTGCTCGCTTCATTGGGGGATTAGCCCCAGAAATCAAAGCCAATGTTAAGGCGTCCAGACCTGCTACTTTCAGATCAGCAGCCGATCTATCTCTGTCTCTCACCTTGGACGCGGTCAGACTAAGATCGCTTAGGAATTCGGAAGAGGGCAAGAGAAAGCGTGATGATGATAACTCACGAAGATCTGAAAAGAAGCATAAAGGTAACACTGACTTCAGGAAGAAGTCTGGATCCAACAAGGGTAGCCAACAAACAGATGAAAAGCCAAAGTGCAGGACTTGCCAAAAACGCCATTTGGAAAGTGTAGACTTGAGTCCAAATCTAAGTCGTGATCACCTACATGTGGGTTGTGCAAATCTAAAGGGCACAAGACTATTGATTGCAAGAAGATTAAGGATGCCACATGCTACAACTGCAATGAGAAAGGGCACATTAAAACCAATTGCCCTAAATATGCCAAGAAGCCTGAAGAGGTCAAGAAGACCAATGCACGGGTCTTCCGAATGGATGCAAAGGAGGTTGTCCAGGATGACAATGTGTGTCACGACCCCTGACCCGGTTTTACCCGTTTCAGGAGCCGCGAGACAGAAATCATGTGGTATTTATTTATTTAAGTTTAACAGCGGAAGTTTATCATCAGGATCGTTGTAAAGCTAAAATTTTCCCGATTATTTTATTTCACAACTCGGGATAAAACCCCGTTAATTTACAATATTATGATTTCACGAAGAAATCTTTATTTAACAAAACATATTTCTTTCTTTTACAATGAGCCACTTTCTTAAGCTTGCAGTGCTCCGTAGCACCTTTCCTGAATCACAACAGATCATCTGAAACATGTTTGAAAAAGGTTTTGTCAGCGGGAAATACTGAGTGAATCATTCTATTTACTAAAACAACCTGTTTGTTATAATTTACAGTATTAAGGAAGATTACAATGTTTCTAATATCAACCAATTACCCATAGTATTTGTCACTCGACCGGATCTGTGACTATGGTCATATCCCCCATTGGCTGCCCTAATGGTGATGATTATCAAGTAATGTATACAAAACCCCACATACCGGCTGTAACTTGGTGATTACATAAACTTAATCACTGTAATTATAACCTTTGAAAATAAACATGATTTTGAAAGTAATTTAATAAAAAGAGAATGACTCACATTGCAGATTTAACACGGATAGAGTTTACTCTACGGATTAGCCTTGTTAACCTAATTTAAATAACAATGCACACAAAACTGGGTTAGTAATCAATACAACATTTACGATAACTCACGAGATCAACCCTCACAACGAATGACAAAGTGCTATGCTTAAACATCCATCGAATTAACGATTAATGACAAAGCATCACCCTAATGTGGGCAACACTTAAACATCCATTGAGTACATTGATCGATCGGAAAATGAATCGTAATAGCGATCGAGTTATTACCCTGTTTTGCGGCAGCAATTTAGGGAATCGTGTGTGTTTTTGTAGTAAATAGTGTCTAAGTGATTGTACGTAACGAATTTTATCGTCGTAACATGCAAACAGTTCAAGTCCCAAGCCCCTGTATTTATACCCTAAATTTGCACCCCCCGCGTGTCGCGAAGGGATCCCCTTCCCCTGTCGCGTGTCGCGGGGCATACCCCCTAGCCTAGGGTTGCTTCGTCACCTATCTAGCTCTGATGATTCGACGTTATATGATTTTTTAATTTAGACAACGCATTTTAGAGATAATTGTCAATTAGGCTTACCCCCTTGAGTTTTAGGGGCCCTGATTCTAATTCCAACTATTCTGAAATTTTTAGGGTTTGTTCAGAATCACTTGGGTTTCTCAATTAGGGTTTCCAATTGGACAATTTAATTAAATAAATATGACTTTTGATGAGAGTTGTTACATTCTCCCCACCTTAATAAAAATCTCGTCCTCGAGATTTACTGGAATAAGTGTGGATACTTTCGCTTCATTTCTGATTCCAGCTCCCAGGTGTATTCAGCTCCTCTCTTTGAATCCCACTTTACTTTAACTAGCACTAGTCGTTTGTGCTTGAGAAACTTCACTTTTCTGTCTTCTATCTGAAGAGGTTTCTCAACAAATTTTAATTTTTCGTTTACCTCTATGTCTTGAAGAGATACTACCAGAGATTCGTCTGCTAGACATTTCTTGAGATTGGATACATGAAATACATCATGTACTCCAGCTAATTCTTCTGGTAGTTGTAAACGATAAGCAACTGATCCTATACGTTGGATTACTGGAAATGGTCCTACGTATCTTGGACTTAGCTTTCCTTTCTTACCGAATATAACCACTTCTTTCCAAGGAGAAACTTTTAACAGTACTCTGTCTCCAACTTGGAATTCTAATGGTTTGCATCTATTGTCTGCATAACTCTTCTGGCGATCTCGAGCCGTTTTCAGCCTTTCCTTGATTTGTGTAATCTTATCAGTCGTTTCTTGTACAATCTCCGGACCTGATAATTGACTTTCTCCTATTTCTGCCCAACAAACTGGAGTTCTGCATTTTCTTCCATACAGTGCTTCAAATGGGGCAGTTTCAATGCTTGAATGATAACTATTGTTATAGGATAATTCGATTAAAGGTAAGTGATCGTCCCAATTTCCACCAAAATCTATCACACATGCTTGGAGCATGTCTTCCAGAGTTTGGATTGTCCTTTCACTTTGCCCGTCTGTTTGGGGATGATATGCAGTGCTTAAGTTTTGTCGAGTTCCCATTGCTTTCTGGAAACTTGTCCAAAAATGAGAAGTGAACCGACTATCCCTATCCGATACAATGGAGAGTGGAACTCCATGTAAGGATACTACTTTGTCTACATATAATTTGGCTAACCTTTCCATACTAAAGGTTTCCTTCATGGGTAGAAAATGAGCTGATTTGGTTAATCGATCTACAATTACCCAAATTGCATCATTACCTTTTCTGGTTTTGGGCAACTTAGTAACAAAATCCATTGTTATGAGTTCCCATTTCCATACCGGAATTTCTAATTGTTGTAGTAGACCTTAAGGTTTCTGATGTTCTGCCTTAACTTGTGAACAAGTAAGACACTTTGATACATACTTAGCTATATCCTTTTTCATACCTATCCACCAGAAATTCTTTCTTAAATCTTGGTACATCTTATTGTTTCCTGGATGTATAGTATACCTAGATTTATGAGCTTCTTCCAAAATCTTATTTCTTAATTCTCCCTGTTTTGGTACCCAAATCCTTTTCTTATGGAATCTCCAAATTCCATCAGCTCCTCGTTCTAAATCTTTTATTCGTCCCTTCATTCCTTCAGCAACATCTTCTATTGCTGTTTCTTGAAAATACTTTAGTTGTTCCATTAAATCTAACTGTAGACTTAATCTGAGAGCACGAACCCGTCGTTGTCTTTCATGGTACTTACGACTTAAGGCATCTACAACTACATTTGCCTTTCCTTCGTGATATTGAATATCACAATCGTAATCACTTAAGATTTCCATCCATCTCCTTTGTCTCATGTTTAACTCTTTTTGCCCAAAAATATATTTTAAACTTTTGTGGTCCGTATAGACAGTAAATTTACTTCCGTAAAGATAATGTCTCCAAATCTTAAGGGCAAAAATTATGGAGCCTGACTCTAAATCATGAGTTGTATAATTTTCTTCGTGCTTTTTCAACTGTCTTGAAGCGTATGCAATTACCTTTTTGCGTTGCATCAGCACGCATCCAAATCTTAGTTTTGAAGCATCACAATATACTTCAAAATCTTTAGTTCCTTCTAGTAAGGCTAAGATTGGAGCTTTGGTTAATTTCTGCTTCAAGATTCTAAAGGCTTCTTCTTGTTTAGGTCCCCATTCAAACTTAATGGCTTTACAGGTTAGCTTAGTTAATGGTACAGCTATCTTGGAAAAATCCTTAATAAACCGTCTATAATACCCAGCTAAACCTATAAAACTTCTAATTTCCATTGCGGTTTGCGGAACCTTCCAATTGGTAATTACCTCTATTTTAGCAGGATCTACGTGAATACCTTCATGATTCACCATGTGTCCTAAGAATTGCACTTCTTGTAGCCAAAATTCACATTTTGAGAATTTGGCATATAGCTTTTCTTTTCTTAACAAAGTTAAGAGTGCATGCAAGTGCTGACAATGTTCGTCCTGACTTTTTGAATAAATAAGTATATCATCTATGAAGACAATTACAAATTTATCCAAGTACGGTTTACAGATCCTATCCATCATGTCCATGAATGCTGCAGGTGCATTCGTTAACCCGAAGGGCATGACTGTAAACTCGTAATGACCATACCTAGTTCTAAAAGCAGTCTTAGGTATGTCTTCCTCTTGTACTTTTAATTGATGATATCCAGAGCGTAAATCCATCTTAGAGAAGTATCTAGCCCCCTGAAGTTGATCAAAAAGATCATCAATCCTAGGTAATGGGTATCGATTCTTAATTGTAATTTTATTCAATTCTCTATAATCAATACACATTCTCATTGAACCATCCTTCTTCTTTACAAACAACACTGAAGCTCCCCAAGGGGATGAGCTAGGTTGTATGAATCCTTTACTTAGTAATTCATCTAATTGCTTCTTTAGTTCTAACATTTCGGTAGGAGCTAACCGATAAGGTGCCTTAGCTATCGGTGTAGTTCCTGGAATTAGATGAATCCTAAATTCTACTTCCCTATCTGGTGGTAATCCAGGTAACTCTTCTGGGAATATATATGGATATTCTGAGACTACAGGAATTTCCTTAAGTTCTTTACCCTTAGTACTAATGATTACTGAAATCATATATACTATTCCTTGCTTTCGTTCATAACTAGCAACTTTCATTACTGATATGAACTTCATGGGCTTACGTGGTTTATCTCCTGTAATCATAATTACTTCTCCTGTGGGTGCCTGAATTTCTATAGAATTCTTATCACAAAGAATTCGAGCATGGTTGGCTATTAACCAATCCATTCCTAACACAACATTAAATTCAGCTAATTTCATAGGTAACAGATTTGCAGAAAATTTATGACCTGAAAGTTCTATTTCTACTTTTTGCAAAACCTGATCTATTTTAACTGAATTCCCATCTGCGGTTTCGACTGTAAAAATCTGCCTAATGTTGGTTAAAGGTAACTTAAGAGCTTGACAGAATAAAGTATTGATAAAACTTTGGTTTGCACCAGAGTCACATAATACTTTTGCGTATACGTTGTGAACTAGGAACGTACCAGCTATAACATCTGGAATGAGTTCTGCTTCTTGAGTGGTTAGCTGGAATGCTCTGACATTTTTCTTAGTAGCTCCGTCAGTCGCCTTGGCTTTGTTGTCTGCTGGTTTGATCAATTTAGGACATTCTGTTTTGAAATGTTCGACTTTTCCACAATTGTAACAAATTATGGATTTCTTTCTGCAGTTTTCTTCACGATGTCCTATAGTTTTGCAAAAATTGCAAGTTATATCGCATCTTCCATAATGTTTCTTTTTGCATTTCCTGCAGTATGATGGAATTGGTGATTGCCCTATTCCTCTCTTCTTGAAGTTATTACTATTACCCATACGAAATCCTTGGGTAATTTTCTGAGCCAGTTCCTTTTTCCTGTCTTCATCTCTTGTGCGTACCAGTTCATCAGTTAGGGTGTTGGCTAGTTCCACTGCATCGTCAATAGTGCGAGGTCTCGCAGCTTTAACGATATTGCAGATTTCGCTAATTAATCCCCAAATGTAGTGAGAAATGAGTACCGGCTCTGGCGAAGCCAGCGTTGGTACCACCCTAGCATATTCGAAGAATGTTGGTATATCCTCGACAGTCCACATTAACCATCCGATGGTTTAGGAACTTATTTGCCATTTGATCTTTTTCATACTCGGGACAGAATTTTCTTTCTACAAGACTCTTAAATTCTTCCCAGTTCATGGCATAGGCCACAATCCTTCTTTTAGCTTGTAACACTGTGTTCCACCATTCTAATGCCCCTTCTTTAAAAAGATTAGACGCATACATAACTTGGTCTTCCTCAGCACATTTGCTTACAGCAATTACTGCCTCAGTTTTCTCTAACCAACGTAATGCTGCAATAGCCCCTTCATTACCTGAAAACTCAGTTGGTTTACAGGCAAGGAATTCTTTGTAAGTGCAACCAGGTGTTGCAGCTTTCATTTTCTTGAAAATTGGGGTTTGCAGATCATTATTGTTATTAACATGATTTCCGCCTCTGTTTATACTATTACTAAAGTTGTCGCCTTGAGTACGTTTACTAGGAATGATTGATTGCGGTTTAACAGGTTTTTGAACAGCAGCAACAATTGCTGGAATAGCATTGGCTATTCCTTGTGCAACGATATCCTCTATATCTTGTCTATTTAACAATTGTTCTTCCTGAATTTGCTCGGATTGATTTACTTCATTTACTGGTTCATTATCAATGTTTGCCATCTGATAATTAATTTATAGATAAATAATTAGTATAAAAGAAATAATCCAATGTCACAATTAATTGCACATAATCACATAAACGAATATACAAACAAAATCTAAAATTTCATTTAGTTTATAGATTATATCATGGCTCTATATACAACCGTTTTATTATTTATTTTACAAATACTGATTTTACTATTACTATTACACAACCACAGTTTTACCAACCTACTATCTCTCGTCATTTGTCTTCCTAAAAACGAAGCTCCCTTTCATCATACTTCCAAGCAATTTATCCCCCTATCTCCCGAATTCTACTTCCCGCATCCATTAATTCTTCACCAAAATGGCGAAGTTCAGCCAGATTTTCGTTACTCATGGGTGGATTTGGTAATGGTTCTGGATCGAATTGCGGAAGAAAGGAATAAGGACTGTTGACAATGTTTTGGAATTGCCAATCATTCGTCCACCATTCATCCATTCCTAAAGGTTGGGAGTGGACTATTGGTTCTGGGATTGCTGGTTCAAGATTTATAGGGAGTTGATTTTCAATAGGACGAGTAAAAATATTTGTATTGACAGGCTGAATAGTATCACAACTTGCCAATATAAAATCTATTTCCTCCTGAAAAGTCATTCCCTGGTTTTGTTTGGAGCTTTCTCCAATTTCCATCTGAGTTGGTCTAGAACCTTTTCCAACCTCCATTTCTATTTCCTTAGAATATTCCTCAAACTGCATTCCCATTTGCCTAGAATCTTTCTTGACTTCAGTCTCTATCTCCTGCTGTCTAGAACTTTCCCTGGTTACAATTTCTTTTCCTTTTTCTAAAGGATTGTTTATTTTAGGAAGTTTCGTAGCTGGCTTTTTCCTACGTATACGACTCCCCCATACGTATTTCCTTCTTTTCTTTGGTTTTGGCTTTTTCAAAGGTGGAGCGTTGAATTCTACAGGTTATTCCACATCAGGAAAATACCCAGTAAACTCTTTAGAAACTTCTATATTTACAGGGTATAGGTTGAGATTCTCTAGGGCTTTCGATAACTCATTCATGCTGTTTAACATACAAAGAAAATACAAAAATGCTAAGTTAAAATTTAGAAATAACCTTTAAGTTTTATTGCATACCCTGTGACTAATTTATACAAAGGAAAATGAATATTTTAAACATATTAGGTTTTATTTATTTACTAGATGATATTTCGGGCTTGTAAATAAGGTTGCTATTACGGAATCATGGTATTTTAAATATTAGCATTTACTACTACAGTGGCCAGCATATAAAGATCCACCCATTTTTCCTCTAATTTGTCCTCCCAAGGTGTTTTACTGGTTAATTCCTGGGTTTCCTGTTTAATTTTCTTCTCTCGGGCTTTCTTTATTTTCTCCTGACTTTTCTTAAGAATCAAACTTCTTTTATCGGGAGAAAGTGGGTTCTCGTATTGGGCTTTTCGAACAAATATTCCTTCTTTAGGAATTGCAGGAAGTTTTGAGGATTTAGTTTGGGATGAACTTCTCTTCTCATTGGATGACCTATCTAATTTAAGATAGATGCTGGAAAGCTTTTTCTTACCCATACTGTAACTAACAAATAGTCAGTTAATAAAACATATAATCACATAATAGTAATCAGGAAAAATTAAGTATTTCTAAATACTTAATTAGCTTAACTCAGTGGCTCTGATACCACCTTTTTCTGTCACGACCCCTGACCCGGTTTTACCCGTTTCAGGAGCCGCGAGACAGAAATCCCGTGGTATTTATTTATTTAAGTTTAACAGCGGAAGTTTATCATCAGGATCGTTGTAAAGCTAAATTTTTTCCGATTATTTTATTTCACAACTCGGGATAAAACCCCGTTAATTTACAATATTATGATTTCACGAAGAAATCTTTATCTAACAAAACATATTTCTTTCTTTTACAATGAGCCACTTTCTTAAGCTTGCAGTGCTCCGTAGCACCTTTCCTGAATCACAACAGATCACCTGAAACATGTTTGAAAAAGGTTTTGTCAGCGGGAAATAGTGAGTGAATCATTCTATTTACTAAAACAACCTGTTTGTTATAATTTACAGTATTAAGGAAGATTACAATGTTTCTAATATCAACCAATTACCCACAGTATTTGTCACTCGACCGGATCTGTGACTATGGTCGTATCCCCCATTGGCTGCCCCAATGGTGACGATTATCAAGTAATGTATACAAAACCCCACATACCGGCTGTAACTTGGTGATTACATAAACTTAATCACTGTAATTATAACCTTTGAAAATAAACATGATTTTGAAAGTAATTTAATAAAAAGAGAATGACTCACATTGCAGATTTAACACGGATAGAGTTTACTCTACGGATTAGCCTTGTTAACCTAATTTAAATAACAATGCACACAAAACTGGGTTAGTAATCAATACAGCATTTACGATAACTCACGAGATCAACCCTCACAACGAATGACAAAGTGCTATGCTTAAACATCCATCGAATTAACGATTAATGACAAAGCATCACCCTAATGTGGGCAGCACTTAAACATCCATTGAGTACATTGATCGATCGGAAAATGAATCGTAATAGCGATCGAGTTATTACCCTATTTTGCGGCAGCAATTTAGGGAATTGTGTGTGTTTTTGTAGTAAACAGTGTCTAAGTGATTGTACGTAACGAATTTTATCATCGTAACATGCAAACAGTTCAATGCCCAAGCCCCTGTATTTATACCCTAAATTTGCACCCCCCGCGTGTCGCGAAGGGATCCCCTTCCCCTGTCGCGTATCGCGGGGCATACCCCCTAGCCTAGGGTTGCTTCGTCACCTATCTAGCTCTGATTATTCGACGTTATATGATTTTTTAATTTAGACAACGCATTTTAGAGATAATCGTTAATTAGGCTTACCCCCTTGAGTTTTAGGGGCCCTGATTCTAATTCCAACTATTCTGAAATTTTTAGGGTTTGTTCAGAATCACTTGGGTTTCTCAATTAGGGTTTCCTATTGGACAATTTAATTAAATAAATATGACTTTTGATGAGAGTTGTTACAATGTGATCACAGGTACCTTCCTCATAAATGATGTCTATGCAAGAGTACTTTTTGATTCAGGAGCTGATAAGTCTTTTGTAGATAATAAGTTTTGCAAATTGCTGAATTTACCTGTTAAAACCTTAAGTGTGAAATATGAGGTAGAATTAGCTGATAGTACCTTAGAAACCGCATCGACCGTGTTAGATGGATGTGTTATATCCATTAGGAACCACTCCTTTCCATTGACTCTACTTCCTTTGAAGCTAGCCGGTTTCGACATCGTTTTAGGCATGGACTGGTTATCTCGTAACCAGGCCCAGATAGTTTGCAACAACAAGAAAGTGGTGATTAAGACTCCGTCTGGTGAGCCACTCACCATTCAAGGAGACACCCAGTATGGACTGCCTGAGCAAGTGTCTATGCTCAAGGCCTCTAGGTGTTTGAAGAAAGGTTGTGTCATCTACATGGCACAAGTGACCATTGATCAGCCGAAGCCTAAGATAGAGGATATCCCCGTCATTTCTGAATACCCCGAAGTTTTCCCTGAAGAACTACCTGGTTTACCACCAGATAGACAAGTAGAATTCAGAATTGACATCATCCCTGGAGCAGCGCCTGTCGCAAGAGCACCTTATAGGTTTGCACCAACGGAAATGAAGGAATTGAGGACACAACTAGATGATTTGTTAGCTAAAGGTTTTATTAGACCTAGTTCATCTCCTTGGGGAGCGCCAATTCTATTTGTCAAGAAGAAGGATGGATCGATGCGTCTGTGCATCGATTACCGTGAGTTTAATAAGGTTACTATCAAAAATAGGTATCCTTTGCCCAGGATCGACGATCTGTTTGATCAATTACAAGGGGCAAGTTAGTTCCCTAAGATCGATTTAAGGTCAGACTATCATCAATTGAAAGTTAAAGATGAAGATGTACACAAGACGGCATTTAGGACACGTTATGGTCATTACGAGTTCCTAGTGATGCCTTTTGGGCTCACTAATGCACCTGCCGCATTCATGGATCTCATGAATCGCGTCTGCAAGCCTTACTTGGATAAATTTGTCATTGTTTTCATCGACGACATTCTCGTTTACTCGAAAAGCCAAGCTGACCATGAGAAGCATCTCCGTTGCATTCTTAAGCTACTTCAACAAGAAAAGCTCTATGCCAAATTTTCAAAGTGTGAATTTTGGCTTCGAGAAGTCCAATTCCTTGGACATGTTGTTAGTGAGCATGGTATCCAAGTGGATCCTGCTAAAATTGAAGCTATTATGAACTGGCAAGAGCCTAAGACGCCTACGGAGATTCGTAGCTTTCTAGGACTGGCAGGATAGTATAGGCGATTTATTGAAAACTTCTCAAGAATTGCAGCACCCCTGACTTTACTCACCCGCAAGAATAGCAAGTTTGACTGGGGGCCTAAGCAGCAAGAATCTTTCGATATTTTGAAGCAAAAGTTGAGCAACTCTCCTGTGTTGACGTTGCCTGATGGAATTAATGAATTTATAGTATATTGTGATGCATCACACACTGGAATGGGCTGTGTGCTTATGCATAAAGGCAAGGTCATGGCCTATGCTTCACGACAGTTAAAGGTGCACGAGAAGAATTATACCACCCATGACTTGGAGTTGGGTGCCGTTGTATTTGCACTAAAACTTTGGAGACATTACTTGTATGGAACCAAGTGTGTGATCTATTCAGATCACAAGAGCCTTCAACACTTGTTTAATCATAAGGATTTAAACATGAGGCAGCGACGTTGGATGGAAACTTTGAATGATTATGACTGTGAAATAAGATACCATCCAGGCAAGGCAAATGTGGTAGCCGATGCCTTAAGCAGGAAGGAAAGAGTGAAACCTATAAGGATCAATGCCAAGAGCATTGAGATAAAGAATAGTTTGAACGAAAGGTTGTTAGCTGCACAGAAGGAAGCTGTGTTGGAAGCTAACTATCCTGATGAAAAGCTAGGAGTAACTGAAGAGCAGTTATCCTATGGTAAGGACGGGATCCTGAGATTAAATGGACGAATATGGGTTCCAGTTTATGGAGGACTACGGGATGTTATCCTCCAGGAAGCCCACAGTTCCAAATATTCTGTTCATCCTGGAGCTGATAAGATGTACCAGGATCTAAAGGCAAACTATTGGTGGATAGGCTTGAAGAAGTCTATAGCTGCCTATGTAGCTAAATGGTTGACGTGCGCGAAAGTCAAAGCTGAACACCAAAAGCCGTCAGGTTTGCTACAACAACCTGAACTTCCCACATGGAAGTGGGAGATGGTGACAATGGATTTCATCCCCAAATTACCAAAGACAAAGAAAGGAAATGATACTATATGGGTGATAGTAGATAAACTGAGTAAGTCAGCACATTTCCTACCCATTAAGTAGACTTATAGCTCCGACATGTTAGCCCAATTGTACGTGGATAAGATTGTATCTCTGCATGGCGTACCAGTGTCAATTATCTATGACAGAGATACCAGATACACATCACATTTTTGGAAAAGTTTCCAACAGTCTTTGGGCACGCGCTTAAATTTTAGTACGGCTTACCATCCTCAGACGGACGGACAGAGTGAGCGTACAATCCAAACTTTGGAAGACATGCTTCGTGCATGTGTGATTGATTTAGGTGGTAGTTGGGATAACCACCTGCCATTAATCGAATTCTCCTATAATAATAGCTACCATACAAGCATTAAGGCCGCGCCTTTTGAGGCATTATATGGTAGGAAATGCAAAACGCCTATTTGTTGGGCGGAAGTAGGAGAAGTTCAGTTATCAGGACCTGACATAGTCTTTGAAACGACGGACAAGATTGCCTAGATTCGCGACCGCCTGAAAGCTGCCAGGGATAGACAGAAAAGTTACGCTAATAAAAGGAGAAAACCTCTCAAGTTTGAGGTTGGTGATAAAGTTTTGCTTAAGGTATCACCCTGGAAGGGGGTGAAGCGATTTGGTAAGAAAGTTAAGTTAAGCCCAAGGTATATAGGACCATTCGAGATTATCGAATGTGTAGGGTCAGTGGCTTATAAGTTGAACTTGCCTGAAGAGCTCAGTGGCATTCACAATGTATTCCACATCTGCAATTTGACGAAATTTCTAGCAGATGAATCGCTAGTCATACCACATACAGATGTGCATATAGATGAGAGCTTGAAATTTGTAGAAAAACCTTTGTCGATTGAGGATAGACGGGTTAAAAAGCTTCGAAAGAAGTATGTGCCTACTGTAAAGGTCAAATGGGATGCCCGAAGAGGTCCCGAGTACACGTGGGAGGTGGAGTCCACCATGAAAGAAAAGTACCCTCAATTGTTTCAGTAAATCTCGAGGTCAAGATTTCTTTTAAGGGGGTGAGGATGTAACACCTCGTAAAATCATACCCAATGAAATAAAGACAGGTGTCATGTAATGCAAACGTGTTATGAAAACGGATCCAGATTAAGATGTACGGTAGGATTTAAAAGTGTCGACATGTTAATTTATACCTCTGAACGACCTATTAATAAATTCCTAACCATGATATACTTAATTAACATCTAAAAGATGTAATTAAATCTGGTTATCTTAAATAATAAATTGATTATAACCTAAGATATGAATCCAATGTGAATTCTTGGTATTTCCAACATTTAAAACCTCCCACAAAGATCCAAAGTTGTGTAAGTATATGCAAGGCATGCAAGGGCTAAAAACTTGGTCCCCTTTACTGAAAAGAATCACAAGATTCGGACTTGTAAGAAAAGTATGGACAAGGCCTAAAAGTTGCAAAAATTTTTGTCTCTGGTCATCGGTTACGGACCGTAAGAGCTAAGGCTTACAATCCGCAAGGAGATGCTTACGGACAGCAAAGTAATCGCTTACGGTCCATAAGGCTGTCGCTGGCAGCAGAAATGGATAGCTGCCTGTTCAGCCAGTTCCACCGCCTTATAAGTGTGGTATTCGAAAATCAGGGGCCCTATAACTGGTTTTTAGCATCATAGGACACCTGGGAACATCTTGCAAACATTTATAGACCTAGGTGTGATGATCCTATGGAATTTAGCCCACTATATAAGAAGAACAAGTTGCAACATTTTGTCACTCATTTGCAACTCACTTCAAGGGAATTCTCTGGAGCTTCTCTGATCAGCAACCAACTTCTCTTAGGTCCCTAATCATACTTAGGACTCTTGTAAGTGTCCTTAATCCTTTTAAATTTAGTTTAGCTTAGTTAATTAGCTAAAAGTCAAACCGTCGTAATTAAGGTTTGACTTCGAGATTAATTAAAATTTGTTCAGTCAAATCTCGAATTAAAAGTACCTATAAGTAGGTAATTATGTGGGTAATAAACCCTTAAAAGGGTACTCTCTGATTCCCACTTTAAGTAGGTCAATTGTCGGGTCAAACTTGATATTAAAAAGTCAACAGAATGCTTATTTTCAAATTAATGCATAATTAGCAATGTAGAAGCTATGCAACCTATTTTATCATTAATATAACTTGGTAATTAATGTAAGAACATGTCTAAACATGTTCACCCCAACAATTTTCAGTTTTGGTCCGATTCGGAACCAAAAGTCGCATAGTTTGACTTATGCTTTGACTTTCAGTTCTGACCCGTTTAAGCCTAGTTTAGGATTGCCTTAGAGCTTCTTTTGGACCTAGTTACATGTTAGTATAACCCTCTGTGATTATACACCTTGGTTCAATAGTTATCCGATTCATATGCATGTTCCCGTTAATTGCTTAAATGTTGACTATTATGCCCATATGACCTTAAAACATGAATTTCGAAAATGTAAAAGAGTAGAAACCTTAGTCACTAAATATTAGACTTGTACCTAAAATTTGACATCAGTTTGAGGTCCAGATTAGGAGTTATGCTCATTAGCGTAATTAGAAAGCTTTTTGCAAATTAAATGACATAATTAGCATATAGCATATCTAAACCCAATTTTTGATATCAAACTTTATACCTACTGATATAAAATAATATTTTGGGATTTTTGGAGATTTTTATTTATTTTTAGGATGAGCATAACTTAGAGTTCTAAGTATAATTCGGTTATTGTCGGTTTTGCCCTTTTGGGCTATAAAATGAGTTTTACAAATCCTTTTGATGCCAAACCTTGTTCTACTGATCTAATATGATAAATAAATTATTTTGAGCCTTCTGGAATAATAAAAATATCAGCTTTCCTTTCAAAACCCGAAAATGGCTCCAAATCGCCTTTTCAAGCATTTTAACGCATAGTATGTGCCAAAACCATTTTAAATGTATAAGGGTTAATGCCTACTGTTATATTCAGTAAATTTTTATATTCTAATAGTAGGCAAATGTTTTAAACTTAGATTTCCAGTTTTGACTTTTTAGGCTTATGTGAAATTACCAAAATGCCCCTACGGTGCATAGTATGGTTATAATTAATAAATTTCACATTTATATGATACCCTACTGTTATAACTTATTAAATTAAGTATATTTACTAGATAAATCAGACCTGTAACTCAGATTACAAATTGAACTCTTTTATAACCTTTTAAATGACCAAAATGCCCTTACGGGGCATAGTTTGGATTTAAAATCATTTTGGGCATAATAGAAGGTATCTTACTGATGTCACAACATGTTTAAGGCATATTAACTTAGGAAAACTTGTATATGACTCATTTGGTTACTCGTTACGCACTTTTCGCGTTCGGATCGGCTTATGTGATTGGTTTGCATATATTAGCCGAAACGGGTCAAACCATATCATTTTTGTCTCAAAATCCAGAATGTGTTTAGTTTACCCATAATAAACAAGTATCCAAGCTTGTCGGGTCAAAACCACATTCTAAACCGGTCTTCGCTTTATCATGCGTTTGAACCGTGTAATCCTTTTGAAAACTAAACGGTCCAAGTCTAAGCTTAATTAAAGACCCGTTAGGATTCTAATAGGTTATTATACACCTTCGTTCCAGATTAGGAGCCCAGTAAAAGCCATCTGTACTTGCTGTATTTGACTTATACATTGCTCAGGTAAATACTCTTAACTTATTTTCCCTATACGGGCTTGGGATACGATACTATAAAAGTACCGCTTGGTCGGGTATGTAGTCATTTAAAATCGGATTGTGATTAATGTATTTACATAACCTGTTTTAATTTGTATTATTTGGTGTATGGCCTTTGGGGGTTAAATGACCATGTCCCGGATATCCTTGGCATCATTCAAAGAAATGGCCACGACCTAAGCACGGGGTGTAGGCGTACACCTGACAGTTGCATTATGAAAAAAAAACTGGTAATCCACTTAAAGGAATTAACCTTGTGGGCATTATACCTGTGGCGTGTTAGTTAATCTTGTCCGGCCCTAATGGACGATAAATAAATAAAACTGTATACAAGATTATTTTTAAATAATTGTCCCAAGTTATAAAAGGTATTTTTGCCTAAGTGCATTCAAACTAATTTTTAAACTCTTTTCAAAATGAGTCAGTTAAGTTGTATTTACCAGTGTAAACTGACGTATTTTCCAAAAAGGCTAAGTGCAGGTGCTATACGAAATAGGCTGGCTACTCCCGGCATCAATAATCAGGTTTCGTAAGCTCTAGATGTCAAAGTCTGTTGAACAGTTTTCCTTGTGTTTTGATCCGCCTGTGGATCTATTTCAACTACTTTGTGATACTTAATATTACAATTTATTCGGTTGAAATGAATCTATCTTTTGCTTCCGCTGTGCATTTAAATATTGTGTTGTTTGACTATGATGATATCAACTACGTCACGATACTCCCCACTAGGCCCACCGGTAATACGTGGAAATATCGGGGTGTGATAATTTCCATTCCCGCGCCCTGCGCCATACCATCACGTATCCTTTGAATGTCCAATCTTCCCACAATTTTCGCACTTATGGGTCCTGCACGGACCGGTATGATGGTATTGGCACCTATCACACTTGGGTAGAAATTCTGCATACCATTTTCTCCTGTTTTCAACATTTGTTGCGCCAGTCTGAACCTCAGCTGGCTGATTGGTGTCTCTACGCTTGTTGGTATTGTTGTTGTTGTTTGCTCTGGTGCTCTTTTTGAAATTTGTGAACTTCCTCTTATTATCCCCCGAGGACTCCACATGTGTCTCCTTCTTTTTCGTCTCTGAGATAGAAAACTTTCCCAAACGAACTGCCTCCTAAGTAAGCGCCACACTTAGATCAATAGCCTCAGCAATAGTCGAAGGCTTGGAAGCTGTAACCATACTTAAGATCTGAGGGGAAAATCCCCAGATAAAACGCTCAATTATTTTGAACTCTGGCTCCACAAGGTAAGGAACAATCCTTGACAAATCATGGAAGTGTTGGATATACTTGGCTATTTTCGGACCATCCATCTTCAAGTTCCAGAACTTTGTCTCCAGTTTCTGGATCTCAGCTCGTGAGCAGTACTTCTTGCGCATTAGCTCCTTAAGCTCATCCCATGTTAATGCGTATGCAGCAGTTTCGCCCAGTGTTTGAACTTGGAGGTTCCACCATGAAAGCGCTCCATCCAAAAATAATCTAGAAATATATGTAACCCTTTGTTCAGGAGCACACTTGCTCATCCTCAGCACAGAGTCGGTTTTCTCTACCCAGCAAACAAACGCGACGGCACCCCTAGTTCCATCAAAGTTAAGAGGCTTGCAATCCAAGAATTGCTTGTAAGTACAGCCTGTAACACAAGCAACACGATTCACGCGTGAGTATTGACAAAGCACAATTGGAAATATCCAAACGAGTCGTAATGTGTCTTAGGTAACTTAACATTACCGGTTGGGGGGTTATTTCCAGAGGTACCACCACTATGCTCTGAGCGGATGGCCTCATGCTGAGCAATGGCTTGTGATATGCATTCTTGCAGTTCTGGTTCAGTCCTTGGCAGCGTGTTATTGTTATTGGTATTTCATCGAGGCGGCATCCTTCTTCTAGTAAGAAGATCGGGTAGGTTAGGCCTTATTCGTTAAATAATTGTCTAGTAGGTGTACATAAATATATATAATATAAATAATTGTCACAACAAACAACCACATAATCATCACATGAATAGATAAATCAACAACGTATTTAATGAGAACACGACCATTGAGCTTTTCATAAATATTCCACCACAAGATAAATTGTTTTTAAATTGTAGCATATCAAAAGAGACACGAGGTCACACTACCCCGGTCAATCAAGTCTGGCATGTACAAAAGTAACAATCAAAAAGTGGTCTTCATTTCTTCACGGATCTTGGGCTTAATTGTGGCATTCTCATAAAAAATATGGCACCTGCAGAAAACCAAAAATCTAGGATGCTGATGGTGGTGGAGGAGGAGGGAAGAAGATCAAACTACGAATGTGAGCAAGCTCCTCCTCGAGCTCGTGAACTCGACGAACAAGATAGCTGATCTGCTGCTCACCTGTGAGGAAACGGGCATCAAAGCCCCTAATGGATGTAGGAGCAGCAGGTGGAGGAACAAAAGAAGTCGATGATGAGGGTGGGGGAACAGAAGTAGGATGCAATGGAAATGGGTATCGTTTGGTACCCTCACCAAACTCTAGCTCGAGGACTCTGTGGCTCAGTATCTCGAACTGTAGCTGCAGGGATAGAAGTAACTCATCTCGTGTGTAACCGACGTGATGTGAGGGGTGGTATGGATCAGAAATGGGCATCGTATAAGGTGGGAACCATCTGAATAGCTCGTCAAGTGAAGCTGGTGCAACAGGAGGGAACTGTGGAATGGGTGGGAAGTCAGCTGATGCAAAAGGGTCGAAGCTCGGCGGCTGACCAGATGTGCCTTCCCCTGGACGGGGAGCTGGAATCTCATGTAGAAAAACAATGGGGAGATCCGTGCAATGCTCGTCTGAAACAAAATGAGGGGGAACAACATCAACAGGTGGAGGCTGTGGAACAACTGGAGCAATGGGTGGAAGGTCGAGGGGTGCAGAATTAGGCTCAGGTACAAGCGGTGCAATAAAGGGTAAGCCAAAAGAAACTGAATCTGGATCATAGACATGATCTGGGACATGGGGGTGTGGGGGCTCGAATAGGAGATGATGGAGCGGCAGACATCGCATCATCGTCATCAGTAGCATAGAGTCGGAGTCCTGCAGCCTGCAAGGCCGACGAGGTTACAGACTCAAAGGAGTCTGCAACGGAATGTACACTGGAATCAGAAGAGATGTCAATAACTGGCACAACTGCAGGAGGTACGTCCAACACAATGACATCATCTACCTCCCCGTCACCCTGCTCCCCTACAGGGTGATCGCCAACAAAAAGATCCACGACGTCATCAAAGAGGTCATCAAAGGGTCAATCCTCTGGTGGGATAGCAACGAGGGGAACAACATCGAGAATAATAGCAACATGTCACGACCCCCGACCCCACCCTGGACGGAATCAGGAGCCGCGAGCAGCCACGTGGTACCGGTGGTTATTTTGAAAAGTATTGCAGTGGAAATTTCATCAAAACCGTGAGTTAGGAAAAATATCAGAGTTTAGAAAACACCGGATTTTTATTTATTAAATTGATGGGATAAAACCATGTTTTAAAAGGTAGCTTTAATATAGGATAAATTCGAATACATAAAACAACTTTTCTTAATTTAATTTAATTGATAAAATAAGCCACTTCTGTAAGCCTTGTTGGTGCCGCATCCAACTCTAATTCCTGATCTACTGTAATTACCTGAAACACGTTTTAAAAAGATTTGGTCAGCAGGAAATACTGGTGAGTTCATTCAGGTTTTTATAAAATGACCTTTAGTTATGAATTACAGCATAAGAGCGATTACAATGCCTTCTATCTTATTTAAGATAACCACGACTTAATCCCTGTAATTATAACTTTGTTATAGATTACAGCATAAGAGCGATTACAATGGCTTCTATCTTATTTTTATCTGGCGCCATGTCACCTGGTGACGATGGTCATACCACTATTGGGTCTTTCCCCAAGTAGTGACGTTTATCACAGTTAGGATTTATTAGCCTAACCGTGAGAAATTAGTAATGTGCACAATACCCCACTAGCTAGTGATTCAAGATAACCACGACTTAATCCCTGTAATTATAACTTTTGGAAATAGAGTATTGTAAAATACTTTTGATAAAAATATAATGACTCACATTGCAGATTTATACGGGCAGAGTTTAGTCTACTGATTAGCCTTGTAACCTAATTTAAATAACAATGCACACGAACTAGGTCAGTAACTAATACAACATTTACGATAACTCACGAGATAGAAACCTTCACAACGAATGACAAAGTGCAATACTTAAACATCCATCGAATTCACGACGAATGACAAAGTATAACCCAAGTTTGAGCAGCACTTAAACATCCATTGGATAGTTTCAATCGATCGGACATTGAATCGTAATGGCGATCGAGTTAATACCCTATATCGTAGCAGCACCCCACTAATTTTGGAAGTAAATTCGAATTTTGGATAGTATACTTTCGTTTTTGAAAGTTGGTTTCGACCACAGTGGACTGCTCATGGCCATTCCTATTTATAGGTGAAATTTGGGTCTGTCGCGGCCCGCGTGAACCTCCGGCCGATCCTTACGCGGCCCGCGTGGCCACCTAGTCTACTTATAGGCTTGCTGTGTCACAAGTAGGAGTGCCACGTGCGTGACACGTGGATCTGGACGCTTATCCGGTCAACTCCACATTGACGCAGCCCGCGTAAGACTATGCTGAATCTTTACGCGGCCCGTCTGAAGACCACAAATCTTGATTTCTTGATTTTTGATATGGATTGGTGTGACAACTCGAGTTTCCGACTTTCACTTTCGTATTTATTGCACGTTGACTTTGACTGTTTGGTTGTTTGACTTGTAAATGTACATGTACGTGTTATAATGAAACGTATTGTATTGTGATTGTTGCATGTATGGGATTGATATTATGACATGAGACTTGTTATATTAGAAAAACATAAACTGTTTAACACATGAGAGGACCCGATGAAACAGACTGTTTCGCCATATACATCTAGACGAAAAAGAAGTCTGTTTCGCCAAGCCCAAATACGCCAAAGCCCAGTTAGGGCCCAACACCATATTAGTTACGTATTTAGCGATTAAGGGGTCGTACATGATCAGTTACAAAACCCTACTTCCTTTTGTTGTGCGACGACAAGTAGGCCCTCCCTTCATTCCAATTGCTAACTTTGAGGTAAACCTTTGTTCACTTTTATTGATGTTAAGCATATGCAGTCATGATTATGGATCATATGGTAGGCTACTAGCTTCATAATTGCATGTGGGATTGTCAGTGATATGTGATGATTCATACTTGTGTGCAATTTATAAATATTATACATGAATAATTGGATTGAAGGAAATCGGTTAAGTACTCATGTAAATCGATGATCTCATGTTTTTGTTTAATAATTGAGTTCGAAATATATGTGTTGTTATTAAATTGTGATCATGAGAAACTGTTGCTTTGTATATATCGATGGAATGCATGTGAGAGGTCTTGAAAACATAGTCAAATGGATAAGGGTCCATCATGATTGTAGGTTATTATACTTATACTTGCATGTGATGTAAGTAATCATTATGTTGTTGCATCCTTTAGAATTGTAAATGGTTGTCAGATCCACTATTGCGATAGGATTGATGTTTTGGGTCAAATGGCAATATGACAACATCATACACTGGTCGGCCACTGTTGATTTTTGATTAGATGATGATAGTATGTTGAACGTTGTCGGTATGATTGCTGCTTGATGTTGATAACGGCTGCTAGGGTTTCTGTATGATTGACGTAATTGATATTGGACGTAACTGACTGTTTGGCGAAACAGAACTCTCGACGAAATAGAATTGTGTTTCGCCAAGGGTTATCAACGAAATAGAATTTTGTTTCGCCAAAGGGTGATTGACGAAACAGAGTATGTTTCGTCAACCAGTGTTTCGCCGACTTGAATACTTTGCACAGTGACTCGACTTAACTCTGTTAGAAGTTAACTGGATTAATTAACTGCTGTTACGTGATGTGCATGACTTGTATGATATGGAATACATGTTCAGTACTTCTGTGATTATATCTATACGTGAACAACTTGAATATAAACTGATTATGTACACGTGCGTACTTTAGGACGTGATTGATTTACCTTGAGCACATAGCTTAGCATACCGAGCAAACCAAGGTGAGTTCATTGCACTTTTCTAAGCATGCGTCCCGGTGGTTTGGGACATCTGGTAAACGTTTCTAAAGGGAATACTGGGTAAACTGTTATTTGGGATGTTGGTTATTGAACACAGGATCGATCATCTACCGTGTTGCCTGTAAGGCAATGGGGTAACTAGTTGATAGCGCTATTAGGTTTGACACCCTCACACCGGGCCGTAAGGACGGGCGTGATCTAGTTACCTGGACATCATTACCAATGCTTGGTTAGGGGCATTGGGGTTGGGCACACTCCCAGGTTATATTGGGTACACTCCCATGGTATATATTGGACACACTTCCAGTATATAAGACTCTCCTACGTTAATAAAAATCCCAAGACGAAACGATGAGTTGCCTTAACAGATATTTGGTAACTACACACGTTAATAAAACCTTGAACTCACCAGCGTCGTCTGACACACTTGTCTGCATGCTTGCAGGTCGCTAGAATTCGTGACGTGGACTTGCTATCTGGGAGTGCTGGAGTGGTCATGGATCGAGGCTCTTGGATTAACTTATAAGTGAAACGTTGGTTTTGAACATTTACTATGAAACAATTGTTAAACGATTTACTATATGCTTCCGCTACACAACTCTTTGGGAGTAACCCTATGTTTGATATTTTCTATTGGTAATTCATGACATGTTTTATTTAAATATTTATCATTGGTTCAATGTGATTGGTGGCTCGAACTCTGATGAGTAACACGCCTCGCGGAGTTCCCGCAGGTGGTATTTTGGGGGTGTTACAGTTTGGTATCAGAGCCACTGGTTATAGCGAACTAGGTTTTAAAACGTTTTATAAAACCAGACTATAACCGAATACCTTCGAAGAATCGATCATGACACTCAGCTCCAGATCGCAAGGTTCGTCTTCTGTTTAGTTTATGCATTACTTCCTTAGTAGTCACACACTCATAACTTGCATGAAACGATACACTTGATACTATGGTGACTTGATAATGTGACACTACTCTTCGACTTATGTGAATTGTAAACTTGTGATACCAATCGTTGTGTTGTGTGAACGGGGGAAACTTCGAGCGCAAGCTAAAAGGCACTGAGATAAGCATGCAAATTGCCTTATTATTATGGGTGCACACTTAATAATAACGTGGGGTGCATGCAAGTCCAGTGAGGCTTATCAAGCGTGAGAAGGGTTCTGCCTTATTATGTGTGAACTTGGTAGTACATAGATATCAACATGATACTTGATTGCCTATCAAGCTGGTACGGAATGTACCAAGTACTCTTTACTCTTATATCGCGTACACGTCTTTTCACTCCTATAATGTGTTTCCTTTCATCCTTTAGGTCAGCAAGCACATCCCCAGAACAATCAGCTTGTCTGTACGTTTAAAACGTTCACGGACTGTAAGCCACAGACCTTCACCGGGACTGAAGGGGCTGTGGGACTCTTGAGATGGTTCGAGAAAGCAGAGTCCGTGTTTGCTATATGTAACTGTCCCGCTGGGGACAGAGTGAAATATGCTGCGGGTACCTTGGCGGATGGTGCCCTAACATGGTGGAATGCCCAAGTGCAGTTGCTGGGCATCGAGGCAGCGAATGCCACAACTTGGGATGATTTTAAAGAACTGATCAGGGAGGAGTATTGTCCTCAGGATGAGGTCCAGAAGTTGGAAAACGAGTATTATGACTTGAAGATGGTAGGATCTGAAGTCGAAGCGTATGTGAAGCGATCGTATGAACTGGCCGACATGTGCCCGAATTTGTCCCGGCCTATGTCTCGGAGGATTGAGTTATTCATCAAGGGGCTACCTCCGCGTGTGAAGAGTTTGGTCACTGCAGCCCATCTCAATGATTTGACACAGATTGTCCGTTTGACCCACAAGATTGTGGATCAAGAGGTAGAGAGTAACTCGTTACCACCGCGTGTTTCAACCACTACTGCTGCTGCACCCACTGCCACTGCGTCCGCTAATGATAACAAGCGGAAGTGGAACGATTACGACAAAGCATCTAGTGCGGGTCAGACTCAGAAAAGGCCAGACAACAATAGCAATCGCAGCATCAGCCAGTCATCTTCTGTCAATCAAGGCCAGGGAGGTAGCCAAAGTCAGGGTTCGTATGTAGGGAGGAAGCCACGGTGTAACAAGTGTGGCTATCATCATTTCGGGCAGTGTGGACGGATATGTAACAGGTGTGGTAAAGCGGGTCACGAGGCCAAAGATTGTAGGGCCCCACAGCCCAAACACCAGCAGCAACAGAACCAGCAGAACCAGAGACAGCAGGGACAACCACCCCTGCAGAATCAGGGCTTCAGAAAGGGGTGCTATCAGTGTGGTGACGAGGGTCACTTTAAGCGGGATTGCCCTCAGTTAAATCAAAACGCTAACGACAACAACCGCCCGAATAACAACAATGCTGGGAACAACAACAACAATGGCAACAATGGGGGTAATGGTGCTCGGGGCAGGGTGTTTCAGCTTGGGGCAGGGGATGCTAGGAATGACGGCAATGTTGTCACCGGTACGTTTCCTGTAAACAATCATATTGCTTCTGTGTTATTTGATTCTGGTGCCGATTGGAGTTATGTGTCCCTAGAATTTAGTCGACGATTGGGGATAACCCCAACACCCTTAGAAGTTAAACAAATAGTAGAACTAGCCGATGGTAAGACGATAGAGGCCTCGAATGTACTCTTCGGGTGCAAACTAGATCTCGTGGGTCAGGTGTTTGATATTGATCTCCTTCCCGTTACACTCGGTAGTTTCGATATAGTGGTAGGCATGGATTGGCTGTCTAAGCACCAAGCGGAAATTTTGTGTAAGGAGAAGGTTGTGCGTATTCCTCTCCCCGATGGGGAGTCATTATTAGTTCAAGGGCATCGTAGTGGGGCTATGGTTGGTATTATCTCGGCCATGCATGCGCAGAAGTATCTACAAAAGGGGTATCCTGCAATGTTAGCGTTAGTTACTAACGCTCAGTCTAAAGAGAGAAAGATCGAGGATCTACCAGTGGTGCGAGAATTCGCTGATGTGTTCCCAGAGGAGCTACCAGGGTTACCTCCTCACCGTCAGGTAGAATTTCAGGTTGATCTGGCGCCGGGAGCGGCCCCAATTGCTCGAGCTCCATACCGGTTGGCCCCTGGGGAGTTACAGGAATTGTCTAATCAGCTGCAGGAATTATTGGATAGAGGTTTCATTCGACCCAGTTCTTCGCCTTGGGGAGCCCCAGTTCTGTTTGTAAAGAAGAAGGATGGGACATTCCGAATGTGCATCGATTATCGGGAACTCAACAAGGTAACCATCAAGAACCGATATCCATTACCACGCATCGATGACTTGTTTGACCAGCTGCAAGGGTCAAGCTTCTATTCAAAGATCGACTTAAGATCGGGATATCACCAGGTAAGGGTTAGGGAGGAGGATGTTCCCAAGACGGCTTTTCGAACGCGCTACGGACACTATGAGTTTTTGGTCATGCCGTTTGGATTGACTAATGCACCAGCGGTTTTCATGGATCTCATGAACCGCGTGTGTAAGCCATATCTCGATGATTTCGTTATCGTATTCATTGATGACATTTTGGTCTACTCGAAGAACAAGGAAGATCACGAGCATCACCTACGACTCATCTTGGAACTTTTGAGAAAGGAACAACTGTATGCGAAGTTTTCTAAGTGTGATTTCTGGATTCGGGAAGTGCATTTCCTCGGGCACATCGTTAACGAAATGGGTATTCATGTGGATCCTGCCAAGATCGATGCTATTCGCAATTGGGCGGCACCAAAGAATCCTTCGGAGGTGCGTCAATTTCTTGGTCTTGCGGGATATTATCGTCGGTTTATTCGGGATTTTTCTAAGATTGCTCAACCCCTCACCGCCCTGACTCAAAAGAAAGTTGTTTATTCTTGGGGATCGAACCAGGAAGAAGCTTTTCAGCTCTTAAAGCAGAAGTTGTGCAGCGCGCCGATTCTATCTCTACCAGAGGGTACTGAAGATTTTGTGGTTTATTGCGATGCGTCTATTCAGGGTCTCGGCTGTGTGTTGATGCAGCGAGACAAGGTGATAGCTTATGCTTCTCGACAGCTAAAGGTACACGAGAAGAACTACACGACACACGACCTGGAGTTAGGAGCCGTAGTCTTCGCGTTGAAAATTTGGAGGCATTACCTGTACGGTACCAAGTGTACCATCTATACCGATCACAGGAGTCTTCAACATATTTTCGACCAGAAGGAATTGAATATGCGGCAACGTCGTTGGATCGAGCTTTTTAATGATTATGAGTATGCTATCAAGTATCATCCGGGTAAAGCTAATGTTGTAGCTGATGCTCTTAGTCGCAAGGAACCGAAACAAAAGCGTGTTCGTGCCCTACAGCTTACTATTCACTCTAATTTACCTGCCCGGATTCGTTCAGCACAGATTGAAGCGTTAAAGGAAGAAAATATCGAAGCTGAAGGATTACGAGGTCTACACAAGAAGAAGTTCGAGCAACGGTCTGACGATATCTACTACTTCATGGAACGGATATGGGTTCCTTCATTTGGTAATCTTCGAGAACTTGTGATGGACGAAGCACACAAGTCACGATATTCTATTCATCCAAGGTCTGATAAGATGTACCAGGACCTCAAGGTTTTGTATTGGTGGCCGAACATGAAAGCTATTTTTGCCACCTACGTGGGTAAGTGTTTGACCTGTGCTAGGGTCAAGGCAGAGTACCAGAAACCTTCGGGTCTACTTCAGCAGCCAGAGATACCCATGTGGAAATGGGAACAGATCGCTATGGATTTTGTTACGGGGTTACCTAGAACACAGGCTGGGAACGATACTATATGGGTGATCGTCGACCGTCTCACAAAGTCAGCACATTTCCTAGCAATCAAGGAGACATATAAGTATTCGCAGCTCGCAGCAGTGTACCTTAAAGAGGTGGTTTCTAGGCACGGGGTGCCGACTTCTATTATTTCTGATCGAGATCCTCGTTTTACTTCGGAGTTATGGCAGGCTATGCATAAGATGTTCGGCTCACGTCTCGATATGAGCACGGCTTATCATCCACAGAAAGATGGTCAGAGTGAGCGTACTATTCAGACACTAGAGGACATGCTGCGGGCATGAGTTATTAATTTTGGGAAAGGATGGGAGAAGCACTTGCCGTTGGTAGAGTTTTCCTACAATAACAGCTACCACACCAGTATCAAAGCGGCACCATTTGAGGCACTGTACGGGAGGAAGTGCCGTTCACCTCTCTGCTGGGCTGAAGTGGGTGATAGTCAGATCACAGGTCCTGAGATGGTACTCGAAACTTCAGGTATGATTGTGAAAATCAGGGAACGTATGGCAGCTGCTCGTGACTGCCAGAAGGCCTATGCTGACGAGCGTGCCAAAGAAGTAGTGTTTGAAGTGAATGACCGCGTCATGCTGAAAGTCTCACCGTGGAAAGGGGTCGTACGCTTTGGGAAGCGTGGCAAGCTGAATCCACGTTATGTTGGGCCGTTTAAAGTTCTTGAGCGTATCGGTAAGGTGGCTTATAGGTTGGAGTTACCTACTGAGCTGGGCAATGTTCACGACGTATTTCATGTATCACAGTTAAAGAAGTGTTATGCTGACGACCCATTAGTGGTACCATATCAAGAGTTGAGGATCGACGACAAGTTGCAGTTTGTCGAGGAACCTATTGAGATCATGGATAGGGAGGTCAAAGTACGCAAGCATAGTCGTATTCCGATTGTTCGAGTCCGTTGGAACTCGCGGCGGGGACCGGAGTTCACATGGGAGCGAGAAGATCAAATGAAGCTCAAATATCCTCACCTTTTTCCTAAAGACAAACCAGAATCTAGTAAAGCTGGTGAATCTCGGGACGAGATTCCTCTTCAAGTTGGGGATGATGTGGCACCTGAGAAAAATCCGCAACAATCTTGATTTATCTCTTCATTCCTCTGTGCTTACTTATCAAATTTCGGGACGAAATTTCTTTCAAGTTGGGGATGATGTGACAACTCGAGTTTCCGACTTTCACTTTCGTATTTATTGCACGTTAACTTTGACTGTTTGGTTGTTTGACTTGTAACTGTACATGTACGTGTTATAATGAAACGTATTGTATTGTGACTGTTGCATGTATGGGATTGATATTATGACATGAGACTTGTTATATTAGAAAAAACATAAACTGTTTAACACATGAGAGGACCCGATGAAACAGACTGTTTCGCCATATACATCTAGACGAAACAGAAGTCTGTTTCGCCAAGCCCAAATACGCCAAAGCCCAGTTAGGGCCCAACACCATATTAGTTACGTATTTAGCGATTAAGGGGTCGTACATGATCAGTTACAAAACCCTACTTCCTTTTGTTGTGTGACGGCAAGTAGGGCCTCCCTTCATTCCAATTGCTAACTTTGAGGTAAACCTTTGTTCACTTTTATTGATGTTAAGCATATGCAGTCATGATTATGGATCATATGGTAGGCTACTAGCTTCATAATTGTATGTGGGATTGTCAGTGATATGTGATGATTCATACTTGTGTGCAATTTATAAATATTATACATGAATAATTGGATTGAAGGAAATCGGTTAAGTACTCATGTAAATCGATGATCTCATGTTTTTGTTTAATAATTGTGTTTGAAATATATGTGTTGTTATTAAATTGTGATCATGAGAAACTGTTGCTTTGTATATATCGATGGAATGCATGTGAGAGGTCTTGAAAACATAGTCAAATGGATAAGGGTCCATCATGATTGTAGGTTATTATACTTATACTTGCATGTGATGTAAGTAATCATTATGTTGTTGCATCCTTTAGAATTGTAAATGGTTGTCAGATCCACTATTGCGATAGGATTGATGTTTTGGGTCAAATGGCAATATGACAACATCATACACTGGTCGGCCACTGTTGATTTTTTATTAGATGATGATAGTATGCTGAACGTTGTCGGTATGATTGCTGCTTGATGTTGATAACGGCTGCTAGGGTTTCTGTATGATTGACGTAATTGATATTGGACGTAACTGACTGTTTGGCGAAACAGAACTCTCGACAAAATAGAATTGTGTTTCGCCAAGGGTTATCAACGAAATAGAATTTTGTTTCGCCAAAGGGTGATTGACGAAACAGAGTATGTTTCGTCAACCTGTGTTTCGCCGACTTGAATACTTTGCACAGTGACTCGACTTAACTCTGTTAGAAGTTAACTGGATTGATTAACTGTTGTTACGTGATGTGCATGACTTGTATGATATGGAATACATGTTCAGTACTTCTGTGATTATATCTATACGTGAACAACTTGAATATAAACTGATTATGTACACGTGCGTACTTTAGGACGTGATTGATTTACCTTGAGCACATAGCTTAGCATACCGAGCAAACCAAGGTGAGTTTATTGCACTTTTCTAAGCATGCGTCCCGGTGGTTTGGGACATCTGGTAAACGTTTCTAAAGGGAATACTGGGTAAACTGTTATTTGGGATGTTGGTTATTGAACACAGGATCGATCATCTGCCGTGTTGCCTGTAAGGCAATGGGGTAACTAGTTGATAGCGCTATTAGGTTTGACACCCTCACACCGGGCCGTAAGGACGGGCGTGATCTAGTTACCTGGACATCATTACCAATGCTTGGTTAGGGGCATTGGGGTTGGGCACACTCCCAGGTTATATTGGGCACACTCCCATGGTATATATTGGACACACTTCCAGTATATAAGACTCTCCTACGTTAATAAAAATCCCAAGACGAAACGATGAGTTGCCTTAACAGATATTTGGTAACTACACACGTTAATAAAACCTTGAACTCACCAGCGTCGTCTGACACACTTGTCTGCATGCTTGCAGGTCGCTAGAATTCGTGACGTGGACTTGCTATCTGGGAGTGCTGGAGTGGTCATGGATCGAGGCTCTTGGATTAACTTATAAGTGAAACGTTGGTTTTGAACATTTACTATGAAACAATTGTTAAACGATTTACTATATGCTTCCGCTACACAACTCTTTGGGAGTAACCCTATGTTTGATATTTTCTATTGGTAATTCATGACATGTTTTATTTAAATATTTATCATTGGTTCAATGTGATTGGTGGCTCGAACTCTGATGAGTAACACGCCTCGCGGAGTTCCCGCAGGTGGTATTTTGGGGGTGTTACAATTGGGGTTTCAGGGGTCCGGGTTTTTACTTGCAGGTTCAACTAGAAAGCCTCCTGGTATAAATTTTCGGTATAACTCCCGAGCTATTTTAAATATATATATATATAGGGGATGGATCATGAGAAAACTAGTTTAAATGAGAAAACCAAAAAAAGCCTAAAAAAACCTAAAAACATATCAAATTTTTTTTTTACAATTTTTAATAAAAAAATCGCTAGTTTTTATGCCTAGAAAAAAAATTTCAAAAAAAATTAAAAAAAAAATTTTTGGTTGTACTGCGCATGTGCACTAATACATAAAGCTTAAACCACTTAACTCACCCCCCACCGACACCCCCCCCCCCCCCCCCAAAACCTAAACCCCCCACCCCCACCCCCACCCCCCAAAAACCTAAACCCCCCCCCCCCACCCCCCACCCTCCCGAAAACCTAAAACTAAACCCTAAACATAAACCCGAAAAAACCCTAAACCCCCCCCCCACCCCCACCCCCCAAAAACCTAAACCCCCCTCCCCCCACACCCAAAAACCTAATCCTAATCCTAAACCTCCAAAAAAACTAACCCTAAAAGCTAAACTAGACTCAAAAAACTAATTTTAAACATGTAATGCAATTGTAAACCCGAAAAAAAAACTAAACCCCCCCCCCCACCCCCACCCCCCAAAAACCTAAACCCCCCCTCCCCCCACACCCAAAAACCTAATCCTAAACCTCCAAAAAAACTAACCCTAAAAGCTAAACTAGACTCAAAAAAGCTAATTTTAAGCATGTAATGCAATTGTAGTACATGTTATATTGCACATGTGCACTACTATAATAATAGTATTGAAAACAAGACGACACCATAAATCTTTTTTTATATCATAAAAAATATGCTCGAATATACTTGAATGAAAGATACAAAAATTTGTGATCTTATGGTGCCATTTTTGTTTTAAAATGATAACGTATGGAGAAATGGGAAATGTTTGAAAAGTTATATATTTTTTTTTTCAATTTTACCCCTCCTTCATTAAAAGTCCCCCCCCCCCCCTTCCTTTTTAGTGCTTTTTGGTTAGTTTTTTGGTTTTCTCATTTATATCTAGTTTTCTCATGATCCTCTCCCTATATATATATATATATATATATATATATGTACTCGTGTTAAGTATAGTACCCCGAATTCAACCTTATCCCTATGTCACGAGACAGAACCCCAACGAACTTAGTCAGGCAGAGCCTTGACATGTGTTATGGGGCTCAGGATCAATCGAAAAGGGTAGCGGTGATCGGGTGTTAAAATACTTAAAACGGGGCAGGGCTTTATTATTATTATTATGGGATGAAATATATAAAAATATAGTTTAGAAGGAACATGGGGGCGACCGAAAAAGAGATACTGAACAACTATTCTAAAAGTTCATATCTTATATATATAGTGTGCCAAAACCTAAGCTGACTAAGATTCATTTTTAATATACTACATACACGTATACATTCCTTCCACCACATTCCCATAATTCAATTTGATGTAGGCCACGTCCCCATGTATCCATCCATTTAGTTTTTTTAATTTTAATATTATTTTATTCTTTTCTCAATATCTCGACCATATGTACAAAATTCTCAAATCGAATATTAATTTTATTATTATTTTATTTTTATAATTAATTCACCTGCTTCACTTATATGGCGCTTATAACTTCTAAAATATAACGTTTTATAAAATAATGTATATGCCATTAGGACGAGAATATTTGTATCTACATTTTGAACCAATTTTCATTAAAAATGAAATAGGTTCAAATATAATGTATTTTTATAATATAATTATTAAACGGTTTCTAAACTCGTCTAGTTACTTCATATTTCTAATATTCAACTTACTCGTAATCTACCCGTTCAATAATATAAATTTTTATATACTTTTATTTTTTTTAGAAAGGTCACCCATATACAGGCCAATTAATTAGTATAATATTTCAACCAACTATATATAAAATAGTTTTTTTTAACTATTTGGGTTGAATAATTATATTAAAAATAAAACAAGTTACTAGTGGTTAATAAATTTAAACAACCCTATAATTCTTATATGATAAAAATGGTAATGTTACATCCTCCCCACCTTGTTTTAAATCTCGTCCTCGAGATTTGGGCTAGGATATTTCTTTTAGAGTTATGTCACGTCTTAGTCAATAAGAACAGTATTAAGGTAAATGACACAGAATCAAGACATATTCAAATTTTGTGAATACGAGTTGGACAATAAATAGGACTCAATGGTTCAACTGAATTATTTGAAAAAAATCAATGTCAATTGAACGAGATGAAATGATATAATTTCCAAAGTGACTAGGTTCAAGCCAAAAGAGATATATGATCAATAGATATCTAAATTCAATGTTTACAAGTTGTAAGTGACTTTAGGAACAATAGAATTCATTGTCAAAGGAAAAATTAATTTGATTGTCAACTGAGGAAGATTCAGAGTCAACAAGCTCAAAATAGAAGCACGAAAATGATTTGTCAATTATTGAATTATGATATGAGAAAATCAATGTGTGGACATTTTATTGAATAGCAAGGATACACCGATATACAACAGAGTTTAGTGTATCATTGTTTTAACACATAGTTGTATTAAGACCATTTTCAATGATGAGTCAAGCGAAAGGTATATATAGATTAGCTCAAGCTACAAGTCTATACTGACACCACAAGGTGTCATAGTGATCGAAATAATAATAAGACTAAATTGCACAAATCAACCTTTATGTTATACCTAAACTGCACTTCATACCTTTCACTATGAAATCCGCAAAACCCAACCTTTATGTTCATGTTTTGTTACATCCTATAACCTTTACCACTAACCTTGTTAATTTTCCTAGTTAATTGTCCTCACATGCGTTGCTTGTGAGGGTATTATTGTCATTTCAACATTGTCCTCCCCAATTCATCCCCTCACAAAAAAAAACAGAGTCTTCTTCCAAATGGCTTGAGAAAATCAAATTCTAATTAAAACACAACTAAATAGCATATGCATATTAAAGCATTTAATGTAATTTAAAATCCGATTAATTGTTTGAAGGAGACATGTTACGGTGTGGTGTGCTCCTTTAACTTAAAATCTAATTAATATATTTCTAGATGTTCGTTCTTTTTTGGTGGGTGCTGCACTTAATATTTACTCCAGCATATTAGCATCAAAAGCATTACTATCAATGGTTTTTGGCCAGCAAGGTCAACCTATGACTCACCTAAACAACTCCACGTTTGAACCACCGGAATAACATCATCATCGATTCATCGGAGTCACGTCGTCATCATCACCGGAATCACCTTGTCGCCGAAAATCACGTATGGTGGGTGGTTTTGTTCAGGTTGGCACACTGGTGAACGATGGAAGAGGTCGGTACGGTGGTGAACGAACTGTGTTTAGGTGTGTATGGTGGGGTGGTTTGGTTGTAGTGGCGGAAGGTGGATGGGTGATGTGAACGATGATGGTGGTTCGTTTGGAGGTGAATACAAGTCGCCGGTGATGGTTGTTGTGAAGGTTATCGGTGACGGTGGTGATTGTTATGGTGGTTCGTTAATCGTTATGGTAGTGATTGTGCCGATTTCCGTCATTACATAATCCGGTGATTGAGTTTTCATCATAAAATTTTCAAACATTTTATATAAAGGACAATAACGTGTGCAGTTTCATCACAGTAGCTTGGATTCCTTTCTATTTGTTGGGAACTAACACTCCGTGAACATACATTTACAGAGGGGTGAGATGAGATAGATAAAGCATGTTTTTTTTATAAATCAAATCGGTAATTGATTCAGTTCCAGGTTGCCAATTGTTGTATTTTTGATGGCTTATTAGTATTAGTATTGAATTGAACTTCGAACTGGATTATCAATATTTTCAAATGGTAATGGTGGTAGGTGTTGCAGGAAATCATGTAGTTTATTTAAATAAAAATAATTTTTAAAAGGAGAAGTAAAAAAGACAAAAATATCCTCACATGCTTTGTATGTGAGGTGACTTAACTAAGAATTTTAACAGAGTTTGTGTTAAAGGTTGACCTCTGTAGCAAAACATGAACATAAAGGTTGGGTTTGGCAGATTTCATAGTGAAAGGTATAAAGTGAAGTTTAGGTATAACATAAAGGTTGATTTGCGCAATTTAGTCTAATAATAATAACGGTGACCGGACGAGGTGACCGGACGAGTTCACCGTATTTTAAATCAAATGAAAGTTCAACGAAGTAAATCCGAATGTTTGTTTCAAACAATCTAGTAGGATTTTTTTTTTTTTTTTTGATTGAAAATGAAATAATTGAATACTGTTTTTCGATCGAAAAGATCAAGAAATACTCGATCGATGTTGTAGGAACTGTTAAGAGATACACTAAGATATGACATGAATTTGTGTATCATTATCTTAGCACACTATTTGTGTTAAGATTGCTTTTATAGGATAAACCAACAAAGCAGATTTAATATAAATAAATAAATAATTAAATTAAATCTGTATATGATGTGTGTAAACGAGATTAGTGCAAGCGTCAATTTTGTGAAAATGTCACCACAAGGTGATCGTGATCAAAGAAACGATTTAATGAAGTCGAAGACCAAACAAGCTGTTATAGTTCAAGAGAATTGAAGTGCTTGTTGGGATTATTTCGAATATGATGGTTTCAATTCATCATATGGGACCTTGATTTGAATATGTAATGCGAGCAAGTTTTAAACAATTGAACTTGGTTTAAACAAAACGAGCTTTAATAAGAAAGTTCGGACATGGTCACAACAAAAACCATGTATGCCAAAGAAAATTGAGTTTTTCAAGAAATTGATATCAAAGAGTCATCGTTTTGCAATAATGCGGTTCACAGTGCCAAAAATCAAGTATAGCGAAATGATATTTGAGTTTTGATAAAACAACAAATTAGAATGAAGCCCTCTAGTGGTCTTCAAAAATCAAACGAACCACATGCATAACGAACAGTGCATGTGTAATGTGTGGATTTACCAAGAAATGAAACAGATCAATATTTGCTACTATGAAAGAAATCCTCATGGTATGATGACCATTAGGGGGAGTAGAAATGCAAAAGTCTATTCACTATATGCAGAGGTCAGAATTTCAACGAAAGAAATATAAGAACTTTATCTGGAATTTCGTGTGATAACCGTTGTTTAAGTGACATTACCAGGGAATGTCGAAATAAAATGAAATAGGGGATTTACAAAGGTATGTGACTCCTTTTGCAGTGATAATAATTATGATTCTGATTAGACTGTGCACAGATGGTTGTGAAATCTTGTTCCAATGTACCTCAGCGAGATTCATGTCGTTTGTAGGATCATGTGGCAAAGTGCCGCTTTTTGATCAGTAGTTTTCCCTCTGCCGGGATTAGCATTGGTGTCGTTATGCCCAATTATATTTTCCAAAGGTCTTGCCTCGAAAGTCGTGTGTGATATACTTCAATGTATGTGGACGTATAATTTAAGTTTTATGTGTTTTCTTGTGCACTAGCACAACTTTACATGCTTCTTACTTGCGTTAATAGTCTATGGTAATGCATTGGAAATTTTTATACTTTTGATGGTGTCCCAACTTAAAGGGTTTCCATTGTTTATATTGTCGCACGAGTTACAAGGTAGATGATCAAACGAAATAATGTTTGATATCGGAAGTTATATGCAAGAGATTCTTGATAAAGAAATCTAGAATTATTGTGGACACATATGCTTGTGCTTTATTCTTAATTGGCTTTTGGAATTCCTTATAGATATACATATCTATATAATCAAATTTTTCACATGCTGTAATATACATACCCTTAGTAAGGTCAATGTATTTAACAGATTCATATTTCCAAAACAAATCCGATATCAGGTCATGATACTATTTAGGGAAATCTTGTCACTTTTTTGACATATTATATACCTTCTTACCCGGTTCTAGCCGGAGTGGTAACCTTGTTATATCCGGACAAGCTGGAGAGTCTGCTAAACCATACCCAGTCTTGCCGAAGAAAAATTTTGTATTTACCATGAATAGTATTTTTCTTAAATCATGACTTGGAAAGTGCATTATGACTTTCAACAAAGACTAAGCAAATTAGTCTTCACATGACAGATCATATTCTAGAACAAAGTAGTACCAATAAATAAGAAATAACTGTGGTCAAGTGTTATTTCTTATTTATTATACTTGCAACGTTCTAGTTATTATCCTTACGGCATACAAAAACTCATCACACTTTAATTGCACAAGTATTTAGCTTATCTCGAAGCTTATACTAAGGCATCTTTTCTTAAGTTCAAGTCTAAATGCTATCATGTGTGCTACGAGTTAATAGTAATTTCCTAACTCTTTTATATAAGCTTAGGTATTATTATCACAACACCTATAGGCTTAAATCAGTGGCTCTGATACCACCTTCTGTCACGACCCCCGACCCACCCTGGACAGAATCGGGAGCCGCGAGCAGCCAAGTGGTACCGGTGGTTATTTTGAAAAGTATTGCAGCGGAAATTTCATCAGAACCGTGAGTTAGGAAAAATATCAGAGTTTAGAAAACACCGGATTTTTATTTATTAAATTGATGGGATAAAACCATGTTTTAAAAGGTAGCTTTAATATAGGATAAATTCGAATACATAAAACAACTTTTCTTAATTTAATTTAATTGATAAAATAAGCCACTTCTGTAAGCCTTGTTGGTGCCGCATCCAACTCTAATTCCTGATCTACTGTAATTACCTGAAACACGTTTTAAAAAGATTTGGTCAGCAGGAAATACTGGTGAGTTCATTCAGGTTTTTATAAAATGACCTTTAGTTATGAATTACAGCATAAGAGCGATTACAATGGCTTCTATCTTATTTAAGATAACCACGACTTAATCCCTGTAATTATAACTTTGTTATAGATTACAGCATAAGAGCGATTACAATGGCTTCTATCTTATTTTTATCTGGCGCCGTGTCACCTGGTGACTGTGACAACTCGAATTTCCGACATTCTTTATTCGCATTAAATGCACGTTGACTTTGACTATATGGTTGTGTTATGATAAATGCATTGTGTTTGCTTGATTATGTGTTTGATTGTATAACGTGTCGTGAAACATAAACTGCTTAACATAAGATAGAACCCGACGAAACACAAGTGTGTTTCGCCATAACCATTCCCGACGAAACAGAATATGTTTCGCCGTATACGACTCGACGAAACAAGCTGTTTCGCCGAGCCCAGATCTGTCGAAGCCCAGCTTGGGCCCAGAACGCTATTCTGTGTATTTTTACGTAAAACATCATCATTTTACATTTTCTATCAACACAACCGAAACCCTAGAGCTCTCTTATTGTGACGGCAAGCTAGAACCCACTAGAAACTCTTGTGCGATCAAACCATCATCTCGGTTAGTAATCCTATGTGTCTTGATTGATCTTTCATCCATGTATGTGTTCCTGTGCCATGTGATTCTGCTATGCTGATGAATAATTGTATCTGATACATGTTAAATGTTAGGGTTCTTGATATGATGATGATTGGAGTTTGATGTTGTAATATAATCCGCTGTTTAAATTGATAAATGTATACACGAATCCCCTATGAAACCGAATCAGAATCTGATAAACTGTTGAGATCGGGTTTATGCATGATATACGTAGTTGTGATGATATGAGTATTATACACGTAAGTTAGGGTTTCTGCTAGATGTGAAGTCCTGTGATGATTATGCATATTGTGAATGATGAATGCTGTGTTGAATGATTTCTGCATGATTGATAGTATTGATGTCGGCTGTTAGTGATGATTAGGGTTTCTGCATGTATTGTACTGACGTAACTGAACTGTCCGACGAAACCGAACCCTCGACGAAACAGAATGTGTTTCGCCAAGGGTAGTCGACGAATCAGAAGTTCTGTTTCGCCAAGGGACACCTCGACGAAATGGAATGTGTTTCGCCAAGGGTTGTTGACGAAACAGAATGTGTTTCGTCAACATGTGATTCGCCAGTATATGTTTCGCCATAATTTGTGTTTCGCCGAACAGTAATCTGCACAGTAACTTGGGTTAATTCTGTTAAGTGTTAACTGGAATATTTAACTGCTGTTAAGTGTAACCATCTTGTATATGATTGTGATTACGTGTTACATGTTTATACGTGCGCAACTTGAACACAAACTGATTTCACATACGTGCATACTTTAGGACGTGATTGATTACTTGCGAGCATACACTTAGCATACCGAGCAAACCAAGGTGAGTTCACACAGCCAAGGCATGGGATTCCCAGGATGGGAATGGGTTGGATTATTTATTCGTTCAGTTTATGGAACTTAGATATATGATTCCCGGTAGAGGAAGGATTATGGATAAGAACAGACTAGACTGGTTATACTAATTTAAACGATCTTCGCACACACGCCAAGGGTCGGCCGCGATATTATGACAATCTTCGCACACATGCCTAAGAAGGGCCGCGAACTATATACTCTAATCTTCGCAAACATGCCAGGAAGGGCCGCGATACTACTATACCTAGTCTAGCAAACATGGGAAATCCCCACTATACTTCGCAAACATGCCTAGAGGGCCGCGATACGATACATACGATACATGATTACTAAACGAACATACGAACTACTTTATGAACACTATAACTAAACAAACTCACTGTGAACTCGCTCAACTAGTTGTTGATCCTCTGTTACATGCCTTGCAGGACCTTAGGTACTTATGGAGCTTGCACGGGAGGCACGGTCGTTGTGGGCACAGATTGTGGATGTTATGAACAACATTTAAACATTTGAATTGCTACTTATGTTTGGGTTTATTTTATGCTTCCGCTAAACGTTGAATTTATACATATGTTTTGAACACCTTTCATATTGGTTTGATTGCTTTACATTTAATACTTACTATGTTCAATATGATTGGTGGCTTGATCCTGGTCAGTCACGCCTCCAAGCGGTGATACTCCGCAGGTGGATTTTGGGGGTGTGACAGATTGGTATCAGAGCCATTGGTTATAGAGAACTCGGTTTTAATAAGGGAAAACGTTTTTATTGAAACCAGACTATAACCAGTACAGTGCTCAACGATCCACAACGACGCCTCGCTCCACGTGCAAGACTCAACATCCTAGGTAATAAGGTTTATGTGTATTGCCTACTTGCTAGAACTACATAGAACTTTGCTCGTGGTATGCTTAGATTACATTGTTTACTGTTCGTTACTGCTTGAGAACGCTTATATGCTCACACTCTTCTGTCATCGCACGATTCGCGATCCTCTCTGACTTATGCTATCTTTACTATGAAGATCATGTCTGGACGTATCAACATGACACAAGCCCAATTGACGGCTCTCATCGCTGAACAAGTTACTGCGGCAGTTGCAGCCGCACAAGCAGGAGGTATACCCTGCAGTTGAAACTCACACTAGGGTCCTTAGATCCTACATTCCTAAACCAACTCTTGTGCTAAAATTTTTGTTTACTCTTACGCACACAACAGGTCAAGCACCTGTTTGCACTTTCAAAACGTTCATGGACTGTCGTCCCAGTACTTTCAGCGGCACGGAGGGAGCAGTCGGACTCCTCCACTGGTTTGAAAAGAGCGAGACTGTATTCGAAATGTGTGAATGCCCTGAGGCACGCAGGGTGAAGTATGCCACTGGTACCCTAGAGGGTTTAGCTCTCACATGGTGGAAAGCTCAGGTGCAAATGCTGGGGTTGGTTGCTGCTAACGCTACCCCATGGAACAATTTCAAAGAGATGATCAAAGAGGAATATTGCAGTAGGGATGATATTCATAAGCTGGAGGTCGAGTTTTTCAATCTCAAGATGAAGGGGTCAGAGATTGAGGCATACACCAAAAGATCTAATGAACTTGCTCTATTGTGTCCTACGATGGTGGACCCTCCAATCAAGCGAATCGAACTGTTCCTCAAGGTTCTAGTGCCAGAGATCCAGAGTCACGTCACTTCAGCAAACCTCGCCACTTATCAGCAGGTTGTACAGCTGGCTCACCGTCTCACGGATCAGGCGGTGGAGCAGAACAAGTTGCCTGAACGCATCAGCACTACTACTACCGCTACTACTCCGGTCACTCCTGCTACTCCCAGTGACAACAAGCGGAAATGGGATGGGGATTCCAGCAAAGGTTCAGCTATAGTTCAATCTCAGGCTCAGCAACGCAAGACTAATGACTACCAGAGCCCAAGTCAGCAAACTTCTGGTGGGCAGAGACAGGGTGGTTATCGGGGAAATCATCCACTGTGTAACAGGTGCTACAAACATCACAGTGGTCAGTGTCGCAAGGCCTACTGTCAAAGATGTCTCAAAAACGGGCACGAAGCTAAAGATTGCAGGAGTTCACGACCTGCGAATCAAAATCAGCAACAACAACCACCTGCTCCACGAAACCAGCCTCAGCAGCAGCAGCAGCAGCAGGGAAACAGGGGATGCTACCAGTGTGGGGCTGAAGGTCACTACAAGCGGGATTGCCCTCAGTTAAACCAGAACCAGAACAATAACAACAACCAGGGCAACGGGAACAACAACAATGGGGGAAACAACAACAACAACAATGGTGCTAGAGGCCGTATGTTTGTGATCGGTCAGGGTGATGCCAGGAATGATCCCAACGTAGTGATGGGTAAGTTTCTTCTTGACGACTTTTATGTTACTGTACTATTTGATTCTGGTGCGGATACAAGTTACATGTCTCTGAAAGCTAGTGAAATGTTAAAACGTGCACCAACTCCCTTAAACACCAAACATGTTGTAGAGTTAGCTAACGGTAAAAGTCTAGAGGCCACACACATAGTTAAAGGGTGTAATCTTATCCTCGCTGGTCAGACTTTCTCCATTGATCTCATTCCTATACCCTTGGGTAGCTTTGACGTCGTCATCGGTATGGATTGGTTATCTCAACAACAAGCGGAGATTTTATGCAAAGAAAAAGTTATTCGAATTCCTCGGTCGGGCAAAGAACCTCTCGAAGTTCAGGGCGACAAGAGTGGTGTCGTGAGTGGCATCATTTCCTTCTTGAAGGCTCAGAAGTGTCTACGCAAGGGGCACACTGCTATATTAGCACTCGTTACTGATACATCGAAGAAAGAGAAGAAGATTGAGGATATTCCAGTGGTACGCGAGTTTCCTCAAGTGTTTCCTGAGGAATTACCTGGGTTACCGCCTCATCGACAAGTCGAATTTCAGATCGAGCTCGCTCCAGGAGCAGCACCCATAGCTCGAGCACCTTATCGTCTAGCTCCAACTGAATTAGAAGAACTGTCAAAGCAGCTACAAGAACTCTTGGAAAAGGGTTTTATACGTCCTAGCTCTTCGCCTTGGGGAGCTCCAGTGTTATTCGTAAAGAAGAAAGACGGTACGTTCAGGATGTGTATAGACTACCGTGAACTCAACAAGGTGACGGTCAAGAATCGTTATCCTCTTCCGCGCATAGATGATTTATTCGATCAGCTGCAAGGGTCGAGCTACTACTCCAAGATAGACTTAAGGTCAGGATACCACCAGCTGAGAGTCCGGGATGAAGACGTCTCCAAAACAGCGTTCAGAACACGCTACGGCCACTACGAGTTTATGGTCATGCCATTCGGGCTAACGAACGCGCCTGCCGTATTTATGGATCTTATGAACAGGGTGTGCAAACCCTATCTCGACAAGTTTGTCATTGTTTTCATAGACGACATCCTGATTTACTCGAAGAGTCAGGAGGAGCACGAGCATCATTTACGACTTATACTGGAACTTCTACGAACGGAACAGCTATACGCTAAGTTTTCCAAATGTGACTTCTGGCTTCGTGAAGTCCACTTCTTAGGCCACGTGGTAAACAAGGATGGGATTCATGTCGATCCATCCAAGGTGGATTCGATCAAGAACTGGCCTGCGCCTCGTACACCAACCGAAATACGCCAATTCTTAGGTTTGGCAGGTTACTACAGAAGGTTCATCAAAGACTTCTCAAAGATTGCTCAGCCGCTTACACTGTTGACGCAGAAAGGTGTTGTTTACCGTTGGGGTAATGCACAGGAAACAGCGTTCCAACACTTAAAGGATAGACTCTGTAGCGCACCTATCCTCTCACTGCCTGAAGGCACGGACGATTTCGTAGTCTACTGCGACGCATCCATCCAAGGTCTTGGATGTGTATTGATGCAGAGGGATAAAGTTATTGCTTATGCTTCGCGCCAGCTTAAGATCCACGAACGAAACTACACTACGCATGATTTAGAGTTGGGAGCGGTTGTTTTTGCACTTAAGATATGGCGACACTACTTGTACGGCACTAAATGTGCTATCTACACTGACCACAGGAGCCTCGAACATATATTCAAACAGAAGGAACTGAATATGCGACAGCGACGATGGGTCGAACTGCTAAACGACTACGAATGCTCAATCAGGTACCATCCAGGCAAAGCCAATGTGGTGGCTGACGCTCTCAGTCGAAAAGACACTGCGCCTAAGCGTGTTCGAGCCTTACAACTCACCATACAGTCTAGCCTTCCTTCCCAGATCCGAGATGCTCAGATAGAAGCATTGAAACCAGAAAATGTCAGGGCTGAAGCCCTACGCGGCTCAAGGCAACGCTTAGAACAGAAGGAAGATGGTGCTTATTATGTAACAGGACGCCTTTGGGTTCCACTGTACGGCAACCTACGCGAGCTGGTAATGGATGAAGCTCACAAGTCTCGCTACTCGGTACACCCTGGTTCGGATAAAATGTACCACGATATTAAAACTACATATTGGTGGCCTAGCATGAAGGCCCACATAGCCACATACGTTAGCAAATGCTTGACTTGTGCGAGAGTCAAGGCAGAATATCAGAAACCGTCAGGACCACTCCAACAACCTGAGATACCACAATGGAAATGGGAGCAAATTTCCATGGATTTTGTTACTGGCCTACCTAGATCTCAGCGCGGAAATGATACTATTTGGGTGATCGTGGATCGACTCACAAAGTCTGCTCACTTCTTGGCAATCAAAGAAACAGACAAGTTCTCTACACTAGCAGACATCTACTTGAAAGAAGTGGTCTCGAGGCACGGTGTGCCAACCTCTATCATCTCTGATCGAGACGCACGTTTTACTTCAGAACTGTGGCAAGCAATGCATAAATCTTTTGGCTCTAGATTAGACATGAGCACAGCTTATCACCCTCAGACAGATGGGCAGTCTGAGCGCACTATTCAAACTCTAGAAGACATGCTTCGGGCGTGCGTAATTGACTTTGGCAATGGTTGGGAAAAACATTTGCCACTTGTGGAATTTTCATACAATAACAGCTACCACACAAGCATTAAAGCTGCTCCATTCGAGGCATTGTATGGGCGCAAATGCCGGTCACCTCTCTGTTGGGCAGAGGTGGGAGAAAGTCAAATCACAGGTCCAGAAATGGTAGTCGATACTACAGAAAAGATTGCACAAATACGACAACGCATGGCGGCAGCTCGCGACCGTCAGAAAGCATACGCTGATTTAGACAGGAAACTACTCGAATTCCAAGTTGGGGATCGAGCGCTACTTAAAGTTTCACCCTGGAAGGGTGTGGTTCGTTTTGGCAAACGCGGCAAACTAAATCCACGATATGTTGGACCTTTCGAAGTTATTGAGAAAATAGGCAAAGTGGCCTACAGACTGAACTTACCACCTGAACTCAGTGCAGTTCACAACGTCTTTCACGTGTCGAATCTGAAGAAGTGTACGTCAGATGAGACCCACATAGTTCCCTTAAAAGAACTCACTATCGACGAGCGGTTGAACTTCGTCGAGGAACCTGTTGAAATCACGGACCGGGATGCTAAGGTCCTCAAGAACACGAGAATCCCTCTTGTACGAGTTCGTTGGAACTCCCGCCGCGGCCCAGAGTTCACCTGGGAGCGCGAAGATCAAATGGAACTCAAATATCCCCAGTTATTCGGAAACCAAGCAACCACTACTGAGGCTGAAGCCACCAATGCAGAATTTCGGGACGAAATTCCAAATCAACGGGGGGATAATGTGACACCCCAAGAAAACCAGTAATCTTCGCAAACATGCTCAGGGGAGCCGCGATACAATTCAGGTAAACAACGTCACACCATTAGCTTTCCTCAGTAACTGCATGCTAAATTTCGGGACGAAATTTCTTTCAAGTTGGGGATAATGTGACAACTCGAATTTCCGACATTCTTTATTCGCATTAAATGCACGTTGACTTTGACTATATGGTTGTGTTATGATAAATGCATTGTGTTTGCTTGATTATGTGTTTGATTGTATAACGTGTCGTGAAACATAAACTGCTTAACATAAGATAGAACCCGACGAAACACAAGTGTGTTTCGCCATAACCATTCCCGACGAAACAGAATATGTTTCGCCGTATACGACTCGACGAAACAAGCTGTTTCGCCGAGCCCAGATCTGTCGAAGCCCAGCTTGGGCCCAGAACGCTATTCTGTGTATTTTTACGTAAAACATCATCATTTTACATTTTCTATCAACACAACCGAAACCCTAGAGCTCTCTTATTGTGACGGCAAGCTAGAACCCACTAGAAACTCTTGTGCGATCAAACCATCATCTCGGTTAGTAATCCTATGTGTCTTGATTGATCTTTCATCCATGTATGTGTTCCTGTGCCATGTGATTCTGCTATGCTGATGAATAATTGTATCTGATACATGTTAAATGTTAGGGTTCTTGATATGATGATGATTGGAGTTTGATGTTGTAATATAATCCGCTGTTTAAATTGATAAATGTATACACGAATCCCCTATGAAACCGAATCAGAATCTGATAAACTGTTGAGATCGGGTTTATGCATGATATACGTAGTTGTGATGATATGAGTATTATACACGTAAGTTAGGGTTTCTGCTAGATGTGAAGTCCTGTGATGATTATGCATATTGTGAATGATGAATGCTGTGTTGAATGATTTCTGCATGATTGATAGTATTGATGTCGGCTGTTAGTGATGATTAGGGTTTCTGCATGTATTGTACTGACGTAACTGAACTGTCCGACGAAACCGAACCCTCGACGAAACAGAATGTGTTTCGCCAAGGGTAGTCGACGAATCAGAAGTTCTGTTTCGCCAAGGGACACCTCGACGAAATGGAATGTGTTTCGCCAAGGGTTGTTGACGAAACAGAATGTGTTTCGTCAACATGTGATTCGCCAGTATATGTTTCGCCATAATTTGTGTTTCGCCGAACAGTAATCTGCACAGTAACTTGGGTTAATTCTGTTAAGTGTTAACTGGAATATTTAACTGCTGTTAAGTGTAACCATCTTGTATATGATTGTGATTACGTGTTACATGTTTATACGTGCGCAACTTGAACACAAACTGATTTCACATACGTGCATACTTTAGGACGTGATTGATTACTTGCGAGCATACACTTAGCATACCGAGCAAACCAAGGTGAGTTCACACAGCCAAGGCATGGGATTCCCAGGATGGGAATGGGTTGGATTATTTATTCGTTCAGTTTATGGAACTTAGATATATGATTCCCGGTAGAGGAAGGATTATGGATAAGAACAGACTAGACTGGTTATACTAATTTAAACGATCTTCGCACACACGCCAAGGGTCGGCCGCGATATTATGACAATCTTCGCACACATGCCTAAGAAGGGCCGCGAACTATATACTCTAATCTTCGCAAACATGCCAGGAAGGGCCGCGATACTACTATACCTAGTCTAGCAAACATGGGAAATCCCCACTATACTTCGCAAACATGCCTAGAGGGCCGCGATACGATACATACGATACATGATTACTAAACGAACATACGAACTACTTTATGAACACTATAACTAAACAAACTCACTGTGAACTCGCTCAACTAGTTGTTGATCCTCTGTTACATGCCTTGCAGGACCTTAGGTACTTATGGAGCTTGCACGGGAGGCACGGTCGTTGTGGGCACAGATTGTGGATGTTATGAACAACATTTAAACATTTGAATTGCTACTTATGTTTGGGTTTATTTTATGCTTCCGCTAAACGTTGAATTTATACATATGTTTTGAACACCTTTCATATTGGTTTGATTGCTTTACATTTAATACTTACTATGTTCAATATGATTGGTGGCTTGATCCTGGTCAGTCACGCCTCCAAGCGGTGATACTCCGCAGGTGGATTTTGGGGGTGTGACAGTGACGATGGTCATACCACTATTGGGTCTTTCCCCAAGTAGTGACGTTTATCACAGTTAGGATTTATTAGCCTAACCCTGAGAACTTAGTAATGTGCACAATACCCCACTAGCCAGTGATTCAAGATAACCACGACTTAATCCCTGTAATTATAACTTTTGAAAATGGAGTATTGTAAAATACTTTTGATAAAAAGAGAATGACTCACATTGCAGATTTATACGGGCAGAGTTTAGCCTACTGATTAGCCTTGTAACCTAATTTAAATAACAATGCACATGAACTAGGTCAGTAACTAATACAGCATTTATGATAACTCACGAGATAGAAACCTTCACAACGAATGACAAAGTGCAATACTTAAACATCCATCAAATTCACGACGAATGACAAAGTATAACCCAAGTTTGAGTAGCACTTAAACATCCATTGGATAGTTTCAATCGATCGAACAATGAATCGTAATAGCGATCGAGTTAATACCCTCTATCGTAGCAGCACCCCACTAATTTTGGAAGTAAATTCGACTTTTGGACAGTATACTTTCGTTTTTGAAAGTTGGTTTCGACCACAGTGGACTGCTCATGGCCATTCCTATTTATAGGTGAAATTCGGGACTGTCGCGGCCCGCGTGAACCTCCGGCCAATCCTTACGCGGCCCACGTGGCCACCTAGTCTACGTATAGGCTTGTTGTGTCACAATTAGGTGTGCCATGTGGGTGACACGTGGATCTGGACGCTTATCCGGTCAACTCCACATTGACGCGGCCCGCGTAAGACTATGCTGAATCTTTACGCGGCCCGTCTAAAGACCACAAATCTTGATTTCTTGATTTTTGATATGGATTGGGGTTTCAGGGGTCCGGGTTTTTACTTGCAGGTTCAACTAGAAAGCCTCCTAGTATAAATTTTGGGTATAACTCCCGAGCTATTTTAAATATATATATATATATATATATATAGGGGAAGGTTCATTTGAGAAGAAATTTAATGTGAGAAGAAAAAGAAGAAAGGGCATATTAGTAAAATACTATTTCATTTATAGCTCATATCATTAATTATCAACTCTTTAATAAATTAGTGAACTAATCTTTAATTATCCTACATATAATCTACAAAACCTACACATATCAAAATTTTCCTACATATACCCTACACATTATAGAATTTTATCCTACACAGTCGAAACTTATCTTACACACCTCGAAAATATATCCTACACAACTCGTAATTTATCCTACACAACTAGTAATTTATTCTACACTTTAAATTAACTTGTTTTTTTTAACTTGGAAAAAGTATATATTTTGAAAAGGAGTTACAAATTTAATCTAGTTAGTTATTAAAGGGGAAGAATACAAATTAATGATTTTTGTAAGTTTACCAACATACCCTTATATTAAAATTAAATGCAAATATTAAATGAAGTAAAATGAAGCATTCTTATTGGATGAAACTTCTTCTTTTTTCTTCTTACAAAAAAATTCTTCTCATTTGAACCCTCCACTATATATATATATATATATATATATATTTGTACTCGTGTTAAGTATAGTACCCCTAATTCAACCTTATCCCTATGTCACGAGACAGAACCCCAACGAACTTAGTCAGGCAGAGCCTTGACATGTGTTATGGGGCTCAGGATCAATCGAAAAGGGTAGCGGTGATCGGGAGTTAAAATACTTAAAACGGGGCAGGGCTTTATTATTATTATTATTATGGGATGAAATATATAAAAATATAGTTTAGAAAGAACATGGGGGCGACAGAAAAAGAGATACTGAACAACTTTTCTAAAAGTTCATATCTTATATATATAGTGTGTCAAAACCTAAGCTGACTAAGATTCATTTTTAATATACTACATACACGTATACATTCCTTCCACCACATTCCCATAATTCAATTTGATGTAGGCCACGTCCCCATGTATCCATCCATTTAGTTTTTTTAATTTTAATATTATTTTATTCTTTTCTCAATATCTCGACCATATGTACAAAATTCTCAAATCGAATATTAATTTTATTATTATTTTATTTTTATAATTAATTCACCTGCTTCACTTATTTGGCGCTTATAACTTCTAAAATATAACGTTTTATAAAATAATGTATATGCCATTAGGACGAGAATATTTGTATCTACATTTTGAACCAAGTTTCATTAAAAATGAAATAGGTTCAAATATAATGTATTTTTATAATATAATTATTAAACGGTTTCTAAACTCGTCTAGTTACTTCATATTTCTAATATTCAACTTACTCGTAATCTACCCGTTCAATAATATAAATTTTTATATACTTTTATTTCATTTAGAAAGGTCACCCATATACAGGCCAATTAATTAGTATAATATTTCAACCAACTATATATAAAATAGTTTTTTTTAACTATTTGGGTTGAATAATTATATTAAAAATAAAACTAGTTACTAGTGGTTAATAAATTTAAACAACCCTATAATTCTTATATGATAAAAATGGTAATGTTACATCCTCCCCACCTTGTTTTAAATCTCGTCCTCGAGATTTGGGCTAGGATATTTCTTTTAGAGTTATGTCACGTCTTAGTCAATAAGAACAGTATTAAGGTAAATGACACAGAATCAAGACATATTCAAATTTTGTGAATACGAGTTGGACAATAAATAGGACTCAATGGTTCAACTGAATTATTTGAAAAAAATCAATGTCAATTGAACGAGATGAAATGATACAATTTCCAAAGTGACTAGGTTTAAGCCAAAAGAGATATATGATCAATAGATATCTAAATTCAATGTTTACAAGTTGTAAGTGACTTTAGGAACAATAGAATTCATTGTCAAAGGAAAAATTAATTTGATTGTCAACTGAGGAAGATTCAGAGTCAACAAGCTCAAAATTGAAGCACTAAAATGATTTGTCAATTATTGAATTATGATATGAGAAAATCAATGTGTGGACATTTTATTGAATAGCAAGGATACACCGATATACAACAGAGTTTAGTGTATCATTGTTTTAACACATAGTTGTATTAAGACCATTTTCAATGATGAGTCAAGCGAAAGGTATATATAGATTAGTTCAAGCTACGAGTCTATACTGACGCCACAAGGTGTCGTAGTGATCGAAATAATAATAATAACGGTGACCGGACGAGTTCACCGTATTTTAAATCAAATGAAAGTTCAACGAAGTAAATCCGAATGTTTGTTTCAAATAATCTAGTAGGATTTTTTTTTATTTTTTGATTGAAAATGAAATAATTGAATAATGTTTTTCGATCGAAAAGATCAAGAAATACTCGATCGATGTTGTAGGAACTGTTAAGAGATACACTAAGATATGACATGAATTTGTGTATCATTATCTTAGCACACTATTTGTGTTAAGATTGCTTTTATAGGATAAACCAACAAAGCAGATTTAATATAAATAAATAAATAATTAAATTAAATCCGTATATGATGTGTGTAAAGGAGATTAGTGCAAGCGTCAATTTTGTGAAAACGTCACCAGAAGGTGATCGTGATCAAAGAAACGATTTAATGAAGTCGAATACCAAACAAGCATGTTATAGTTCAAGAGAATTGAAGTGCTTGTTGGGATTAGCATTGGTGTCGTTATGCCCAATTATATTTTCCAAAGGTCTTGCCTCGAAAGTCGTGTGTGATATACTTCAACGTCTGTGGACGTATAATTTAAGTTTTACGTATTTTCTTGTGCACTAGCACAACTTTACATGCTTCTTACTTACGTTAATAGTCTATGGTAACGCATTGGAAATTTTTATACTTTTGATGGTGTCCCAACTTAAAGGGTTTCCATTGTTTATATTTTCGCACGAGTTACGAGGTAGATGATCAAACGAAATAATGTTTGATATCGGAAGTTATATGCAAGAGATTCTTGATAAAGAAATCTAGAATTATTGTGGACACATATGCTTGTGCTTTATTCTTAATAGGCTTTTGGAATTCCATATAGATATACATATCTATATAATCAAATTTTTCACATGTTGTAATATACATACCCTTAGTAAGGTCAATGTATTTAACAGATTCATATTTCCAAAACAAATCCGATATCAGGTCATGATACTATTTAGGGAAATCTTGTCACTTGTTTGACATATTATATACCTTCTTACCCGGTTCTAGCCGGAGAGGTAACCTTGTTATATCCGGACAAGCTGGAGAGTCTGCTACACCATACCCAGTCTTGCCGAAGAAAAATTTTGTATTTACCATGAATAGTATTTTTCTTAAATCATGACTTGGAAAGTGCATTATGACTTTCAACAAAGACTAAGCAAATTAGTCTTCACATGACAGAACATATTCTAGAACAAAGTAGTACCAATAAATAAGAAATAACTGTGGTCAAGTGTTATTTCTTATTTACTATACTTGCAACGTTCTAGTTATTATCCTTACGGCATACAAAAACTCATCACACTTTAATTGCACAAGTATTTAGCTTATCTCGAAGCTTATACTAAGGCATATTTTCTTAAGTTCAAGTCTAAATGCTATCATGTGTGCTACGAGTTAATAGTAATTTCCTAACTCTTTTATATAAGCTTAGGTATTATTATCACAACACCTATAGGCTTAATTCAGTGGCTCTGATACCACCTTCTGTCACGACCCCCGACCCCACCCTGGACGGAATCGGGAGCCACGAGCAGCCAAGTGGTACCGGTGGTTATTTTGAAAAGTATTGCAGCGGAAATATCATCAGAACCGTGAGTTAGGAAAAATATCAGAGTTTAGAAAACATCGGATTTTTATTTATTAAATTGATGGGATAAAACCATGTTTTAAAAGGTAGCTTTAATATAGGATAAATTCGAATACATAAAACATCTTTTCTTAATTTAATTTAAATGATAAAATAAGCCACTTCTGTAAGCCTTGTTGGTGCCGCATCCAACTCTAATTCCTGATCTACTGTAATTACCTGAAACGCGTTTTAAAAAGATTTGGTCAGCACGAAATACTGGTGAGTTCATTCAGGTTTTTATAAAATGACCTTTAGTTATGAATTACAGCATAAGAGCGATTACAATGGCTTCTATCTTATTTAAGATAACCACGACTTAATCCCTGTAATTATAACTTTGTTATAGATTACAGCATAAGAGCGATTACAATGGCTTCTATCTTATTTTTATCTGGTGACGATGGTCATACCACTATTGGGTCTTTCCCTGAGTAGTGACGTTTATCACTGTTAGGATTTATTAGCCTAACCGTGAGAAATTAGTAATGTGCACAATACCCCACTAGCCAGTGATTCAAGATAACCACGACTTAATCCCTGTAATTATAACTTTTGAAAATGGAGTATTGTAAAATACTTTTGATAAAAAGAGAATGACTCACATTGCAGATTTATACGGGCATAGTTTAGCCTACTGATTAGCCTTGTAACCTAATTTAAATAACAATGCACATGAACTAGGTCAGTAACTAATACAGCATTTACGATAACTCACGAGATAGGAACCTTCACAACGAATGACAAATTGCAATACTTAAACATCCATCGAATTCACGACGAATGACAAAGTATAACCCAAGTTTGAGCAACAGTTAAACATCCATTGGATAGTTTCAATCGATCGGACATTGAATCGTAATAGCGATCGAGTTAATACCATGTATCGTAGCAGCACCCCACTAATTTTGGAAGTAAATTCGACTTTTGGACAGTATACTTTCGTTTTTGAAAGTTGGTTTCGACCACAGTGGACTGCTCATGGCCATTCCTATTTATAGGTGAAATTTGGGTATGTCGCGGCCGGCGTGAACCTCCGGCCGATCCTTACGCGGCCCGCGTGGCCACCTAGTCTATGTATAGGCTTGCTGTGTCACAAGTAGGTGTGCCACGTGGGTGACACGTGGATCTGGACGCTTATCCGGTCAACTCCACATTGACGCGGCCCACGTAAGACTATGCTGAATCTTTACGCGGCCCGTCTGAAGACCACAAATCTTGATTTCTTGATTTTTGATATGGATTGGGGTTTCAGGGGTCCGGGTTTTTACTTAGAGGTTCAACTAGAAAGCCTCCTGGTATAAATTTTGGGTATAACTCCCGAGCTATTTTAAAAATATATAATATATATATATATATATATATATGTGTGTGTGTGTGTGTGTGTGTACTCGTGTTAAGTATAGTACCCCTAATTCAACCTTATCCCTATGTCACGAGACAGAACCCCAACGAACTTAGTCAGGCAGAGCCTTGACATGTGTTATGGGGCTCAGGATCAATCGGAAAGGGTAGCGGTGATCGGGAGTTAAAATACTTAAAACGGGGCAGGGCTTTATTATTATTATGGGATGAAATATATAAAAATATAGTTTAGAAGGAACATGGGGGCGACAAAAAAAGAGATACTGAACAACTTTTCTAAAAGTTCATATCTTATATATATAGTGTGACAAAACCTAAGCTGACTAAGATTCATTTTTAATATACTACATACACGTATACATTCCTTCCACCACATTCCCATAATTCAATTTGATGTAGGCCACGTCCCCATGTATCCATCCATTTAGTTTTTTTTAATTTTAATATTATTTTATTCTTTTCTCAATATCTCAACCATATGTACAAAATTCTCAAATCGAATATTAATTTTATTATTATTTTATTCTTATAATTAATTCACCTGCTTCACTTATTTGGTGCTTATAACTTCTAAAATATAACGTTTTATAAAATAATGTATATGCCATTAGGACGAGAATATTTGTATCTACATTTTGAACAAAGTTTCATTAAAAATGAAGTAGGTTCAAATATAATGTATTTTTATAATATAATTATTAAACGGTTTCTAAACTCGTAAAGTTACTTCATATTTCTAATATTCAACTTACTCGTAATCTACCCGTTCAATAATATAAGTTTTTATATACTTTTATTTTATTTAGAAAGGTCACCCATATACAGGCCAATTAATTAGTATAATATTTCAACCAACTATATATAAAATAGTTTTTTTTAAACTATTTGGGTTGAATAATTATATTAAAAATAAAACTAGTTACTAGTGGTTAATAAATTTAAACAACCCTATAATTCTTATATGATAAAAATGGGAATGTTACACAACAAGGTGCTCACTATCGGGGTGACCGATGATGAGGTGATCATGAACAGGAATAGGGAGTGCAAAAACGTCATCGACAAGGATATCATCAGCATCCGGGTTATCATCCCCAAAATCCGGCAATGCAAACGGCTGGAAATCATCGTCGTCGTCTGACATCATCTGTGGATCACTCTCTGTGTCGGATGTGATAACCTTTGGGTCATGTGTTATCTCATCATCGGATACGATGGCCATAGGATCATGCTCATCTTATAACCCTCTTTCTGAGGAAGACATCGGAACCTGTAACATAATAATCATGGCATATGCACATATGTTAACTACTATCACTCGGTATATGCAAACAAAGGTAGGCCTTTGGTATGTGTAAATAAAGACATGTCACGTTATTCCTACGTGAGACGTTTCTAACTTATCAAGTCTACCCCATGCAATCTAAACCACTGACTATGTCCTTGCTCGTGTTTCTTGTCTTTCCTTTGTAAAATGTTTGTTCCATGGATCTTGGCGTTTTGTAGATGCAATGAAAAATATTTTGTAAAAAAAATTTTGTGAGAGAGTCCTAATTATTGTAGTCTAGACTCGAGAAGGAATCCTAGTTCACTACAATCGTAGCTCTGATACTAAATTGTCACACCCTGACTTTTGCGGAAGCGTATGATGTGTGACTTTCTTAATATCATTGCATTCAATTATAACAAACAACTATATGATTAAAGTACGATGTTCATCCATTCATGAGTTTTTAGAAATTAATACAAACACAAGTTGTTCGGTATCAACCAACATACTTCAAGTTCAACTTACAAAACCTTTAAGTGAAACAAGTTCCATAAAGGACTTTAAACAAAAGTCATAGATAAATTAAGGCTTTAATTCGTATGTCTTATCTAAAATAAGACATCCAAATCAAACCCTCCAAAAGTTTGGATGACATCAACTTGAACACATTTCTTGAAAACTTTCAACACCCGCAAGATCCATATTAGTTTCCTGAAATACATGTAATTTGAAAACATCAACAAAAGTTGAGCGAGTTCATGTGATTTGTATGTGAGCTCGTAATGACTTGTAAACATTTGAGAGAATTTCTTTGATAACCGGTATGTAAAGCGTCTATCAATAGATCATTAACGTTTTGCAAGGACATTAATATGTGTGGTGCGTAGGAAGTGCTCAAACCTAGCGAATTTCCTCCAGTCCATCCGGCGGGAACGACATAGTCACCACATGCGGCCACACAAGGACCCATGGGTGGGGCTCGCTACACCCAGATAGATCTACCACTCATGCCCCTCGGTCTTAAACTAGATTAATGGCACTTAGGAGAGATACTACATCATCCACGTGATCTAGCAGTTCATTCCTTAGCTAAACCATACCATTGAAACATTTGAACTTTTGAAACATGTATCTCATCCCCGATATTTATAAATCCGAAAACAGTTAAAAGAAAAGGGGAACATGAACTCGCTGATTTGTGTCCTGTCTCCTATAACTCAAAGATCTCTTCCTAATGATGTACCACTACCTACACACGTGCTAAGTTTTATTAGACGTTTAGGTCGTGTAACGACACTTAGTCTTGTTTGTTTATCAGGACTTATTTTGGAATTCTTGGTATACTTTGAGTTACGTCTTTAATGTACATTATATAATTTCAAGTATATAATTATTAGTTAAAATAATAATATTTTAACTTGAATTATATTTATCCAATTATTTGGAATATTGTTAAAATAATATATTTTTAACTTGGTTTTTAATGGATTTCCACATATGTATTTTATACTTGTGAATTTTTATATTTTGTGTATTTTTCCAAGTATTGATGGTGTATTCCGGTGTATAATTGTACGTGTGAGAATACGTATTTTCTTGTATTTATTAAGTATTTTATACTTAATTTGTATTTAATATTCCAGAATATTCTTTTAGACAACTAAAAATCACCAACTTTGTATTCTTAAAATATTCATATTTTAAGAGAATTTTTATAGAAAATTATCTATAAGTCTTTCTTGGCAAAATAAATATACCTTCATATATATCCAAAAAATATTATATATTTTTAAGATTAACTTTAGAAAATATATATTTCTGGTTTTCACCCAAGATAATATATTTTTAATTTGTTTAAGAAAATATATATTTTTCTCCACTCAAAATAATATATCTTCAAATTGTTTAAGAAAATATATATTTTTCTCCACTCGAAAATAATACATTTTCTATTTGATAAAATATGATATGTTTTGTAATGGTTATAAAAATCCATATTTTCCGTTTCTTTGGTTTCCAAAATATCGTTTAACACATTTGTCAAAATATGAATTTATTTCTGGAATATATATAAGTATAGTCCATACGTCCGTTTATCCGATTGTCCAATATTTGGGTATAAATTATATATTTATTTTCTTGGAATTTTGGTAATATTCTCATGTTACAATTTTGGTATTTTGGTGTGTTATATTATTTTCAAGTTCCTAAAATAATATAACTAATACACATTATATACAATTAGCACATAATTTGTGACATCTAAACATAAATTTTCCTAAATATATACTTAGTCATCTTTATTATCAAAAATCAACCTCCAATATTTGTAATTTTTGTAACAAAAGTTATGGCAAATTTTTATATGAAAACCATGATCAAAATTTACTTGTACACACTTGTTTAAAAATATTTTTCTAAGTGTTTAATTTCTACAAAAATTTTGCCATAGTTTCCCCTTAAAAATGGAGGTTTCCATGCTCATAGGCATATCATTTTCTTTTTAAAAACTCACCATCAATCATCAACAATTTACACATACTTACCAAGAGCCAAAAATATGCATTTTACACTATGACATGAACTTGAAAGTTTGTAAAAATTTGTAGTAATTTCACATGTTGTTTAGTAAGTTTAGTTACCTCTAAAAACATGGTTTTTGCTTATAAAACTCATTCTTGTGAATTTTAGTTCTTTACAACTTGTATGATAATTTTCTAAAAATAATTCTTCTTGTATTTTTCTTGTTACCAACACTCTTCTAACTTTGTTTTAACACTTAAAACATGTTTTATTTATTTAAAAACCAAGTTCATGTTAATCTTGTAATAAACTTTGTTTTCTTGAAAATATTATTTTTGAAATCTTTTATTTCCAAGACTTATATCTTGTAGAAATGTTCATCATACACTAAAACAATTTCATTTTCAAGTTCATGATTAACATAAAGGATGATCATTACAAATTTTTACAAGATCCATCCTTATACTTGCTAGATCATGAGTTTAATCATCATCTAGCAAGCTTCTTATGATGATCAACATCATAATCACAAGAAATCAACAAACAAGTTTCATACATACACTAAAACAACTTAGATTTTCATGTTATTAAGCTTTATGTTCAAGATCATCTTCATGTTTCTTTGAGATTCTTAAGATTAACTTATTACATGACACTTTAACCACTAAAATTAGAAGTAATAACAAGTTGTGAGGAGCTTACTACTAGCTCTATGGCTAGGGAAGAAACAAAGTTGAAGGTGATGATGAACGAGGTGGATAAAAGCTCTAGGTGAAGGTCCTTCAACTTCCAGAGCTTCCAAGTCCTTAGTTATGCTTCTTACACCCTTGAGAGTCCTTAGATTGCTTGAGATTGAAATTGAAATGGAGGTTGTATGGTGGGTAGTGGGAGCCGAGAATGAGGAGGAAGAAGGGAGGTGAGAGTGTTGTGAAAATGGTGAAGTGTTCTTGTTCTAGTATCTTGTGGTTTAAATAAAAGTTCCTCCAACGCTATGTTATCCTTTGGTTTTTATGTTCACTAAGTAATCAACATATCTAATAAAATATATGAAAGAAATCAAGGAGGGTGGGACCTCTTGGTGACCGTCAATTAGGGGGGGTGCTAGTTGTGTTTCAATGGTAAGTTAGAGAATTGGTTAGATTTTAGGGATATTAGTTAGTGTTATATATGTTATAGTGTTTTAGGATGTGTTATGATGTTTGGTGACCATAACTAGCTTCGTAACACTAAAACAATGCTTCTAGTGAAATTTTGATGTTTCGGGTAGTGTCCGGTTGTTCGGTTGGTTACCGGTTCATTAAGGTGCTAAATTGCGCAGTTTAGTGTGCTTTATGTTATCTTTTATGACAGTTTTGATTCCCGACACTTGGGAATGTATTTTGGACCATTAGACCATAATTCTGCATTATATTTTGGAGTTAAAATGCTTATTTTTGCTGAATTATGCAGGATTCTGCAGTTTTAGTGCATTTCAGGCACTTTCCGGCACTTAAACTATCACTCGGAAGGCAGTTTTATGACCCCTACTTTCCTACACACTATTCTAGTGTAACTCTTGGTTTCGGGCTCATTCTGTGTCTTAACATCATGTATGTCTGAGTACTAAACTCCCGTTAGTACTTCTAGTTTGTCTGATAACTTTGTGTTGTGCACTAATTGAACCATACTGTGTTGCATGTAATAATGATAAACATTCTTGCAACATGAAATGCACTTGTATGTATATTACAGTAATCAGAAAATCACTCATGTCATTAATTTAATCAAGTACAGTCAATAAAGCATAAATTACTGTTTAACATTGTACTGATACACGGAAAATTGTCAGTTGTCACAACCATAAGGTATAACCTCTGGAGGTTATTCCCTATATAACTATGGTCATAATATTTTTTTGGTCGGATCCTAATGATTAACCAAACGGGTCGGGTTCGAAAGTCTAAGCGGTTGTCAAGACCGCTTGACTTACGATCCTAAATAAGCACTAAACTAAAAGAGACGAGTTAAACATGTTAAAACATGTTTAACTAAGTGGAAAAAATGATTTGGTATCAAAAAAAGTGTTTTGATACCCGAAAGTATTTCCGTCGCAAAATGCACATAATCGTGCATTTTGACCGAACTTTGACTCATCACTTCGACTAGTCAACGTGGTAATCAGTAGGTATAATCGCAAGGGATTATAACCATTGTGAATACGATCACGTTGCAAAGTTCAGTTGAAGTTTTTCTTGACCAAATTGATGGTCAAAGCCAAAATTGAAACACTGTTTGACTTTTAGCTTGAAATAGCTAAAAAAAACTAAACAAAACTAGTTAAAACGCTCACTTGTGTTTTAGGAAGAAGGAAACTCAGTTAGGAAGCCTCCAACAAATGTGGTAGCCTCCAATTAGAGCAGGTATGAGAGATAGAAAAGAATTGAGCAAGTTGTGGTGTTGATGGAGCTTACTATTTATAGGAATTAAGAGTGCATAGGATGATGCCAAGTGTATTGTGTGTTAAGCAAGGATTAAAGGGATCATTACAAGTGTTTTGATCATGTTTAATGCTTGGGAAACACCCAAACTTGGCTAACACATATTAAAAACAAGGGGCTGATGTAAAAACTGGTTCCATGAAAGGTTTACGGATTGCAGACACCTTCTGTGTGACAATTGTGCTCTGCAATCGATGAACAATACAAAACAATGTTAATTATCAATAAAACAATGTGTTGTGGTGCTATTATGTGTGTATTTATGTTTGATGATTTTACGATTTGATTCGATTCCGATTTCAAGCTTTAAATCGCTTTCTGGAAAGTTATACACAAACTGGTGCGTAAACGCAGTCAGTTTAACGCGACAAACACTCTGGAATAGTGACATAGGCTTAACATACCTAAAATAACCTTCACATAACTTAGAAATAAGTTTTGGATGGTTTGGTGTGTTGAAAACAAGTCTACTAGATCGCAGGAACTATTTATGTTAAACTGCGAAACTATACCGATTCGTATGGTATCGAAGAGTTCGGAACTTGATCATAAGCTAAACATACCATAAATAACGTAAAAATAGCTTATAAATAAGCTTTGAGGGGTTCGGTATGCGAAAACATGCTTATTTGATCTTACAGGAACTAAAAGTGTCAAAAACGACGTAAGTTTGCATTTTTGCGCGTATCTTACGTTCTGACCACATCTGGACATCCAAAATTTTTGTAGACACTAAAATATTTTTATTTTAGTGATCGGCATGCAAAAATACCATTCGTCGCTTAATTTGGTTCGTTTTCGCGTCCGTTTGAGTTTCGTCGTAATTTAACGAACAACGCGACCGTACGACCAAACGAGCCGACATCCGAGAGTGTTCCAAGCATATTTTGAGTCCTCTAAACTTTATTGACCTTGTAGAGCCTTGAAAATGGCTTAACGGGGGTCAAAAGGGGCTGAAATGGGCTTAAAACACATGCAGGGACTTGAACTGTCAATATTCAAACTTTGGCTTATCTGGGAGGTCCAGGCGGGCCACGTAAGCCCCCTCCCATATCTTACGCGGGCCGTATGAGTTGCCCAGCAACTAGAATTTGATTTTCAGCAAATGTATCATAATTCAGGGGCTGTTAATGCGAATTCTTGGTGTGGTAGCCAAGTTAACACCTCTCCAAGGCTTTACACTTGTACGGATGAGATTTAATGCTTGGAGGTTACACAAACATGTGTAATTATCTTGTGAAGTTGCAACAAGTATAAATAGCCAAGCTAACTTCCATTTCATTTGCTCATTTCTCATTCTCTTCTCTACAATCTGAATTGAGAGCTCTCCCAAGTGTTTGGAGCTTTCTAATCTGATTATTCTTTGTAGAAAAGATAGCTAGAACCCTTTGTAAGTATTCTTTCATGCTTATTCTTTATGTTTAAGCAGAAAGTCAAACAGTTTGGCCAACGGTTTGACTTTCGGTTTTGACCGTCAATTGGTCAAGTCAAAGTTCAATTGAACTTTGCAACGTGATTGTAATCACGATGGTTATAATCCTTAGCGATTATACCTACTGATTACCACGTTAACTAGGCGTAGTGACGAGTCAAAGTTTCGGTCAAAATGCGTTTTAGCACGCATTTTGCAACGAAACTATTTTCGGGTATCAAAACCCATTGTTTTGATACCAAATCAGTTTTCTAAGTAGGATAAACATGTTTTGACATGTTTAACTCGTCACTATTAGTTTAGTGCTTGTTTAAGGTCGTAAGTTAAGAGGTCTAAACAACCGCTTAGACTTCCGAACCCGACCCGATTGGTCGATCATTAAGATCTGATCAAGCATGATTAGCGATCATAGTTGCATAGGGAATAACCACCGAGGTTATACCTTATGATCACATACGATTGGTTAGTTATTTGTTAAGTAGCTTGTATGCCCATAGGAAATGACCAAAACGCCCTTTTAAAGCTTAAATCCGTATTTTACATATGTGAACATGTTTTTGACATATAATCTGATTTAGTAACAGGTTTAGGTATTATTGGGCATATAAGACTTGACATAGCACATAGTTAACCATCCGAACATAGTTTCACGCAAACGACGCGTTAAAGTAGCATAAGCTACCTTAATGGGTCGTAACAGGTCAAAAGCACTTAGGCTAAGTTCCGATTTAGGATGTAGGCCTTGTTAAACCATATCACATGAGTTCCACACTCATTTGGTTTACAAGACCTCATTCTATCCGATCTTCCGATTTAGGTGTTGATTTATTTACTAGTGATCCGATTACTAGGTACTACTTGAATTTCCTTGGTTTGTCTGAGCTTCGCTAAGTTCATTAGATCAAGGATACCCTATCATTCAATGTGAGTACATAGTTCCCCTATTTTATTGTTTTCAATTGTTTTGGGGTGATTCATATGTATCAAAACGATTTTCGATATTTTAACGATGGTTTCAAAACGATTAAGATGGTTTATACTAAACTAATAACGATTTTCGATAATGTGAACGAACTTGTTGGTTGTAGTTACATAACGAATGACATTCATCAATTTTGCCCGAACCGACCAGTATTAGGTTATGGTACCATAGGATCTGACAAATCCCGTTATCAGACTACACCCATGGTTATGTGGGGGGGGGGTTATGTAGGTAACGACCGATCTGATGATTGTTAACTTACCCTTTGGTGGTTTGTTAATACGATAAACGAGGTAGTCGAGTCACGAAGGTTTGAATGTTATTAGTGAGACGACCAAAAGTAGTTTCACAATTAAAACGAATACGATTTTGGGACGAGTTAAAACGATTTGGAACGACTTAAACGAGATAAAACGATTTGAACGAACGATTGGTTTGGGTTGTGATTAGATAATGGGACGGGTGTAGTATGATAGAATCATGGTAGATACGCCGCTGGTACATCTTATATATAAGTGCTTCTATCATATTACATGGCGTGTCATTATTTAGTTCACTTGGGAAACGATTTGAAACGATGTCACCCAACGAGGTTTTCGAAATGATATAAACCATACGAGTTTTATTAACGAGTTTTTAACAAGATGTTTAACGAATTGGTTTACTAAAGCAAACGTTTTGGGGTTAAGAATCATGGCTACGAGATTTTATAAATTATAACCATCTTGATTTGAGTTGGTTAATTATGTTGCAATATTATATACTTTTCAAAACAAGGTTTTCGAGGTATTACAATATATATATAAACGAGCCATGATTCTGATACTCTTACAAAACCTATGTGCTCGCCAGCATTTCTTTGCTGACTTTGTTTTTACATATGTTTCAGGTGATGTTGCGTGATGATTTCTAGGAAGCATGCTCACTTAGGATCTGGACAAGGCCTTAGTGACATAAAAACGATAGTAGACGATGTTTAATTTGTTTGTTTGGTTTTAATATAATGTACATTACTTAATGAATCAATAAAACGAAACTTTTAATTACCATGGTTGTGAAACGATGATTCTGTTACAACACTCCCCGACGTTTCCGCCACGGTTTTGTTGTTTTAACGTGGTCGGGGTGTGACAGAAGAGTTGGTATCAGAGCCAATGGTTATAGAGAATTAGGTTATTAGTAATGCTTTGACCTAGACTATAACTTTCTAGGACCCTAACACGAGTTATCTTGCGTTTAGATTTAAAACAATACCGTCACCTATCCTTAGGTGATAACCACAACGAGAACACAATAACAAATCCGTTTCGAAAATTAATCATCTATCCTTGGATGATTTTGATTGTAAGGTTTTGAACCCTCTGAGTTTTCAAAATCTCGTCAAAGTTTGGGTCTAAATAATGTGAACACGTGCAAACTGGAAGAGTGAATTCATGTACCCTGAGTTTTCTGTCCAAGGCTAAAGTGTTCGTACAAATCCGCAGTATCGGACCAGTCACTCTTACCTGGGAACTCTTGGGGTGAGTGTTCACTTATAGGTGAGCATGTCTTCAGCGATACATTATTATGACCCATTTACTTTGATTACTCACTGCGTGTCGTTTGTTTGTTCGAGGTAACGAACAAATGATCGCACTCCTTGTGTTTTGTCGATGTTTTCAATACCTCTTTTGTTTTTCCAATTGTCGACCTCACTCGTTTCTCATGTTCCTTTGTTAGACAATGCCTCCTCGACGCGATGCTCAAACTTTTACTGCTGAGGAAATCGCAGCCCTTATCTCTCAGCAAATGGCTGCTGTACTTCCAGGCGTTGTGACCCAAATCCATGAGTTATACAACAACAATAATAACAACAATAACGTACAATGTAATTTCAACAATTTTAATTCTGCGAAGCCGCTTAAGTTTTCTGGGTCACAAGGAGCAACTGCGCTCCTGCAGTGGTTTGAGAGTATCGAGAACACATTCAGACATGTGCAGTGTCCGAATGCGCGTAAAGTTGAGTTTGCTTCAAGCGTGTTTGAGAAGCGAGCTCTTACATGGTGGAACGGAGTAATGCGCGATAGAGGTGCCGAAGTGGCATTAGCACAAACTTGGGAAGAACTCCAAACTCTCATGATGAGAGAGTTCTGTCCCCGTCACGAGATTCGAGCTTTGGAACGAGAATTCGATGATTTGAAACAAGACGGGGGAGAACACCGTGTGTATACGGATCGATTTGAGGAGCTCAGTTTGTTGTGTCCCACTATGGTTACTCCACTGGAGAAAGCAATCGAGAGGTATATCGATGGATTACCCAATTCCATTCAGGATATTGTGACCGGTGTTAATCCTACTACCGTTCGTCACGCGATCGAGTTGTCGGCTACCCTGACTGAGTCCCAAGTCAGGAAGGGTAAACTCACCCGCAAGGGTGATAAAAAGAAGTCGACCGATTCTGACAACGAAAAGGGTAAAGGAAAGAAGCAGGGTGAGTCTTCTAAAAGGTCAAGGAAGCGCAAGGCTTCCCAGAACTTTGCTGTTACAGCACAAACTGCGCAGAACCCTCAGAACCCACCGACTCAACCTCCTGCAAAGAAAGCTTATGCTGGTACTGCACCACACTGTACACGATGTAACAGGCCTGTAAACAGTGTGCTATGTGTGGTAGACTTGGGCATTTGGCCAACATTTGTCGTTCTGGTCAAAATCAAGCTGCTCAGGTTCCAGCTCAAGCTCAAGGGAATGCTGCGAGATTCCCACCTGGTTCGTGTTTCAATTGCGGAGAAATGGGTCATTTCCGCAACAACTGCCCGAGGTTGGTAAATGCGAATGCGAACCCGAATGCGATAGCGAATGCGAATCCCGCTCGTGGACGAGCATTCAATCTGAACGCGAACGGGGCGAGGGCAGACAACGAGGTTGTTAACGGTACGTTCCTTGTTAATAATCAACTTGCATCGGTTCTTTTCAATTCTGGTGCCGATAGGAGTTTTGTTTCGTTATCCTTTGAGCCTTTACTTGCGATACCTAGAACTAAACTAAGGAAGCCCTTATCTGTTGAAGTTGCTACTGGTAAACCACTCGTTCTCGATTCTGTTATTCATGGTTGTCAATTGAACCTCGATAACCATCTTTTCCCCATCGACCTCGTACCGATGCAACTTGGGAGTTTCGAAATTATCGTGGGGATGGATTGGTTAACCAAACATCATGCTGAGGTGGTTTGTTTTGATAAGATCATTCGTATTCCTCTTTCGTCTGGTGATGTCCTAGAGGTTCGTGGAGAGAAACCATCTGGTGGTTTAAAACTCATGTCGTGTACGAAGGCCCAAAGTTATTTACGAAAAGGATATATTGCTTTTCTAGCACATGTCACCGAGGAGAAAGGCAAGAGCAAGAGTATTTGGGATATTCCGATTGTTCGGGATTATCTAGAGGTGTTTCCTGATGAACTGCCTGGTTTGCCTCCAGTTCGTCAAGTCGAGTTTCATATTGACCTTGTACCCAATGCTAACCCAATTGCGAAAGCACCTTATCGTCTTGCACCATCTGAGATGCAAGAATTATCGAAACAGCTTCAAGAGTTATCTGATAAAGGATTCATCCGTCCGAGTTATTCACCTTGGGGTGCTCCTGTCCTCTTTGTGAAAAAGAAAGATGGATATTTTCGAATTGTATCGATTATCGTGAGCTTAATAAGCTTACCATCAAGAATCGATATCCCTTACCCCGAATTGATGATCTCTTTGATCAGCTGCAAGGTGCTACCTGTTTTTCCAAGATCGATCTGCGTTCTGGGTACCATCAACTTCGTGTATTCGAAGAAGATATTCCCAAAACTGCTTTCCGCACGAGATATGGGCATTACGAATTCACAGTCATGCCTTTTGGTTTGAAAAATGCTCCAGCTATCTTTATGGACTTAATGAATAGGGTCTGTAAACCTTATTTAGACAAGTTCATCGTTGTGTTCATCGACGATATTCTTATTTATTCAAAGTCTCGAGCCGATCACGAGCAACACCTTCGTTTGAATCTTGAACTCCTAAAGAAGGAACAACTTTTTGCTAAATTCTCCAAGTGTGAATTTTGGCTTAAAGAAGTTCAGTTTTTGGGTCATATAGTCAATGAGCAAGGTATTCATGTGGATCCATCCAAGATTGTTGCAATCAAGGATTGGAATACACCGACGACGCCTACCGAGATTCGATCTTTTCTTGGTCTTGCGGGATATTATCGTCGTTTCATTTCGAACTTCTCGAAAATTGTGGTTCCACTCACTGCTTTGACTCAAAAGAATAAGCCTTTTGAGTGGGGACACAAGCAAGAAGAAGCGTTCCAAACGTTGAAACGGAAGCTCTGTGATGCTCCTGTTCTATCTCTACCCGAGGGAAACGATGATTTCGTTGTCTACTGTGATGCGTCCAACTTAAGCCATGGTTGTGTTCTTATGCAACGAGGTAAAGTTATAGCATATGCATCTAGACAATTGAAAGTTCACGAGAAGAACTACACGACTCACGATCTTGAGTTGGGAGCTGTGGTTTTCGCTCTCAAAATCTGGAGACACTATCTTTATGGCACGAAGTGTGTGGTTTTCACAGACCACAAAAGTCTCCAGCATATTCTTAATCAGAAGGAGCTGAACATGAGGCAACGACGTTGGGTTGAACTCTTAAACGACTATGATTGCGAGATTCGCTACCATCCTGGTAAAGCGAATGTCGTAGCCAATGCGCTTAGTCGAAAAGAGCGAGTTGTGACAACCCTCACTAAACCAGGTATCCGTACAACTTAATTAATAATTAATTACTGTTTAATTACTGTGCTTACTTGAACTTGTGGATAAACTGCTACTTGAATACTGATACGTGTACTTACTTGCATCATACTTTACTTGCTGTCACTCCATGTTTTGCTTACAGCACCCTTGTGACAACCTTGATGCACCAAAAGCACAGTAGCACAATGAACGGATAACCTATTAAACGTGCTGTCATAACTAGCACCAGGCAGGTACTGCCTCTAAGGCCTGTAAGAGCCTGAGATAGTTTGCTACACTGGTAGAGAGTGTAGGGATATAAGGGTTGTAGAACTACGTCACTAGGAATGAGATTACAGTGACCGGATGTGCCTAAAACGTACTTTAAGTACAAAAATCAGCACTTTAATTAAAAATTCAGCATTAAGCTACCTAATAAAGTGCCAAAACATGAGAAAAATGTTAATAGACACTTTCCAAAGTGTCGGGAATAAGTTGTGTCACTAAAAATAATAATAACGACACTTTAAAGCTTTGTTAAGCACTTTAACGGATCACTATCCAACCGAACAACCGGACTTTACCCGGAACATAAAAATATTGCCATCAACACTGTTTTTCTTTTCTGAGCCAGTTAGGGTCCCCGTATACCCTAACACCCGCTACAATGCATAACATACTAGTAAATGGTATAATCTCCTAAATACCTAACTAATACTTATCTATTTAGTTACAATCTAACCAAATACCCCCCCCCCCCCATAAACCGAACTCGGTCACCATATGGTGACACATTGTACTTTGTTGATTATTTAAATCTCACATGTTTAATATCTAGCAAGCATTAGGACCAATGGTTAAACATGAAGGTTTTGTCTATAAGAACAATCATTTGCACACCATAACTTTCACCACACTTATCAACAACACTCCACTCTCTCCCTCTCTTTGACACTTTCGGCCGAGAGCACCCACATCCATCCATCATCCTTTCGATTTCATTCAACTCATTCCATACAACTTCAAGGGTTAACGATCGCGTATAAGGAAGCTTGGTGCACTCGGATTGCGAAGGACCTCGCTACATTGCTTTTATCCACGCATTTTTCGACTAGAATCTTCCCTAGCCTCGAGCTAGTAGTAAGTTGCTTTAAACACACTCTCGATCTATTTTAAAGTGGTTAAAAAGAACTATGACGGTTAAAATTTATGAATATGCAAAATGATACGAAAAAGTCTACTAAAATGCTAAAAATGTTGGTTAATAGCACAAGGGTTGTGTAAATCTTGTAAGATTTGTTTTGTGTGATTATTTAGTGCCGATCTATGTTGTGGTAGCTCGGATCATCATTTAACCCGGATTGGTCATGATCATGGATCATGACATAGAGCTTGTTTAAGTATAACAAGGGTTAAGTGATGAAACTCTACCACACACTAAACATGAACTTGTGTAAAATCAACTTTACTTACGAAATAGTGTTTAAAACAAGTAGATCTACGGATCTACAAGCGGTATTTTCAAAGGACCAAGTGTCAAGGAAATCTTATTTTCTAAAAACCGGATCTTACATGAACAAGAATGATTTTAAACACACAAGTGTGTAAACACTTGTGTAACACTAAAATTCGACAAGGAACTAGTTTTGTCAAAATTTTACTAGAAGTTGTAAAGATGGAATTTCGTTAGAAACGAGGCTTTTACGAAACCAGAATGATTTATACAAAGATCCACTAAAAGTAATGAGATTTACTTCATATTTTAAATAAACCACAAGTTCATGCATTTTTGCGATTTACATATATATTGACTAGTTTGATGCTTTGAACATTGTTTTGATGGAATGAGAAAATTGTTGGTTTGATTTGTAAAAGAAAATGATACGCTTGAAAGCGTGGCCACCTCCAGTTACAGAGGAAACTCTGGCGAAATTTTTCCAAAAACCTAACACTTAGAAATATTGTCACTACAAGTGTTAGAAATACATTTTTTTAACGTGTTTTCAAATTATAGATTTCGCCATGACTTTATTTACAAAATATCGGAGGTGGGATTTCACAAAATAAAACCTGAAATATATATATTTAGAATATATGTTTTTCATAGCGTCACTTGTAAAATGTTTATGACTATTTTTTGAAATATACAAATAGTATTTTTAGGGTAAAAATAATATTACCGAATGTTAATGATTATATTTTGAAGTAAGAAATAAAATATATTAAGTGAGACTTAATAATATATTTCGAAGTTTACGAACGCACATGTATTAAATCCCCCATCCTTGGGAAGGAAAATAATTACCAAGTATTTACAAAAATATAAGCACGAAATAGTTGTCTAACTATTTCCCAAAAACTTAAACCTTAAGCTAAGGCACGGCCGTCCGTCTAATAGAGTTAGTACGTGTAGGTCGTCGCACAGCTGCTTGAGCAGGAGATATACTTGGTAGAGACGCACCACTGTGAGTTCATGTCCCCCTTTTCTCTTAACTATTTTCAGTTTTCTAACTGCGGGGGTGAAATACATGTTACTATGATTACGAGTACTTTTACATGGTATGGTTAGCGTAAGGAGGGTTATTACTATTCAGATCATGTGAGTGGGTAGGCAGAAACTTGAGGCCATTAATCCTCAGGGTAGGACCGAGGGGCAGGAGCGGTAGATCTATCTGGGTGTAGCGAGCCCAACCCCAGGCCCAAACAGAACGGACCTCGGGGTGACTTTGTACCCAACGCATAAATCTGCTAGGTTTGAGTCTTCCTACTTGCACTTCACACATATCAATGGCCTTGCAAACCATTGGTGATCTCTTTTTCCTTATTTGCTACATACCAGGGTTTTTATACTTACAAAGGTTTATTTACTCACTTACACATGAACTCGCTCAACATTATTGTTGATTTTTCAACTTACATGTATTTCAGGGGATTAAAGATCTGGCGCGGTATGTTGTGTTTTCCCGCTGCATATGGGTTCCGAGGTCATCCCGGTTTAGGAAATGTGACTTTTTCCTGGACGAGTCACAAATCTTAAACTGCGTTTTATTCATGTTGATGTTTATGTCTTTCAAAACAATGTTTTATGTTAGGGTGTTGTAGTCCCTAAGCTTGTTATGGTTAAGCTATGGTATTAAGAAGTCACACCAAAATAACCACGCTTCCGCAAAGCCAGGGTGTGACACGAGTCAAGCTTCATTCTGTTCGAACTCTATCTGATCTTCAAACTCGTGTTCTTCAAGCTCAGCAATCTTGTGTTTCATAAGATTTGATAGGTAAGGAATTACCACATCAGCTTGAGCTTAAACTCGAAGCGAAGGATGATGGTTTACTCTATTTCAAGGATCGTTTGTGGATTCCGAAACAAGACGATCTCCGCACTTTAGTGATGGACGAATCTCATAAGTCTCGATATTCTATCCATCATGGTGCTGACAAAATGTACAAGGATCTTCGTACTAAGTTTTGGTGGCCTGGTATGAAGAAAGATGTTGCCTTGTATGTGTCGAAATGCCTAACTTGTCTCAAAGTCAAGGCAGAACATCAACGATCTTCTGGTTTGCTTGTACAACCAGAGATACCGGTATGGAAGTGGGAGAACATTGCGATGGATCTCATCACTAAATTACCGCGTACATCAAAAGGTCATGATGCTATTTGGGTTGTCATCGATCGATTAACGAAATCAGCTCACTTTATTGTGATTCGCGAGGATCTATCTGCTGATAAACTTGCAAAGATTTATGTTGATGAGATTGTATCCCGACATGGTGTTCCTTTAGACATCATATCCGATCGTGATGCTCGATTTTCATCTCATTTTTGGAAGACCATGCAATCTGCAATGGGAACCCAACTAAATCTAAGCACTGCTTATCATCCCCAAACAGATGGACAATCAGAGAGAACGATTCAAACTTTGGAGGATATGCTTAGAGCATGCGTGATAGACTTTGGTGGTAATTGGGATTCTCATCTTCCACTGATCGAGTTCTCTTACAACAATAGTTATCATGCTAGCATTAAAATGGCACCATTCGAAGCTCTCTGCAGTCGAAAATGCCGTTCACCTGTTTGTTGGAATGAGACCGGTGAAGCTCATCTTACTGGACCGGAGCTTGTTCTGGAAACAACAGACAAAATCAATAAAATTCGCGATAATCTTGTGACAGCTAGATGCCGTCAAAAGAGTTATGCGGATTTAGGACGCAAGCCCTTAGAATTTCAAGTCGGAGACCATGTCCTACTCAAGGTGTCACCTTGGAAGGGAGTGGTGAGATTTGGAAAGAAAGGAAAACTTGCACCACGATATGTTAGACCATTTAAGATTGTTGAAAGGGTTTGAAAGGTTGCCTATCGACTAGAGCTACCTCCAGAGCTTGGAAATATCCATCTGATTTTTCACGTGTCCAATCTGCGAAAGTGTTTAGCTGACGCTGATCTTCACATTCCACTCGACGAAATCCAAATAGATGAAACAATGCACTTTGTCGAGAAACCTGTGGAAATAGTGGACCGTACTTACAAACAGTTGAAGAACAAAAGAATTCATTTGGTCAAGGTTCGTTGGGAATCCAAACGTGGCCCAGAGTTTACTTGGGAACGTAAGGACCAAATGAAGGCGAAATATCCGCAATTGTTCTCACAAGTTTCCTCTAGTTAAAATTTCGGGACGAAATTTCCTAAAGTAGGGGAGACTATGACAACTGTGCTCTGCAATCGATGAACAATACAAAACAATGTTAATTATCAATAAAACAATGTGTTGTGGTGCTATTATGTGTGTATTTATGTTTGATGATTTTACGATTTGATTCGATTCCGATTTCAAGCTTTAAATCGCTTTCTGGAAAGTTATACGCAAACTGGTGCGTAAACACAGTCAGTTTAACGTGAAAAACACTCCGAAATAGTGACATAGGATTAACATACCTAAAATAACCTTCACATAACTTAGAAATAAGTTTTGGATGGTTTGGTGTGTTGAAAACAAGTCTATTCGATCGCAGGGACTATTTGTGTCAAATTGCGAAACTATACCGATTCGTATGGTATCGAAGAGCTCGGAACTTGATCATAAGCTAAACATACCATAAATAACCTAAACATAGCTTAGAAATAAGCTTTGAGGGGTTCGGTATGCGAAAACATGCTTATTTGATCTTACAGGGGCTAAAAGTGTCAAAAACGACGTGAGTTTGCATTTTTGCGCGTATCTTACGTTCTGACCACATCTGGACATCCAAAATTTTTGTAGACACTAAAATATTTTTATTTTAGTGATCGGCATGCAAAAATACCATTCGTCGCTTAATTTGGTTCGTTTTCGCGTCCGTTTGAGTTTCGTCGTAATTTAACGAACAACGCGACCGTACGACCAAACGAGCCGACATCCGAGAGTGTTCCAAGCATATTTTGAGTCCTCTAAACTTTATTGACCTTGTAGAGCCTTGAAAATGGCTTAACGGGGGTCAAAAGGGGCTGAAATGGGCTTAAAACACATGCAGGGACTTGAACTGTCAATATTCAAACTTTGGCTTATCTGGGAGGTCCAGGCGGGCCGCGTAAGCCCCCTCCCATATCTTACGCGGGCCGTATGAGTTGCCCAGCAACTAGAATTTGATTTTCAGCAAATGTATCATAATTCAGGGGCTGTTAATGCAAATTCTTGGTGTGGTAGCGAAGTTAACACCTCTCCAAGGCTTCTAAGCTGCTCATTACACTTGTATGGATGAGATTTAATGCTTGGAGGTTACACAAACATGTGTAATGATCTTGTGAAGTTGCAACAAGTATAAATAGACAAGCTAACTTCCATTTCATTTGCTCATTTCTCATTCTCTTCTCTACAATCTGAATTGAGAGCTCTCCCAAGTGTTTGGAGCTTTCTAATCTGATTATTCTTTGTAGAAAAGATAGCTAGGACCCTTTGTAAGTATTCTTTCATGCTTATTCTTTATGTTTAAGCAGAAAGTCAAATAGTTTGGCCAACGGTTTGACTTTCGGTTTTGACCATCAATTGGTCAAGTCAAAGTTCAATTGAACTTTGCAACGTGATTGTAATCACGATGGTTATAATCCTTAGCGATTATACCTACTGATTACCACGTTAACTAGGCGTAGTGACGAGTCAAAGTTTCGGTCAAAATGCGTTTTAGCACGCATTTTGCAACGGAACTATTTTCGGGTATCAAAACCCATTGTTTTGATACCAAATCAGTTTTCTAAGTAGGATAAACATGTTTTGACATGTTTAACTCGTCACTATTAGTTTAGTGCTTGTTTAAGGTCGTAAGTTAAGCGGTCTATACAACCGCTTAGACTTCCGAACCCGACCCGATTGGTCGATCATTAAGATCTGATCAAGCATGATTAGCGATCATAGTTGCATAGGGAATAACCACCGAGGTTATACCTTATGATCACATACGATTGGTTAGTTATTTGTTAAGTAGCTTGTATGCCCATAGGAAATGACCAAAACGCCCTTTTAAAGCTTAAATCCGTATTTTACATATGTGAACATGTTTTTGACATATAATCTGATTTAGTAACATGTTTAGGTATTATTGGGCATATAAGACTTGACATAGCACATAGTTAACCATCCGAACATAGTTTCACGCAAACGACGCGTTAAAGTAGCATAAGCTACCTTAATGGGTCGTAACGGGTCGAAAGCACTTAGGCTAAGTTCCGATTTAGGATGTAGGCCTTGTTAAACCATATCACATGAGTTCCACACTCATTTGGTTTACAAGACCTCATTCTATCCGATCTTCCGATTTAGGTGTTGATTTATTTACTAGTGATCCGATTACTAGGTACTACTTGAATTTCCTTGGTTTGTCTGAGCTTCGCTAAGTTCATTAGATCAAGGATACCCTATCATTCAATGTGAGTACATAGTTCCCCTATTTTATTGTTTTCAATTGTTTTGGGGTGATTCATATGTATCAAAAGGATTTTCGATATTTTAACGATGGTTTCAAAACGATTAAGATGGTTTATACTAAACTAATAACGATTTTCGATAATGTGAACGAACTTGTTGGTTGTAGTTACATAATAAATGACATTCATTAATTTTGGCCGAACCGACCAGTATTAGGTTATGGTACCATAGGATCTGACAAATCCCGTTATCAGACTACACCCATGGTTATGTGTGGGGGGTTATGTAGGTAACGACCGAATCTGATGATTGTTAACTTACCATTTGGTGGTTTGTTAATATGATAAACGAGGTAGTCGAGTCATGAAGGTTTGAATGTTATTAGCGAGACGACCAAAAGTAGTTTCACAATTAAAACGAATACGATTTTGGGACGAGTTAAAACGATTTGGAACGACTTAAACGAGATTAAACGATTTGAACGAACGATTGGTTTAGGTTGTGATTAGATAATGGGACGGGTGTAGTATGATAGAATCATGGTAGATACGCCGCTGGTACATCTTATATATAAGTGCTTCTATCATATTACATTGCGTGTCATTATTTAGTTCACTTGGGAAACGATTTGAAACGATGTCACCCAACGAGGTTTTCAAAATGATATAAACCATACGAATTTTATTAACGAGTTTTTAACAAGATGTTTAACGAATTGGTTTACTAAAGCAAATGTTTTGGGGTTAAGAATCATGGCTACGAGATTTTATAAATTATAACTATCTTGATTTGAGTTGGTTAATTATGTTGCAATATTATATACTTTTCAAAACAAGGTTTTCGAGGTATTGCAATATATATAAACGAGCCATGATTCTGATACTCTTACAAAACCTATGTGCTCGCCAGCATTTCTTTGCTGACTTTGTTTTTACATATGTTTCAGGTGATGTTGCGTGATGATTTCTAGGAAGCATGCTCACTTAGGATCTGGACAAGGCCTTAGTGACATAAAAACGATAGTAGACGATGTTTAATTTGTTTGTTTGGTTTTAATACGAGGTACATTACTTAATGAATCAATAAAACGAAACTTTTAATTACCATGGTTGTGAAACGATGATTCTGTTACAACACTCCCCGATGTTTCCGCCACGGTTTTGTTGTTTTAACGTGGTCGGGGTGTGACATTCTGCATACGGTCCGTAAGAGTTCAGCAGGGGCAGAACTTTCAGAACTTGTCAGTTTTGCCCCCTGGACTTGTTTTGACGCGTTTTGGCACTTCTAACACTCGTTAACCCAATTTTTGTGACAACCCGCACAAAACCAGGTATCCGTACAACTTAATTAATGATTGATTACTGCTTAATTACTGTGCTTGATTGAAACTAGCTGATAAACTGCTACCTGCATACTGATACATGCACTTACTAGCATCATACTTTATTTGCTGTCACTACATTATTTACATACTGAACCCTAGTGACAAACATGATGCACAAAAAGCACAGTAGCACTAAACGGATACACAGTGAACATGCTGATATAACCAGCATCAGGCAATTACTGCCTCAAGGCCTGTTAAGAGCCTCATATATTTTGGCTACACTGGTAGTGAGTGTAGGATATAAGGGTTGTGTTACCGCGTCTCTAGGGATAAGATACACTGGTTTGGATGTGCCTAAAACGTACTTTAAGTACCAAACACAGCACTTTAATAATTTAACCAGCTTCTAGCTGACTAGTAAAGTGCCAAAAATGAGAAAATATCACTAGACACTTTCTAAAGTGTCGGGAAAACAAATTGTGTCACTAAAAATGTAATAACGACACTTTAAAGTCTTTTGTAACACTTTAACGGATTACTATCCAACCGAACACCCGGACTTTACCCGGAACATGAAAATATTAGTATTTTCACTATTATTGTTTTTCTGAGCCAGTTAGGGTCCCTGATTACCCTAACACCCGCCATAACATGTTACACGTAACTAACGGAGTTTAAAACCTAAACTAACTTACTTAACATAAACTAGCTCCTAACCATCTACTTAAAATCGAACCATGGACCCCACCCCCCAAACCGATTCGGTTGCCTAGGGGGCAACACCTTGTACCTTGTAATCTTGGATGATCATGTTGTCTAGTATCTAGTGAACATAGTGACCAATGGACAATAGCACACTAATCTCTCCTATATATACACACTAATCACTTAGAGATTTATCACTTAACAATCAACAAACTCACACTACTCTCTCTCCCTTACCCACTCTCGGCCGAACACCCTACACACCACCATCATACTTTTCGATCTTGCACTCATCATCCCAAGATCATTCACGCATTAAGGATCACGTATAAGGAGCTTTGGTGCAAGCGGAATACGAAGGACCTCTCCCGTTATCTTTTATCCACGCGTTTTTCGTCACAACTCTTCCCTAGCCTTGAGCTAGAGGTATAACCTTTAAAACTTGTTCTTACACATATCTAAAGTGGTTAAAGGAACTTTCGTCGGTTAAATATCGTTAACACGCGTTTTGAACCTTTAAAGTCTAGTAAAATCACTAAAATGATGGTTAATAGCATATAACTTGTGTAAAAGACGTAGGACTTGGAATTTGTGCTTATTGTGACCCGATCTATAATGTGGTAACTCGAATCTTCGTTTAACCCGACTTTGTAAAAATCACGTATCATCACATAAGCTTGTTTTTGAAAGATACAAGGGTTAAAGATGAAACACTACCACATTTTAGAGACATGAACTTGTAAAGAAATATTTTACTTGTGTAAAAGTGGTTTAACCGGTAAAATGGTGTTTAAAACTAGCGGATCTACGTATCCGCAAGTGGTATCTTCAAAGGACCACACTTTAAAGAAATCATGTTTTTAAAGAAACGGATCTTACAATGATAAGAACGATATTTAGAACACACGAGTGTGTAAATACTTGTGTGACGCATATTTCGACAAAATGACTATTTTTGGGAAAAATAACTAGAAGTTGTAAAGTCGGACTTCTCTAAAAACGAGGTTTTTACAAGATTGAAAGTACTTTATATAAAGATCTACGTATATAAATGGGATTTATAATATAGATTCGGAAAAACTACAAGTTCATGCGACTATGCAAATCTACATATTTGTTGACTAGTTTGATGTGTCGGAAATTGTTTGATTGAATAAAGAAGTTGATTGAATTGATTTGTTAAAAGAAAATGATACGCTTGAAAGCGTGGCCACCTCCAGTTACAGAGGAAACTCTGGCGAAATTTTCTAAAAACCTAACACTTAGACTTTTTACACAACAAGTGTTAGAACTATTTTTTGGACATACTTTCGACACATAAATTTCGCCAGCACCATATTTTACTAAACCATCGGAGGTGGGGTTTTCACAAAGATTAACGTGATAAATATATTTGTCACAACACTGTTTATGATTATTTTGTGAAAACACATAAATATTATTTTAGGGTAAAAATAATATTTACAAACGTTAACGATTCCAAAACTTTGCGAACGCTTTCACAAACACATAAGTTACACCGGTAATTACATTACCACAAGATTGATAAAACGTAACTTACGCACATGTATTGTATCCCCCATCCTTGGGAAGGAAAAATAACTATCAAGCATATACAAAACGCAACACGAAATAGTTGTCTAACTATTTCCCGCAAACATAAACTGTAAAGCTAAAGCACGGCCGTCCGTCTAATAGAATTAGCACTTGTAGGTCGTTGCACAGCTTACTGCTTCAGAGACGCTTGATAGAGTTTACGCATCCACTGTGAGTTCATGTCCCCCTTTTCTCTAACTGTTTTCAGTTTTCTTAACTGCGGGGGTGAAATACATGTTACTTTGTTTACAAGTACTTTATACGCGGTATGAATAACGTAAGGAGGTTTAGATCATGTGAATGGGTAGTTAGAACCCCGAGGGACTCGAGCGGTAGATCTATTTGGGTGTAGCGAGCCCAGCTCCCGGTCCAACAGAGCAGGCCTTTCGGAGGTCTAACAGAACGGATCCGGAGTGACTTGGTACCCAACGCAAAATCGGCTAGGGTTGTTTCTTACTTACTTGCATTTCACAACATGCTAATGGCCTTGCAAACCATTGGTGATCACAAGTCCTCTTACACTGCTACATACCAGGAAACTTTTATACTTACAAGTGTTTTACTTACTCACTTGCACATGAACTCGCTCAACATTATTGTTGATTTTTCAACTCACATGTATTTCAGGAAATTAAACGGATTCTGGCACGGTATGAACGTTTTCCACTGCAATCTTCATGAAGTCATCAAGGATTAGGGGTTGTGTTCTCTTACCTGGACAAGACACAATCCTTAACCCTCATTTATGTTTTGTTACTAGATGTAATGTTACTGAACATGAATTATGGTCGTATGTTTAAAACAATGGTATTGTACGTTGATTTCTAAACTTAATGATGACTTGCATGGTTTTTAAATTCATATAGCTTTGTTATGATTAAGCTATGGTATTAAGAAGTCACACCAAAATTAACCACGCTTCCGCAAAGCCAGGGTGTGACAGCTTGGTATCAGAGCTCTGATCATAGCGAACTAGGATTCGGTCTCGAGTCTAGACTATGATCACTAGGGCTCTCACGAAAACATTTTTCTGCATACCACTTAAGTCCAGAATCCAAAACTTTTTACAAACAAATGTTGAGCACATTTTATTCATTATTTTAGGCCCAGTCGGGAGGCTGAGGCTTGGTCTAGTGGGACTAGGAGTGTTGACTAGTGGGACTAGGAGTGTCGGTCTAGTGGGACTAGAAGTGTTGACTAGTGAGACTAGGAGTGTTGGTCTAGTGGGACTAGAAGTGTTGACTAGTGGGACTAGGAGTGTTGATCTAGTGGGACTAGAAGTATTGACTAGTGGGACTAGGAGTGTTGATCTAGTGGGACTAGAAGTATTGACTAGTGGGACTAGAAGTGTTGACTAGTGGGACTAGGAGTGTTGGCTAGTGGGACTAGAAGTGTTGACTAGTGGGACTAGGAATGTTGGCTAGTGGGACTAGGAGGATAATTTGAATGCTTACTTGGTGATTTACGTGATTATTTGATTATATGATTGACAGTTTGTGCACACTTATGTTTGTGTTACAGGTACATGGACTCGTCAGATTCAGGTGGTTCAGGCACCACCGGACCCAGACCCATAGTGTCAGATGATTTAGAGTCCTCGGAGCACGAGGTGTACACGTCAGACTTTACCAGTACCGACGATGACGACTTCCAGCCATTCGCCCTACCTGATGGCGACGATGAGCTCCCTGTTGATATTCCGGCCGGGGATTTGCCACTAGCAGTGATCCCTGCTCCCATACCCCTCGCTTCTTACCCTGTTCAGGAGTTACCATACGACGACGACGAGGACGACGTCGACTTGTTTGAGGTGGAGCCTATGGAGGACGTTCAGGGCGAGGCCCTACCCGCTGTTGCCCCTCTACTGGTTGCAGATGCTCCGGCTGCGGAGGCACCTGCACATTCCCCAGCCCAGGACTCCTCTGAGTCTGTGGCTTCTGCACCGACGCATACCCTTAGTGCGCAGCACTTTTCGCACGAGTCTGATTCGGACCAGGCTCTTTCTGTTGCTCCCGTACCGGGACTTGTTTATGATCCTGACGACGAGGGGGATTCTGAGCCTATGTTTCCCCCAGGCTTTGATCCAGACCGTGATTTGGAGTTTGTCCCTATGGACGAGATGATGGAGGATCCTGCTGATCCTATTGATCCTTTCGACCCGATCGATCCTGATTTTGACTTTGATATGGCATTCGATGACTTGGAGCCTGCCCTTGCCCCTGAGCAGGCAGCTGCTCTTGACCCGTTACCAGAGCATGACCCTATGCATGCTGATGTACCTCTTGAGCCTATTGCTGTTGATCACCACCTAGGTATTCCTTTGATTGCAGACGATCATGTCCCTATTGATCCCATTGATCCTCTACCCCTTGTTGCTGTACCTGTTGACCCACCATTTGAGCACTTGGCACCCGTTGACCCTGTTGTAGCCCCTTTATTTGATCCCGTTCCCATAGAGCCCGGACATGCACCGTTCGCAGCTCATATGGATCCACCGGACGAGCCGGCACAGCACGGGTGGATCCCGGCTGATGAGGACGTCCCACCACTACCCCCACAGATTCCAGACGCTAGACACGCTGACTTTTCGTTTCAGGTTCCCACGTACATACCTCCAGCGGGGCCTGGAGAGGGCTCTTCAGCCCACCCATCAGGGCACGTACCTATGCCCATGCCTTTCTTACCACAGATGCCTTTTGTTCCACCTACTACTGCTCCTTTTGGTGTAGCACCATTTGACCCCACACGAGAGCCATTGCTTTGGTCTCCGTTTTCCCCTATGCCACCCACAGATCCATACCACAGGTTCCATGTAGGCCACACCATTGAGGATGTACTGATGTCTTTTGTTTACCAGCATGAGTCGCACGAGCAGCGACTACAGGAGCTCGAGAGAGTTCGGCCATGTCAGTGCCATGGTCAGGCACCCTCTCCGTTACAGCCATTTCGATCATTACCCCCTGACTACGCTGCTCGTCTTACTACTTTGGAGCAGCAGATTGCCTCCGTTATTCGCACGCAGCAGGCGATGGAGGCAGATTGGTTAGAGATGCGCCGTTTGTTTTATACCCGTTTTCCCCCTCCTCCTCCACCACCATCTGCTTGAGCTCATCAGTGCCACAGGGTAGGCGAGGTGAGAAGACAGCGATTGCTTTTACTTGCACAGCATTTTGGAGAGACTACATTATGATTTGACTTTTGTTATGTACTTGATGTTGTATTGATACTGACGTAGCTTTTGACAGGGGTGATGTAGCCCCAGTGATTCATGATTGTATGTATACACTTACGATGTGGTCTCATTATTATGGCAATCGCAGTTTTCTCACCATATTTTGGATTCGCTTGATTACTTGTTTATATTTATGACATGGGATGTTGTGTGATTGATATTTGTGATATGTGATAACATGAGATGTTATGTGATTATACTATTATTATTACTATATACGTACACTGTACTATGTCCTGACCAACGTGAACACATCTTTTAGAAAGATGCCACCAAGACGACAACAGCAGCCTATGCCTACCACTCAGGAAGAGCTACAACAAGTCATTGCTGCTGCCATAGCGCAGTACGCAGCTTCTCAGCCAGGAGGGAGCGGAAGTGTTAATCAAGGCAATAACAATCCACCTCACGGTAATACCACGCCATTCGAACCTACCACAAACTAGTTGGAGATTTTAGCGGTGATGCTAATGCCAAACACATGTTTTAACATACGTGCAGGATGCACCTACAAGCAGTTCTTAGACTGCAAACCAGTTAACTTCAATGGCACAGGAGGTGCAGTTGCCTTTACTCGCTGGGCTGAGAAAACCGATTCCGTCTTACGCATGAGCAAGTGTGCTGAGGATCAACAAGTCACGTACATTTCAGGGCTGTTTCTAGACGGAGCCCTGTCATGGTGGAACCTACAAGTCCAAACTCTAGGCGAAGCTGCCGCCTACGCCCTGACTTGGGCCGAATTGAAAGAACTGATGCGCCGAAAGTACTGTTCACGCGCAGAAATTCAAAGGTTGGAGACTGAATTTTGGCACCTAAAGATGGATGGTCCGAAAGTAGCAGAGTACGTTCAGAGGTTTCATGACCTATCTCAAGTGGTTCCTTACATGGTTACGCCGGAATACAAGCGTATTGAGCGCTTCATTTGGGGTTTGGCTCCCCAAATCATTAGCATGGTAACCTCCTCCAAACCAGCAACTATCACAGAAGCCATTGATTTGAGCGTGGCTCTCACAGAAGAGGCGATTCGTCTGAACAAGTTTGGTGATGTCAAGGCAAAGGAGAAAGAGACTCATGTTGAGTCGTCAGGAAGTAACAAAAGAAAGTTCTCAAACTTCAAACAAGGTGTTAGCGGTGATGGTAAGAGAGGAGCACCAAACACGCCAGCTCAGGGTACGACTGGCAGTGGAAGGAAAGGAAGGGGATATATGGGCACCCATCCTAGGTGTAATGCCTGCCAGCGTCACCATTCTGGTCATTGTGGGCTAAAAGTATGTGAAGCATGTGGGAAACGTGGTCACTCTAAGGACACCTGTTGGGTTGGCACTGGCCGGGGAGGCCAGGGAGGATATGGAAATAGAAATAACAACCGTGGTGGTTCTGGTAGTCACCAACAGGGGAATAATCGAGGCTACAATGCCAATCAAGCCGGAAATGCTACCCAGAACAACCCGCCAGTTATGGATGGTGCGGGAAGTGGTAAAAGACTTGGATGTTTCAATTGCGGTGACATTGGGCACTTCAAAAAGGATTGCCCGGATTTGAACCAAGCCCGTGGAAGGGTATTTCAGATTGGAGCAAAGGAAGCACGCCAGGATCCCAACGTTGTTACCGGTACGTTCCCTATCAATCAACGCTACGCATCCGTTTTATTTGATACTGGTGCCGACTATAGCTTCGTATCACTAGAATTTAAGAATATACTTGGGCTAGCCGCTAATAAGTTAGACATTCCCTACGCAATTGAATTGGCTAATGGAAAGTTAGTAGAAGCAAATGAAGTTATCAGAGGTTGTGTGATTGAGTTGGGAGAACGTGAGTTCTCTTTGGATCTACTACCAGTCCAATTGGGAAGCTTCGACGTGGTAGTAGGAATGGATTGATTATCTGGCAACAAAGCGGAGATTGTTTGCCACGAAAAAGTGATTCGTATTCCAACTGATGATGGTGAGACCATTGTGGTACATGGAGAAAAGCGTGAGACGCCATTGAGAATTATCAGCTGTTTGAAGGCAAGGAAGTGTTTACAGAAAGGATGTGTTGCCTTTCTGGCACACATCGTGGATAAGAAGGCTGCCGAGCCAAGGATCGAAGACATCCCTGTCGTAAGGGAGTATCCAGAAGTCTTTCCAGAAGACTTACCCGGACTGCCACCTCAGAGACAAGTCGAGTTTCGCATCGACTTAGTTCCAGGCGCCGCGCCTGTAGCTAAGGCACCTTACAGACTTGCTCCATCTGAGATGCAGGAACTGTCGACACAACTTCAAGAGTTGTTAGACAAGGGTTTTATTCGACCAAGCTTCTCGCCTTGGGGAGCTCCAGTCCTGTTTGTTAAGAAGAAGGACGGTAGTTTTCGGATGTGTATTGACTACAGAGAATTGAACAAGCTAACGATCAAGAACAGGTATCCACTGCCTAGAATCGACGATCTGTTCGACCAGCTTCAAGGCTCAAGTTGTTACTCTAAGATCGATCTTCGATCTGGATACCATCAACTGAGGATACAGGAGGAAAGTATCCCGAAAACAGCCTTCCGAACTCGTTATGGACACTACGAGTTCCTCGTGATGCCATTTGGTTTAACAAACGCGCCTGCGGTATTCATGGATCTAATGAATAGAGTTTGCAAGCCATACTTAGACAAGTTCGTGATTGTATTCATCGACGACATCCTGATTTACTCAAAGACGAAGGCTGAACACGAACAGCATCTTAGAACCATATTGGAGCTGCTAAAGGAAGAACAACTGTACGCCAAATTCTCCAAGTGCGAGTTTTGGCTACACGAAGTCCAGTTTCTTGGACATGTGGTTAATGGGGATGGAATTCATGTTGATCCCACAAAGATCGAGGCAATCAAGAATTGGGAAACGCCTACAACGCCAACCGAGATTCGACAATTCTTGGGTTTGGCTGGCTACTATCGAAGGTTCATCGAGGATTTCTCGAAAATCGCCCAACCTTTGACGCTCCTGACCCAGAAGGATAAGACGTTTGATTGGGGGATCAAACAGGACGAAGCGTTTCAGATACTGAAGGATAAGCTCTGCAACGCGCCAATTTTAGCTCTACCGGAAGGTACCGACGATTTTGTGGTATACTGCGACGCATCGCGTCAGGGATTGGGATGTGTGTTGATGCAACGCCAAAAGGTCATTGCTTACGCATCACGCCAACTGAAAGTGCACGAGAAGAACTATACCACCCATGATTTAGAGCTTGGCGCAGTGGTTTTCGCACTAAAGATCTGGAGACACTACCTGTATGGTACGAAATGCACAATCTTCACAAATCACAAGAGCTTGCAACACATATTCAACCAGAAAGAGCTGAATATGAGACAGAGACGATGGGTTGAATTACTGAACTATTACGACTGCGAGATCAAGTATCATCCAGGGAAGGCGAATGTGGTCGCCGATGCCCTAAGTCGTAAAGAAAGAATCAAGCCCATAAGGGTTAGGGCTCTAGAAATGATCAAACGAACCGATCTTCCCTCGCGCATTCGCGCTGCACAAAAAGAAGCTCTCAAGGAGGGAAACCTTGAGGAAGAATATCTCCGTGGGATGGAGAAGCTTTTGATACCAAACGAGGAAGGAACGTTATGTTTTGAGAAAAGGATTTGGGTTCCTTTGTTTGGCGATTTGAGGAATGTTATTTTCGACGAAGCGCACAAGTCACGGTACTCTATTCATCCGGGGGCGGATAAGATGTACCACGATCTTAAAGATTTCTATTGGTGGCCTAGAATGAAAGGCGACGTTGCTGTTTACGTGAGCAAATGTTTAACGTGCGCAAAAGTTAAAGCTGAATACCAGAGGCCTTCGGGACTCCTGCAACAACCGGAGATTCCCAAATGGAAGTGGGAACAAATCTCCATGGATTTTGTTACAAAGCTGCCAAGAACGCCAAGAGGCCATGACACTATCTGGGTGATAGTGGATCGATTAACAAAAACGGCACACTTCTTACCTATCAGAGAAAAGGATAACACGAGCAAATTAGCTGAAATATACATGAGAGAAATCGTAGCACGTCATGGAGTGCCCCTCTCAATCATCTCCGATAGAGACGGAAGGTTTGTGTCAAGAATATGGCAATCCTTCCAGGAAGCTTTTGGCTCACAACTGAATCTGAGCACTGCATTTCATCCGCAAACTGATGGCCAGAGCGAGCGAACGATACAAACCTTGGAAGACATGCTGAGAGCATGCGTTATGGATTTGGGCGGTAGCTGGGATAAACACTTACCCTTGGTCGAATTTTCTTACAACAACAGTTACCACACCAGTATTGGTGTCGCGCCTTTTGAAGCCCTATACGGACGCAAGTGCCGATCACCACTATGTTGGGCTGACGCAGGTGATAGGCAACTTGCCGGTCCCGAAATCGTCCAAGAGACGACGGACAAGATTGCGCAGATTCTTAAAAACATCGAAGCCGCTCGCCACAGACAAAAGGCCTACGCGGATCCAAACAGAAAGCATGTGGAATTTGAAGTTGGGGAAATGGTGTTGTTGAAAGTTTCGCCCTGGAAAGGGGTAGCACGCTTTGGGAAGCGTGGAAAGCTAAATCCGCGCTACATTGGTCCACTCAGAATTCTAGAAAGAATCGGGACAGTAGCATACAAGTTGGATCTACCTGCCGAACTTAACGGCGTTCATGATACATTTCATGTATCCAATTTAAAGAAAAGTCCAACTCAAGTAGACGTTGCCATTCCTATCGACGAAATTCATGTTGACGACACGCTCCACTTCGTAGAAGAACCCGTCGAGGTCACAGATTGGAAAGTTAACAGGACCCGCCGGAGTAGTGTCAAACTCGTCAAGGTTCGCTGGAATGCCAGACATGGTCCTGAATTTACCTGGGAGCGTGAGGACCGGATGAAAGAAAAGTACCCCCACTTATTTCCCAAGAACCCTGCTTCTACAAGCAGAACTTAAAATTTCGGGACGAAATTTATTTAACGGGGGGAGTATGTGACAACCCGCACAAAACCAGGTATCCGTACAACTTAATTAATGATTGATTACTGCTTAATTACTGTGCTTGATTGAAACTAGCTGATAAACTACTACCTGCATACTGATACATGCACTTACTAGCATCATACTTTATTTGCTGTCACTACATTATTTACATACTGAACCCTAGTGACAAACATGATGCACAAAAAGCACAGTAGCACTAAACGGATACACAGTGAACATGCTGATATAACCAGCATCAGGCAATTACTGCCTCAAGGCCTGTTAAGAGCCTCATATATTTTGGCTACACTGGTAGTGAGTGTAGGATATAAGGGTTGTGTTACCGCGTCTCTAGGGATAAGATACACTGGTTCGGATGTGCCTAAAACGTACTTTAAGTACCAAACACAGCACTTTAATAATTTAACCAGCTTCTAGCTGACTAGTAAAGTGCCAAAAATGAGAAAATATCACTAGACACTTTCTAAAGTGTCGGGAAAACAAATTGTGTCACTAAAAATGTAATAACGACACTTTAAAGTCTTTTGTAACACTTTAACGGATTACTATCCAACCGAACACCCGGACTTTACCCGGAACATGAAAATATTAGTATTTTCACTATTATTGTTTTTCTGAGCCAGTTAGGGTCCCTGATTACCCTAACACCCGCCATAACATGTTACACGTAACTAACGGAGTTTAAAACCTAAACTAACTTACTTAACATAAACTAGCTCCTAACCATCTACTTAAAATCGAACCATGGACCCCACCCCCCAAACCGATTCGGTTGCCTAGGGGGCAACACCTTGTACCTTGTAATCTTGGATGATCATGTTGTCTAGTATCTAGTGAACATAGTGACCAATGGACAATAGCACACTAATCTCTCCTATATATACACACTAATCACTTAGAGATTTATCACTTAACAATCAACAAACTCACACTACTCTCTCTCCCTTACCCACTCTCGGCCGAACACCCTACACACCACCATCATACTTTTCGATCTTGCACTCATCATCCCAAGATCATTCACGCATTAAGGATCACGTATAAGGAGCTTTGGTGCAAGCGGAATACGAAGGACCTCTCCCGTTATCTTTTATCCACGCGTTTTTCGTCACAACTCTTCCCTAGCCTTGAGCTAGAGGTATAACCTTTAAAACTTGTTCTTACACATATCTAAAGTGGTTAAAGGAACTTTCGTCGGTTAAATATCGTTAACACGCGTTTTGAACCTTTAAAGTCTAGTAAAATCACTAAAATGATGGTTAATAGCATATAACTTGTGTAAAAGACGTAGGACTTGGAATTTGTGCTTATTGTGACCCGATCTATAATGTGGTAACTCGAATCTTCGTTTAACCCGACTTTGTAAAAATCACGTATCATCACATAAGCTTGTTTTTGAAAGATACAAGGGTTAAAGATGAAACACTACCACATTTTAGAGACATGAACTTGTAAAGAAATATTTTACTTGTGTAAAAGTGGTTTAACCGGTAAAATGGTGTTTAAAACTAGCGGATCTACGTATCCGCAAGTGGTATCTTCAAAGGACCACACTTTAAAGAAATCATGTTTTTAAAGAAACGGATCTTACAATGATAAGAACGATATTTAGAACACACGAGTGTGTAAATACTTGTGTGACGCATATTTCGACAAAATGACTATTTTTGGGAAAAATAACTAGAAGTTGTAAAGTCGGACTTCTCTAAAAACGAGGTTTTTACAAGATTGAAAGTACTTTATATAAAGATCTACGTATATAAATGGGATTTATAATATAGATTCGGAAAAACTACAAGTTCATGCGACTATGCAAATCTACATATTTGTTGACTAGTTTGATGTGTCGGAAATTGTTTGATTGAATAAAGAAGTTGATTGAATTGATTTGTTAAAAGAAAATGATACGCTTGAAAGCGTGGCCACCTCCAGTTACAGAGGAAACTCTGGCGAAATTTTCTAAAAACCTAACACTTAGACTTTTTACACAACAAGTGTTAGAACTATTTTTTGGACATACTTTCGACACATAAATTTCGCCAGCACCATATTTTACTAAACCATCGGAGGTGGGGTTTTCACAAAGATTAACGTGATAAATATATTTGTCACAACACTGTTTATGATTATTTTGTGAAAACACATAAATATTATTTTAGGGTAAAAATAATATTTACAAACGTTAACGATTCCAAAACTTTGCTAACGCTTTCACAAACACATAAGTTACACCGGTAATTACATTACCACAAGATTGATAAAACGTAACTTACGCACATGTATTGTATCCCCCATCCTTGGGAAGGAAAAATAACTATCAAGCATATACAAAACGCAACACGAAATAGTTGTCTAACTATTTCCCGCAAACATAAACTGTAAAGCTAAAGCACGGCCGTCCGTCTAATAGAATTAGCACTTGTAGGTCGTTGCACAGCTTACTGCTTCAGAGACGCTTGATAGAGTTTACGCATCCACTGTGAGTTCATGTCCCCCTTTTCTCTAACTGTTTTCAGTTTTCTTAACTGCGGGGGTGAAATACATGTTACTTTGTTTACAAGTACTTTATACGCGGTATGAATAACGTAAGGAGGTTTAGATCATGTGAATGGGTAGTTAGAACCCCGAGGGACTCGAGCGGTAGATCTATTTGGGTGTAGCGAGCCCAGCTCCCGGTCCAACAGAGCAGGCCTTTCGGAGGTCTAACAGAACGGATCCGGAGTGACTTGGTACCCAACGCAAAATCGGCTAGGGTTGTTTCTTACTTACTTGCATTTCACAACATGCTAATGGCCTTGCAAACCATTGGTGATCACAAGTCCTCTTACACTGCTACATACCAGGAAACTTTTATACTTACAAGTGTTTTACTTACTCACTTGCACATGAACTCGCTCAACATTATTGTTGATTTTTCAACTCACATGTATTTCAGGAAATTAAACGGATTCTGGCACGGTATGAACGTTTTCCGCTGCAATCTTCATGAAGTCATCAAGGATTAGGGGTTGTGTTCTCTTACCTGGACAAGACACAATCCTTAACCCTCATTTATGTTTTGTTACTAGATGTAATGTTACTGAACATGAATTATGGTCGTATGTTTAAAACAATGGTATTGTACGTTGATTTCTAAACTTAATGATGACTTGCATGGTTTTTAAATTCATATAGCTTTGTTATGATTAAGCTATGGTATTAAGAAGTCACACCAAAATTAACCACGCTTCCGCAAAGCCAGGGTGTGACAATTTTCAAGCTCCATAATGAAGTTTAAGTATATTTAACTTGAATTATGCTAAAAAATGTCATGAATATCGGTTCGTTTGGCTGTACGGTTGTGTTTTTCGGTTAATTACGACGAAAGTCGTAACGGACGCGAAATCGATACAAATTGCGAAACGAATGGTATTTTTGCATTCCCATCACTAAAATACAATATTTAAATGATTACAAAAATTTTTGGATGTACGGATATGGCCAGAACGCAGAATATGCACGAATTTGCATAGTTTCACAGTTTTGACGCTTTTAGTCCCTGTGATCAAATAAGCATATTTTCACATACCGAACCCCTCAAAACTTATTTATAAGCTATGTAAAGGGTATTTAGGGTATGTTTATCCTATGAACTTGTTCCAGAGTGTACGTTGCTACGAGAATTGGCAGACTTTTGTAGTTTGTCGCAAATAGTCCCAAAGACCAAATAAACTTGTTTTTGCCATACCGAATCCTTCAAAACTTATTTCTAAGCTATGTAAAGGATATTTAGGGTATGTTTAGCTTATGTCACTGTTCCGGAGTGTACGTCGCATTAAACTGATTACGCTTACGTAACAGTTTGCGTATAACTTTCCAGAAATTGTTTAAAAGCTTGAAATCGAACAAGAATTAAGACGTGAAATTGTCAAACATAAATAAACAAATATCGGGATCAAAACACATTGTTTCATTGATATTTGAAATTTCTATACATCCTACAGTGTTTACAAGAGCACAAATGTCACATGTTTTCCGATCCGGTATTGTGAGGATCATGAATGATTGACATCTTCTGTGAACTCTATTGAGTTTTTCACAAAAACTAGAGTATCGGAAGAATTTGTTGTTCTGAATGGTCTATTTCTTCTCACGCTCTAATCACTTCACCCGGTTATCAATTTAAGCTTGGTTTGTCTTCTGAATAAACGATGAAGTCAATTCATCGTAACTTTGCTCTGATACCAATTGTTAGCTCTAAGAGTGTGTATTTGTGTGTGTTTTTGTATAAAACTTATTAATTCAAAGATAATCAATACAAGTAAATATTAAGCACATCATTCAAAACACAAGCTGGAGATGGAGAATAATTGTCAAATGATTCATATACATCACTGATTAAGCAATATATCATAACTACAACACCCCTCTCACCAAGCATACTCTATCTTACTTCTAATGCTTTTTCTCTCTCTAGATACTTTGATAAGAGGATATTCATCTGTAAGAGTTATTGAATACGTTGTGTACTGTTCTATTTATAAGAGAAGAGAACTATTGGTTACGTCACCATGAAAGCGACCTTAAACAACCTATTAAATGATGTAACTGGCAGCAGAGTAGTTTGCAAAACTACTGGACAATTAAGCTAAAACAATTGTATTATTAAACTATAGGAAATACAAAGAAAGACTTGTAAACAAAAACAACTTGAAGGATTCCTACACTTTTGGTTTCCAATACTTTAGCCTTCTTTGTTGACTTGTTGACTGGCACTTAGTCTTCAACTGTTGACTTGTTGACCAATCTTTATCTTTTCAGCCTTTGTATTTTGTCTTCCAGCACTTAGACCCATAACTTTTTTCCATATTTTTTGGTTGGTTGTTTGTGAAGCTTTCAAGAGGGAACTTCTGTTGCGACAACCCGAACTTTCAAGGTTAGCGTCGTTAAATTTCGCGATCCTAAATCCTCATTATTTCCTTGAATAATCCTTGCTTGAATTAACTTGCTAAATGTTCTGTGTTAAACCTAAACGTATATGTGATGATTGAATGTAAAGTGGGCCGCGAGTAGTTGGGCCACGTCTTCTCGAAGCCCAAAGAAAACCCAAATGGGACTAACAGCCCAAACCTTATGTTGGCAGCTTTGCCATTGGATTCGGCAGCCCAAGTGAATGGGCTTGAGCCCATTTCGGCCAATAGGAACCGCCCCAAAGCTTATTGTTTATAACATGCATATTGTAATTGTTTAACATGGACTCAAAACTAAAAACAAACCCTACACTCCTCTAGATTGCGACGGCAGTAGATACCCCCTCCCCTTCGAGGCAACATCATCTCCTTCGATCGAGTCTTCTGGTTAGTGAATTCGAATCTATGTATTGCTTAATTGTTTGTTGTTGTTATACATGAACTTGATTAACAGTTAATATGTGTATATGTGATGTTAGTGTGAGTTAGGGTTATTTGTACATAGTACTGTTAATCAATCTGATAAGAACGAAACTAGAAGTATTTATGATAGCATTGATAAGATAAAGAATGTGTGTATAGATTTCTTCGATTGATGTCGATAATTAGGGTAACATAAATCGACGAATTGTGTCTGCATATTGTGTTTATGATAATGATATTATTTGACTTGATGATCTTGTAGTGGTTATTCCAGTGCTGAATGATGGCAGCGATTATTAGGGTTATTGTTGATGATGACAATGATTAAACTGGGATCGTATGATGAATGTTCCCCGACGAAACCCTCAGGCCGATGAAACATGGTGTTTCATCGTCTGGCCTTGTCGACGGAAAACGGTGAACCACAAGCCGACGAAATATGGTGTTTCGTCGAGAAGGGGGTCCCACTATGATAGATATGACAGCAATTAATCATGTTTGTAAATATAATATGTGTGCATGTCACTAATGCTGAATTAAAGTTCATGTGATATTGATGATTAGTTGCCATCACGTCTGCTGTTGTAGATCATATAATCAATTGATTGTTTTGACGGCCCATGTAAGTACAAAAGATAATTCAAGCAGCCCATTTAGATAAGCACTAATTAGAGATGGTCCAATCAATTTTTAGTATTAATCGGTTCAATCATTAATGTTGAATTAGAATGATATAATATGTGTGCATGTTATTAATGTTGAATTAGAATGAGAAATGTGAAGGACTGTTAGTAGCAGACCCACCTGTTAGATGTATTACGTGCCACACACATGGGATGTAGACTTGTATAAGGATTAGGTACTTGTTATGTGTTAAATGGTAACTCATGCGGCAAGTGCAATCGGTAGAAATATGTGTACCGTTGTGTGAATGACTTGCATATGAAACCCATACGCTGGTTATGTGATTTTACGATAAACATTGTATAACGATGGGTTACATGCTTTACGGTTATGACTTGTATGAGAACATGTGTTTTACTTGTCTGCTACTTGCGCAACGTGTACGATAAATACGAGATATGTGTAAACACAATACTAACTTTCTTTGGTAACCACGGTAGGGCTGGTTGATTAACTAGAACGGGTAAATTGTTAAATACCGAGCAAATCCAAGGTGAGTTCACTGCTCTTTTTCCAAGCATGCGTCCCCGGGAGGGACATCTAGTAAACGTTCCGGGGAGGAATGCTGGGCAATTGGGTTTAACTGGAATGTTAAACATGGGTTGTTGGTTAATACACGTCAATATCTATCACTCAAGTCCCTTCCTACCGATTGTTGCCGGGGAGGCAAGGGGGTATTAGTTAGTAGCACTACTTAGGTTTGGCACCCTCACACCGCACCGGGGAGGTCGGTGATGAACTAATGACCCCCATCTTGACCATTGATTTGATAGAGGCAATGGGGTTTAGGGCAAACAAACTGGAGCCATCTGCGGTAAGCGTGTGATTAACAACAATGCATCTGTGAAACATTTTAATCTGGTAACTGGTATCTAAACACGTTAACAAAACATCGAACTCACAAGCGTCGTCTGACACACTTATCTGCATGCTTGCAGGTCTATAGGTTGAAATCATTTGGAACTTCTTGTCTGGAAGGCTGGAGTGGTCATGGGTCGAGATACATGGAATCGTAACACAAGTCTAATGGCTTACATACGCGTGGTTTATGAAACACTTAACAAATGAGTTTTGCTTCCGCTGTGTACGATGAATTATATGTAACATTTTGTAACTCTTTATGTTAATGAATGAAAGTTTATTTAAATATATTTACGAGTTCAATGTGATTGGTGGCTAAGATCCTCGTACGTCACATGCCCCGTGGTGTTTCCGCAAGTGGTATTTTGGGGGTGTGACAGTTTGGTATCAGAGCCACTGGTTATAGTGAACTTGGTTTTAAAAACTTTTTTATAAAACCAGACTATAACCGAACAGTTCTGAAAACAAGAATGCAACCATGACACTTAGCTCCAGACTGCAAGGTTCGCCTCTCATATACTCATAGTATTGCATAACTAGTGAACACTTACATATGATATTGCATGTGATTGCACGTTTAGCACAACAGTATGAATTTGTGTATTACTTACATGTGTTATATGACTGATAGGGTGGTATTTCCCTAAACATTCATGACTCACGTTTCGTGATGCTCTTTGTTTGCTACTCGAGTTTGAGGAACCATTTGACATGAGTTAGGAGGAGCTGAGATGAGTATGCAAATCGCAATATTATTATGGGTGCACACATAATAATAATGTGGGGTGCATGCGAGTCCCAGTGAGGCTTAGCAAGTGAAAAAGGGGTTCTGTTCCGTTACTTGATCAATGTGAAACGTAACAAGTCTATAGGGGTCATAGCAATGAATGTCTCCTACCTGAATGTGACCTTTTCACCTCTCTCGGAATCCCTACGAATCTCGATGCTATCGAGTATTACCTGAACACCCATCTGAACGCCTAGCGAACTGTGTAGAATGTTAGGTGCTTGTACGAACGTCCCTAAGTTGGTTGTTGCAGCGTCGAATGACTGGTCGATACCTTCTCACTCTTTTCATTGGTTGGAACCCTGTGTATTAACGCCTTAGAACCCGAAGTGCGATCACTTCTGCAACACTCTAGCAACACATCGTGTATTACTTAATCCACTTGGAAGATCGATGGACAGGAGGATGAGCGTAGTACTTTACCGACCTCAGTATTTGAACAACCCTAATTATCGGCGCCGAACACCAGCGAATTAACTTCGATCGAATCCTTAACCCTAGTAAGCGACTTATGGGAGTCAACTCTTACGAATCAATCGGAACATAAATGACGACAATTGACTATAGAAGGGAATGTGTAACTGCCATCACGATGAGTAGTGCCTTAGGACGCGGCACGGAATGTAACATGATGGACCCTGTTGATGAGAGATCGTAGGGCTCCGTTTCGAGCAACGACATTAGAAGCAACAGTCACGGCGACATCAAGGTACTCGTAATAGTAGCCTATAGTATGGAAATGAAGGCACCTACGACATGGATCGGCCGTTGTTAAACCAAGACGACAACAACCAGGGGAACGACGGCAGTACTGGAAATTCTCGTAGCGAAAACAACAACATGATGCTCATGGAAGGGCACTTGGGGCTGGCATGGGCGACGCCATGATTGCAGCAACATGGTGGCCAGCACGTTCTTGGAAGCTAATCGTTTCGTTCCTAACATGTTCAACCCTGATGGTTCTTGAAACCAAACCTGTTGTGGATCCGACTGATGGCAAGTCAAAAAAAACCTCCTATATTCGTTGGGATGCAAACTCGACCTTGTGAGACAAGTGTTCGACATCGACCTTTCTTCTATCATTCTTGATAGATATACCCTGTGAGGAGAAAATTTTACGTATCCCTCTCCTTAGTGGAGGATTGTTATCTGTTCTAACGCGTCAGAGTGGCGCAACGGTTAGCGTCATTTCAGCAATGAAAGCCAGGGGTGTCTACAGATGGATTACCACGCTACGTTAGCAACCGTTACTGATGTTGAGGCCAAGGAAAGGAGGATCGAGGATCCACCAATTGTTCGTGACTCCTCTCAGTGTGCTATTCGAGGAACTTTCAGGTCTACTTCCACAACTATTAATCGGAATCTCAGTTTATCTCACGCCAGAGGCAGCTCTGAATATTGGCACTCTTACCGTCTTGCACCAGGAGGGTTGCAAGAATTGTTTAATCAACTACAGGAACTGTTGGACAGGAGTTTGTCGGGTCTAGTTTTTCACTTTAGGGAGCCTCAGTTATATCCGTGAAGATAAGCCTTTTTTTGTATGTGTACTGATTATCCAGAACTCAGCAGGGTTACAGTCAAGAACTGTTTACCTCGACCATTGTATTGACAACCTGTTGACCAGTAGTGAGGGTCAAGCTCCCATTCGAGGATTGATTAACGAACAAACTATTATCAGAAGGAAGTCTAAGGGGATAATGTTCCTGCAACGGCATATCAAACGCAGTGTGGCCATTTCGACATAGTATTCCAAGACCTTTGGGCTAATCAACACACCAGTAGCTGTATGGATTACATGAATCAACTATGCTTATTGACGACGTGTTGAATCATTTCCAGGAGAAAGGAACATCATGGACGGCACTTGTATCTTATTTTAGAGCTCCCGAGGGAGGAGCCATTCCGTGTGAAGTCTTGTCAAATGTAACATCTGGATTCGAGAGATACATTTTGAGCATGTAACCTAACCAACGAAGTGGGGATATACGTGGATCATGCTATGATCCATTTTGTTAGAAACTGATCGACACCAAGGATTCCTTTTGGGTTACAGCAATTCCTTGGTTTCGCTGGTTATTATTGCAGATTCAACATGGGATTTTTGGAGATTGCGCCGTTGTAATCTCTTTAGCACCGCAGGGTGCTGTGTATTCGTGGGAGACAAAACAGGAGGACGTTTTCTTTCAGCTTTTGAAATTCGACTCTACAATGCACTGAGCAACGCCTTTACCCGAGGGTACGGGTGATTTAGCGGTATATTATAGTGGTTCAAATCGGAGACCCAGTTACATGCCGATGCAACACGAGGAGACGATGACGCGCGTAGTGGATTTACGAAGGGGAATTGCCGGAGTCACAACATGCGGTGGAAACCGTGGTCTTTGGATTTAAGTTGGAGGCATTATTTGGACGGTACCAGATGCACTACTTAGATCAATCACAAGGGCCTCTCGTGTACCCTGGTCTCGAAAGAGCTAAATCAGTTAATGGCATCGCTGGATGGAACTTTTGGATGATTATGACCGTGAACTTGAATGTGCGCGAGCTTTTCAGCTCACTATCAACTCTAACTTACCTGACCAGACTCGCTCTATTCGAACTGGAGAACTGAAGGAAGAGCATTTTCAAGTTGAACCCATGCGGGGCATGGAAAAGCAACCATTGGCAGGTCGGACGGTATTCGCTACCTCATGGAACGAATGTGGATCTTATTATACGGAAACTTTAGGGAACTTGTGTTGAGCAAAGCACACCGACCTCGATATTTTAGTCGTCTGGGTTTTGATAAGAGATATTAGGATCTATAAATCTTGTACTGGTGGTCGGGCATGAAGACCCACCAGGCAATGTATGTGAATGATGTTTGACTTGTGGGAAAGTCAAGGTGGAGTATCAGCAACCAGAAGCATCGAAACAGAAACAATATCACCTGGGTGATCCTTGATTGTCTTACATAACCAGCGCACTTTATTGCAATCAAGGAAACTGACGAGTCATCACAGCTTGTGTATATTCCTCTGGGAGAGGCGGCTTTTAGGCACGAGGTGCCAACTCCTGTTACCTCCAATTTTGAACTATACCTGATTTGTGGCAGACCAAAACATAACACCCTTGGCTCACGTCTAGACATGAGCATTACTTACCACCGTAGGACAGACAGCCTGAGTAAACGAACCCCCACTGAAACTTGAGGACATGCTGCGAGCATGTGTGTGATCGACTTAGTAAATATAGGAAGGAGACATACCTTTGGCTGAGTTCTACTGCAGTCGTTACCATTCTAGTATTCCGACAGCTCCTTGTGAGGCATTGTATGAACTGTAACGTTAATCTCCTGGTTGGATTAAGGTGGGTGACAACCTAATCACAGGTCCAGGACTTGTACTTGAAACTCTGGGGCAGATTGCTTAGATCGGAAATCGTTTGGCGGCAACGCGTGACCGTCAGGAAAGCTAATAAGCTTAGGAAACACTGGGAGTTCGCTATGGGCGAACGAACCATAATCAAAAGTCTCACCCTGGGAGGGTGCGGTACACCATGGGAAAACGCGGCAAGCCTAGTTTACGATACGTTGGGACATTTAGATTTCTGGAATGAATCGGTAACATAGTTCACAAACTCGAGTTACCTGACGAATCGAGTAATGTTCACCATATCATTTATGACTCGAATCTAAAGAAGTGTTGTTCAATGGAACGCTTGTGATGCCCCTACTAGCGTCTAAGGTTAATGACAAGTTGCAGTTGTCAAGTTATCTATTGAGAGCATGAACCAGGAAGCCGAGATTCGTTAACACAGTTGGATTCCTATCGAGAAATTTTGTAGGAACTCAAAACGTGGACTGGGGTTCACATGGGAACGTAATGGTTGGAGTAAGCTCTAGTATCTGGAGTTATCCAAACGGTTGTATCAACGTCTATGATCATTGGCGAATTTCGGGATGAAATTCCCTTTCAAGTTGGGGATGATGTGGTACCCGCAGAAAATCCACTGTCATCCTAAATTAGAATCTTGCATCTTGCCATTTTGGGTTAACCTGCCGTTTTGGTTTACTTATCGAATTTTGGGACGAAATTTCTTTCAAGTTGGGGATGATGTGACAACCCGAACTTTCAAGGTTAGCGTCGTTAAATTTCGCGATCCTAAATCCTCATTATTTCCTTGAATGATCCTTGCTTGAATTAACTTGCTAAATGTTCTGTGTTAAACCTAAACATATATGTGATGATTGAATGTAAAGTGGGTCGCGAGTAGTTGGGCCACGTCTTCTCGAAGCCCAAAGAAAACCCAAATGGGACTAACAGCCCAAACCTTATGTTGGCAGTTTTACCATTGGAATCGGCAGCCCAAGTGAATGGGCTTGAGCCCATTTCGGCCAATAGGAACCGCCCCAAAGCTTATTGTTTATAACACGCATATTGTAATTGTTTAACATGGACTCAAAACTAAAAACAAACCCTACACTCCTCTAGATTACGACGGCAGTAGATACCCCCCACCCCTTCGAGGCAACATCATCTCCTTAGATCGAGTCTTCTGGTTAGTGAATTTGGATCTATGTATTGCTTAATTGTTTGTTGTTGTTATACATGAACTTGATTAACAATTAGTATGTGTATATGTGATGTTAGTGTGAGTTAGGGTTATTTGTACATAGTACTGTTAATCAATCTGATAAGAACGAAACTAGAAATATTTATGATAGCATTGATAAGATAAAGAACGTGTGTATAGATTTCTTCGATTGATGTCGATAATTAGGGTAACATAAATCGACGAACTGTGTCTGCATATTGTGTTTATGATAATGATATTATTTGACTTGATGATCTTGTAGTGGTTATTCCAGTGCTGAAGGATGGCAGCGATTATTAGGGTTATTGTTTGATGATGACAATGATTAAACTGGGATCGTATGATGAATGTTCCCCGACGAAACCCTCAGGCCGGCGAAAAATCGACGAAACCCTTAGGCCGACGAAACATGATGTTTCGTTGTCTGGCCTTGTCGGCGGAAAACGGTGAACCACAAGCCGACGAAATATGGTGTTTCGTCGAGAAGGGGGTCCCACTATGATAGATATGACAGCAATTAATCATGTTTGTAAATATATGTGACAACCGTCACTTTTCCGTACATTCCGTACACGAAATGAACAGTAATTTGTGCTTAAATGACTGTGCATGATCTGGTTTACCAGACAAATAAATTTCTAAATTCCATGCAAGTGAATTCATGCACATTTTGTGCTACAAAATATAGCTTTATGCATAAACGAGAGCGTTGCGTCAGAAATATTAGTAAACTCACCGGTAAGACACATTGTGTCAACAGAACTGCAGAAAGCAGTCAGACGTTAGAATTGAGGCTTAGGTGTAAGTCCGACGACAAAAATGCATTAAAACCCAAGAGTACATACAAGGGTTTATTATATATGCAATACGAAAGCAAAAATAAGCACTAAAAAGCACCCGAAACACACTTTAAGTGCAGAATTTTATATAATTCAGCTCTAATCAGCTTTTAGACATATAAATACCTTGCAGAAATGTTGTTTTATCATCCAGAATACTTCCCTAAGTGTTGGGAAGTGAAAGGATACAAAAAGGTACTTAAAAGACACTAAAAAGTGTGATTTAGCACTTTAACGAATCGGTACCTAACCGAACAACCGGACTTTACCCGGAACACCAAAATATTGCTAGAAGCAATGTTTTTATTTTCCTAAGCTAATTAGGGTACCCGAATACCCTAACACCCGTCACAAGACACTACATGCTAATATCTAGTCTTAACCATCTAACTTAACTAGCTAAACCTTAATCATTAGTTGGAATCTAACCATGAGACCCCCCCCCCCCAACGAGTTCGGTCCCATGAGGGAACAAACACTTACAAACTTTGATTATTATAATCCCTCATGTCTAATATCTTCTAGACATAAGATCCAAGGGGTAATTGTGATGGATGGACTATAAGTTAGCACAAAGATCACTTCATAATTCATTAACCACACAACAAAAACTTCACACTTTCTCTCCCTCTTGCCCTTGCTCTCGGCCGAAGGTGGCCACACCCACCACCACCATAGTTCGATCACCTTCCAACAATCCAAGTGTATTACAAGGTGTTACAAGGCATCAAAGGAAGTGTGGAGCTCTTGGAACTCGAAGGACCACTCACACTTGCCTTTATCCACTCAATCTTCATCTTGATCTTCCCTAGCCACGAGCTAGTAGTAAGTGACTACAAACGCCCTCTTGATCTATTCTAAAGTGGTTAAAATAAATTTTGTCGGTTAAAATTTATGAACTTGCAAGAATGCATACTAAAAGTCTACATAAATGATGAACATATTGGTTAAAAGCATAAGAGTTGTGTAAAACTTGTAAGACTTGTTTTGTGGTGATTATTTAGTGCCGATCTATGTCGTGGTAGCTCGGATCATCATCTAACCCGGATTAGTCATGTTCATGAAACATGACATAGAATATGTTAAGAATGAAAAGGGTTAAATGATGAAACTCTACTACACACTAAACATGAACTTGTGTAAAAACAATTATCTTATGAAATGGAGTTCTAAACTAGTAAATCTAAAGATCTACAAGTGGTATTTTCGAAAGACCAACTGTAAGACAAAACCATGTTTTAAAACCGGATCTTTCATGAAGTAGAGGTGTTTTTATGAACAAACAAGTGTGTGGACACTTGTGTAACAAAAGTTTTAACAAAGAAATAATTTTCGTAAAAACCGACTAGAAGTTGTGAAACTTCATATTCTTTAAAAATAAAGTTTTTAAGAAATTAAACTTATTTTTAAAGATAACAAGACTTACTAAATGTGCTAGTAAGTTACTACACATTTTTGTAAATATTCAAGTTCATGAAATGGAGAAATATGTGATTATTGTTGATAATTGTTGTTGATGATTGTTGACGATTTAAAAGAAAATAAACACATGTTTTGAAAACATGGGAAACCTCCATTTTTAGGGGAAACTCTGTCAAAATTTTTATAAATTTTGACACTTAGAAAAATATAAGTTTTTGAGAAACTTATTCCCTAAAAATGTATTTAAAAGTATTACCAAGGTTTCCCTAATTTTTGGTAATAAGAAATGAAGATTTCTTCAAAAATAAAAATGGATATAAGTATGTATATTTTTTAGAGAAAAATATATATTATTTTATCACCAACTCTCGTGCTAAGTGTATATAGTATGTGTTATACGTGCTAGTGTATTAAGACTTAAAAATACACTAAATACTCATGAGGAGTATAAACATAAAAATACACACACAACATACAAGATACATAATTCGGGTGCAAAGTGCAAAACATTAGATACTTATATTAATTTTTGAGAAAATAATATAAGTAAAACACTTAGTTAAAAATATAGAATATTTTTAACACAAGAATATATACAAAAGAGAGTGACTGTACTTGTGCGACGCAAGTCTAGTGACTAACGTTAAGAAAACGCGTATAGGTTACGACGTTAATTAAGCAAATCCGGTGAAGTTTACGACGCACAGGAACGCAAAGTTGTGAGTTCATGCTCCCCCTTTTCTCTAACTGTTTTTGGTTTTATAACTCTCGGGGGTGAAATACATGTTACAAATATTATAATTTTTACAAAGGGTAAAAATACAAGAAGCACTCTTGGTGAGAACGAGAACCGAGTGCAATATGATTTGAGAATACGAGAAGCACTCGTGGTGAGTGCAATATGATGAGCTTTAAGAAAAGCCTAGAAAATACTAGATCATGTGAGCTTAAACTAAATATTGAGATGCCATTAATACTTAATTAGGGACGAGGGTTAGATCTAACGGGTACGGCCGAGCCCCACTCATGGTCCTTATGTGACCTCATGAGTGCTTCGGTGTCCCAGTCGAGGGAAATCGACACAGTCAAGGTTAATTGACACAGTCGAGGGAAATCGACACAGTCAAGGGAAATTGACGCAGTCGAGGTTAATCGACACAGTCGAGGGTAATCGACACAGTAAAGGAGCCAACACTAATGCTCCATATGCTCACATGCCTTAAAGGAGCCAACACTAATGCTCCATATGTCCTCACATGCCTTAATGTCCTTGTATAAACAATCATTTAAAACGTGGGGTACACAAGAAAACTTGAATGATACTTGAATACGTGGGGTACTCAAGAAAACGGGAATCATACTTGAGTACGTGGGGTACTCAAGAAAGACTTGAATTATACATGACAAATACTATGTTTTCATACAAAGTATAAAATGGTGAAATACAAAAACGCATGAACTTGCTCAACTTTATGTTGATGTTTTCCAAAATTACATGTATTTCAGGTGACAGGATGGATCTTGGGCGCAAGTGTCGTAACTAGAAGTAGACTACAAGTTTAGATGTCATCCGCTTTTGTTGAATTGAAACCTTGTCAAAGGTCATGTTTTGAAAACTTAAATAACAAGTGTTTGTAATACTTAAATTTTCATAAATGGATGAACATCGTTTTGATCATGTAGTTGTTTATTACGATTGAATGCAATGATAACAAGCTAGTCACACATCATACGCTTCCGCAAAAGACAGGGTGTGACAATATAATCTGTGTGCATGTCACTAATGCTGAATTAAAGTTCACGTGATATAGATGATTAGTTGCCATCACATCTGCTGTTGTAGATCATATAATCAATTGATTGTTTTGACGGCCCATGTAAGTACAAAAGACAATTCAAGCAGCACATTTAGATAAGCACTAATTAGAGATGGTCCAATCAATTTTTAGTATTAATCGATTCAATCATTAATGTTGTAATAACTCGTTTACCGCTGATGGCTTAAAGTTGTTTTGCCCAAACCCCATTGCCTCTATCAAAGCAATGGTCAAGACTGGGATCATTAGTTCACTCCCGACCTCCCCGGTACGGTGTGAGGTTGCCAAACCTAAATAGCGCTATTAACTAATATCCCGTTGCCTCCTCGGCAACGATCGGTAGATGGGACTTAGGTGATAGATATGCGAGTATTAACAAACATCCCAATAACCCATCATTCCTCCCCGGAACATTTACCAGATGTCCCTCCCCGAGACGCATGCTTGGAAAAAGAGCAGTGAACTCACCTTGGTTTGCTCGGTTTGTTAAGTTACCCGTTTCCAAGTTAATCAACCAACCCTACCGTGGTTACCAAATCAAGATCAGTTTCGTAATTAACCAAAACACATATATTACACAGTTTGCATTTATTACCGGGTCAGCGTACAGTACGTATCATATATTCAGTTCTCATCTAACATTCGCACTCTATGAGTATATCACACAATAGTATTCCACAGTTCACATTTACGTTTCATAGCAGTACTTAACAATTTAAGTGTATTATTCATGACAACCAAACCATGTTTTTCTCAGTCAATATGTATATGCTTAACAGGTAATAACAGACTTTCATTACATAGTTATTCATACTCAAACTCAGCCTAAACACCCGTTCTGTCTGGTTTCCTGTCAACGAAACACAACACCTTTTGTCGAGTCCTTATTAACGAAACCTAATAACTTTCGTCGAGTCCATGTCGATGAAACATAGAAGCTTTCATCGAGTCCATGTCGACGAAAGATAAAAGCTTCCGTCGAGGGCCTTCTTGACGAAACATAACAGCTTTCGTCAAGGGCTTTCTTCCCCACAGTGTGCTATGAACAATAACCACCCTAATCACTTACAGTTAACACACATAGGTATGATCATCGCATCAATCAATCAGTTGTATTCGTATATGAAATCAACTCCCTAACCGCAGTCAATCTGGTCATTCAAACCCTAATTATGACCATCATGCCCATTTAACAGTTTATCCAAATCATGCAATATTACATATTTAAAACACACACACAATAATGATCAACCCTAATCAACCCAGTTGTCAACAAAACTATAATCATGATAGTATTAGGTTACGATGATGTTCATGAAACCCTAGTCACAGATAATCAACAAAACTATAATCACTAATAGGCAAAAGAATGCTAACCGTGATGTTGAATGGATTAGTTTGATCTAGACACAGAGACTTCAAGCAATAGAAACAGCCGTCGGTTATGGGGGATGAGAGCAATAGTGTTTTAGGGTTTCCATGGGTTCAATATATATACAACGTAAACAGGGCCACAACTGGGCCTCGAACTGGGCCGCAGATGACGAAACTCCAGGTGACGAAACTCTTGTTTCGTCGACGAAACTCATGTTTCGTCGAGTCCCATTACGGCGAAATACCAAGTGGCGAAAGACCCTGTTTCGTCTAAGAGGTTACTGTTCGGGTTATTGTCACACCAAGTTTCCATTAAACACTTAACTTAAAACTCTAAACAATAAAACACCAAACATAAATTCTTAATAATTCAAAGTTAATGAAATGATACAATGTGAGGCGAACTATAAAACAAGATTGCGAGATCAATGATATGTAAACAGAAAGGCCTTGAAATCTCGGGTTGTCACATCAACCCCAACTTGAAAGAAATTTCGTCCCGAAATTTGACAAGCAATCCAAAACGGTACAATGTTAGATCATAATAACTGCGCATTTTCCACGGGTGCCACATCATCCCCAACTTGATTGGGAATTTCGTCCCGAAATTCACTAGTTGCATTAGATTTAGATTTTCCAGGCTTGGACTTGTCCTCTTGGAATAAATGTGGGTACTTAAGCTTCATCTGATCCTCGCGTTCCCACGTGAACTCCGGTCCACGTCTTGAGTTCCAACGAACTCTCACGATTGGAATACGGCTGTGCTTACGGACCTTGACCTCCCGGTCCATAATTTCTATTGGTTCTTCGATAAACTGCAACTTGTAATCAATTTTCAGCTCTTGAAACGGTACGACCAGTGTTTCATCAGACAAACACTTCTTTAGCTGCGATACGTGGAAAACATCATGAACGTTACCCAACTCTGCAGGTAACTCTAACTTGTAGGCCACCTTACCAATCCGTTCCAGAATTTTGAATGGCCCTACATAACGAGGGTTTAGCTTGCCGCGTTTTCCAAAACGCACCACACCCTTCCAGGGTGAGACCTTCAACATGACACGATCATTAACTTCGAATTCCAAAGGTTTCCTACACTTATCAGCGTAGCTTTTCTGATGGTCGCGTGCTGTTGCCATCCGATTCCTGATCTGAACAATCTTTTCTGAAGTTTCGAGTACCAGTTCCGGGCCTGTAACCTGGCTGTCACCCACCTCAGCCCAACAGAGAGGTGAACGACACTTTCATCCGTATAACGCTTCGAATGGAGCTGCCTGAATACTGGTATGGTAGCTATTGTTGTAAGAAAACACTATCAAAGGCAAGTGTTTCTCCCAACCCCTGCCAAAATCAATCACACACGCCCGCAGCATGTCTTCGAGTGTCTGGATGGTTCGCTCACTTTGACCATCCGTCTGCGGGTGATAAGCAGTGCTCATATCGAGACGCGAGTCGAATGGTTTATGCATCGACTGCTACAAATCTGAGATGAAACACGGTTCACGGTCAGAAATAATAGATGTCGGCACCCCGTGCCTGGAAACCACCTCCTTAAGATAGACGGTAGCTAGTTGTGAGAACTTGTCTGTTTCCTTTATCGCCAGAAAGTGTGCTGACTTCGTGAAATGATCAACGATCACCCTAATGGTATCGTTTCCGTTTTGAGTTCTCGGCAAACCTGTGACGAAATCCATTGTGATTTGCTCCCACCTTCACATGGGTATTTCTGGTTGTTGCAGCAATCCAGACGGTTTCTGATATTCCACTTTAACTTTCGAGCAGCTCAAACATTTACTCACATAAGTCGCGATGTGAGCTTTCATCTTCGGCCACCAATACATGACTTTGAGGTCCTGATACATCTTATCTGAACCTGGGTGAACAGAGTATCGAGACTTGTGCGCTTCATCCATCACAAGATCTCTGAGGTTGCCAAACAACGGAATCCATATCCGCTCCATAAAATAGTAAATACCATCTGACCTCTTCTCGAGTCTTTTCTCCATACCCCGTAAATACTCAACTTCATGGTTTTCTTCCTTCAACGCCTCGGCCTGAGCCGAATGGATCTGATCAGGCAGGTTAGAATGAATGGTGAGCTGCAAAGCATCGATTCCTTTCTACTAAGAGCGTCAGCTACAACGTTAGTCATTTAAAAGTTCTACCCAGCGACGCTGTCGCATATTCAAATCCTTCTGGTAAAAAATATGCTGAAGGCTCATGTGGTCGGTATAAATAGTGCATTTAGTACCGTACAAGTAATGCCTCCAGATTTTGAGCGCAAATACAACGGCTCCCAACTCCAAATCGTGTGTCGTATAATTCCTCTCGTGAACATTCAAATGTCGAGAGGCGTAAGCTATCACATTGTTGCGTTGCATCAGCACGCAACCAAGACCCTGTATGGAAGCATCACAGTATACTACAAAGTCTTCTGTACCTTCAGGTAGAGACAGGATCAGTGCACTGCAGAGTTTCCGTTTTAATAACTAGAAAGCCTCTTCTTGTTTCGTTCCCCAAGAGTATACTACGCCCTTCTGTGTTAACGAGGTGAGGGGTTGCGCGATCTTCGAAAAGTCTTTAATAAATCTACGATAATACCCAGCGAGACCAAGAAATTGTCGCACCTCTGAAGGATTCTTTGGTGCCACCCAATTTCTAACAGCATCAACCTTTGCAGGATCCACGTGTATCCCTAATTCGTTCACAATGTGTCCAATGAAGTGTACCTCTCGAATCCAGAAGTCACACTTAGAAAACTTCACATAGAGCTGCTCCTTCCTCAGGAGCTCCAAAATAAGACGTAGGTGCCGCTCGTGATCTTCATTGCTCTTCGAGTAGATCAAAATGTCGTCGATGAATACGATAACGAAATCGTCGAGATACGGTTTGCATACACAGTTCATGAGATCCATGAAGACCGCTGGCGCGTTCGTTAACCCAAACGCCATAACTAAAAACTCATAATGCCCATACCGCGTTCGAAAAGCCGTTTTTGGAACATCCTCCTGTCAGACTCTCACCTGATGATAGCCCGATCTTAAGTCGATCTTCGAATAAAAAGTTGACCCTTGCAACTGGTCAAACAAGTCGTTGATGCGTGGCAATGGATAACGGTTCTTGACAGTCACCTTGTTGAGTTCCCGATAATCAATACACATGCGAAAGGACCCGTCTTTCTTCTTTACAAACAAAACTGGGGCTCCCCAAGGCGAAGAACTGGGTCGAATAAAGCCTCTGTCCAATAACTCTTGCAGCTGGTTAGACAGTTCCTGCAACTCTCCAGGTGCTAAACGATAGGGAGCACGAGCCATTGGGGACGCTCCTGGCGCAAGATCAATCTGAAATTCCACTTGGCAGTGAGGAGGTAAACCAGGAAGTTCCTCAGGAAATACATCGGCAAATTCACGTACAACTGGCAGATCCTTGATATTTCTTTCTTCAGATGGAGTATAAGTAACTAGTGCTAGAATTGCAGGATACCCCTTTCGTAGACATTTATGCGCTTGCATAGCCGAGATAATACCAACCATCGTCCCACTACGATGCCCTTGAACCGATAATGACTCTCCACTAGGGAGAGGAATACGTATAATATTCTCTTTACACAAAATCTTAGCTTGGTGCTTAGACAGCCAGTCCATACCAACCACTACATCAAAACTACCGAGGGTAACAGGAAGGAGATCAATATCAAACACTTGACCCACAAGATCTAGTTTACACCCAAATAGGACATGCGAAGCTTCAATCGTTTTTCCATTAGCTAATTCCACTACGTGCTTAACTTCTAAAGGTGTTGGAGTTAACCCTAATCACTGACTAAACTCTAGGGACACATAACTCCAATCGGCACCGGAATCAAATAACACAGAAGCAATAAGATTGTTCACAGAAAACGTACCAGTCACGACATTGTCGTCGTTCTTAGCATCACCAGCACCGATCATAAACACTCTTCCACGAGCACCATTGCCTCCATTGTTGCCGTTATTGTTGTTGTTTCTAGCATTGTTGTTGTTTTTGCGGTTGTTGTTGTTATTATTGGCGTTCTGATTCAGCTGAGGGCAATCCCGCTTGATGTGGCCCTCATCCCCACACTGGAAACACCCCTTCTTAAAGCCCTGGTTCTGATGGGGTTGTTGCCTTTGCTGATGTTGTTGCTGCTGATTCTGCTGCTTTGGGTACGGGGCTCTACAGTCTTTTGCCTCATGGCCCAACTTGTCGCATCTACGGTAAACACGGACACACTGTCCATGATGATGATAACCACACTTGTTGCACTTTAGCTTCTTGCCAGCGTAGGACCCTTGATTCTGGTTGCTGCCCTGGCCTTGGTTAACTGAGGACGACTGACTGAAACTGCGGTTGTTGCTGTTGTCAGGCCTTTTCTGAGATTGACTCGCACTGGTTGCTTTGTCAGTATCGTTCCACTTGCGCTTGTTATCACTAGCAGGTGCGGTAGCTGTAGTAGTAGAGGTAGTAGCAGATTTACGAGGCGGCAATGAGCCACGCTCGACTTCTTGGTCAGTAATCTTATGTGCTAAACAGATGATCTGGGGCAGGTTGTTATGGTTCGCAGCAGTGACATACCCCTTTACAACTGGTGCTAGGCCCTTGAGGTACAACTCAATTCTTCGGGATGCAGGTCGAGACAGGTCAGGGCACAAAATTGCTAGTTCGTGAGATCGTTTAGTGTAAGCCTCAATCTCGGACCCTTCCATCTTCAGATCATAATACTCATTCTCCAGCTTCTGAATCTCATCACGAGGACAATACTCCTCCCTTATCAACTCCTTGAAATCGTCCCAAGTAGTGGCATTAGCCATTTCGATACCCAGCATCTGGACTTGGGCATTCCACCATGTCAAGGCATCATCCTCCAAAGTGCTTGCAGCATACTTCACACGGTCCCCCACGAGACAGTTACACATACCGAACACATACTCAGCTTCCTCGAACCACCGAAGTAGCCCCACAGCCCCTTCAGTCCCACTGAAGGTCTGTGGCTTACAATCCATAAATGTTTTAAACGTGCAGGCAGGCGGATGGTTCTGATTCTGTTGACCTATTGGACAGAAGGGAATACAACACAGGTGCTTCTTGTGGATGCTTGACTCGTAAGCCAATCGCTTATCACCAAAGCCTAGAAAAATATTAGAATAAAGCAAACAATAGATGAAAAATGTGATATAATTGAAACTTATGGCAAAATCTTTTAGAATTAATTCCATATTACGAGGAAGAAGCATTTGATATACATCTTGTGCAGAATACCCAACTACATCAATTTCCAATTCCTCACTACTAAATTGTTAGCTTCATTTGACACCAACAACATGTCCATTTTGTACAATCGTAGTTCCAAATCTAATGTTAACCTTCAAAAGCCAGAGAAAAAAATCAGTAAACTCGTTGATTAAAAGTTACTAAATTACAAGTTACTTTACACGAGTTGAATAAGCAAAAGTTGTTTTTATTTTGTAAAGAGAGAAATTGATCAAGTTCGTGTTGCTCACAATGAGAAAATAGAAACACTAATGACAATGAGAAGCTCAAGGTCAAGTTTTGAAGTCAAAACATCTCTTCTTTTCACATATTATAAAGTTTCTAGTTTTTTATATAACATTTCATAATATTATCCGTTGTATTTTATGGGTCTTGAACACTCGCAGGATGTGGTTAATTAATTGGGACCGAATATTAATTAAAACTAAGAATAGAAAACAAAAGAAATATGAGGAGAGCAATAAATCAAGTGAAGTTATATTAATAGAGGTTGTGGATGCAGAAGCAAAATATTAACATGCAAAGATTTTTTGTTTTTGAAAACTATATAGAGCTATTTAACTATCACTTCTCATTCTTGGAAATAAATTTAATAATAAATATTTCAACATCTAATTGTGATTCAAAAACATTAATAGCAATATCTTCTTTTTTCACACATGAGTAATATGTGGAAGCGATTGTAAAGTCATTATACCATCTAAACATATAAATATATGAATAAAGAAATCGATATGGGGTTTTGAAGTTGGGTCAGAAATTAACCCAAAAACGAATTTGATTATCAAAATCAACACATTTATCTACAATGATTTGCAAAAATCGAACCTTATTGACCAGTTATTCAAAGGCGCAGCAAGAAATACACAAATTAGTGACAACAACGATTTTTACAAACAGATCAATGTGTCAAGATTGAGTACAAATCTTGATAAAAATCAATTTAAATTTGATGTCTCAATCTATAACAAAGAGATTGCAGCTTAATCGGAGTTATAGTTCAATTTTATTTGACTTTTAGGAATGTGAAGATTATTAGGAGTTAAAATAGGAAATTATTTTAGTTTTTTATTAAAAAAATGAAGATATTCTATAATTGATTCCCTCCAAACTGTTGGATTATAAAAGGTGCCATGTGGCAACCCAAGTTTTTCATTTATTAGATAGGATAGATTAGTTTAATTTAAGTGAGTTTTATATATTCATAAATCTTAAACCTTAAATATAAAACGACTTATTTCACTCCTCCCACACTTTACTTTGTTATTTCACTTTACTTCATATTTAGACCATATACTCTACTTTAGTTCAATTTCTTTATAGCCTATTCGGTTAACTTTATACTTGGTACCTCCCCTTTTGTAGTGTTGTTTGTCACATTTGTAGCGTTGGTTATCAATCCATGATATGAAAACAAATTATGTTATCGATCGAAACAACCGATGATGTGAACATCTATCTATACTATATAATAAAGGAAACCAATATGTGAGACGTTTCATTTATTGGAGTCACCTATTTTTGGGGTTTTTCCGCCTTTCTTTTATATTTATTATTTAGTATATAAATTAGATTTTTTATTATTATTAGTATTTTTACTATTTATCAAATATATTGATTACTTAAAATTTATATATAAGACTTTATCCAAAATTATATTTATTTAATATACTCTTAATCCAAAATTATATTTATTTAATATACTATTAATCTAAAATTACATTTATTCAACTCGTGTAATACATAGAGTTTTTAAATATTTAACTTTTTTATTATTTGGTATATAAATTACAATACACCAGGTTCTTAAAAATATAATATTTTTTTATTATTTAATATATAAAATTACATTTATTCAATCCGTGTAATAAATGAGGTTTTAAAGATATATTGTTTTATTATTTAGTATGTAAAATTACATTTTTTTCAACCCGTGTTACAATAAAACAAATGCTAATTTTTTTTCTGTGATAAAGTAATAAAGAAATATCAGGTCAAATTACTTTCTTTAAATTTTAGAGTTAAATGTTATTTTAGTCACTGTGGTTTGAGTCATTTTGTCAATTTAGTCTAAAGGTCTTAATTTTCGATTGTGGGTTCAAAAAGGTTTCACCGTTGCCATTTTAGTCCACTGGGTTAACTTCATCCATTTTTTTTGTTAACGAGAAGAGGCAATTCAGACATTTTATATGTAACTCTGTTAAGTAGAAAGGCAATTCAACCATATAAAATGACCGAATTGTCCTTCTCGTTAACAGAAAAATGGATTAAGTTAACTTAATGGACTAAAATGGCAACGGTGAAACCTTTTTAGATCTACAGACGAAAAATGAAACCTTTAAACTAAACTTGCAAAATGTCCAAAACCACATGGACTAAAATGGCATTTAACTCTAAATTTATTATTAAATATTATTTTTTAATTTATGTCTTGGTAATATGTGGTAGACTTGTCTTCTATATTTTTAACTTTTGCCCTATAAGTTATTTATTTAACCTTTCATTAAAGTGTGGGCCTTGGCTGAGTTTAAAAAAAAAGTCCCAATACAGCATTAAGTTAGAACGTGTATTTAGGTCATCTTTATCGTTAACGCTCTACAACATAGCTGCTTGCTAACATTATACAACATCTTAAAAGACAAAGTCGGTGGAAACCCCACCAGCTTTGTCTTTCTCCCCCTTTACTTTTACGGATGTTGCAATTTTAGCCTCTTGATTTTGGTATTTTTAAAAGGGATAATTGCATATATCCCCTTAAAAACCCTCCTTAATTGCATATTTATCCAATCTAAAATTTTAATTGCATATATCCCCTTACTTTTTAAATTCCATTTAATGACAATATTACCCTTTCAAAATTAAAAAAAAAACCTATAATGTTTTCGCAATAGACCAAAGGCAGTCTTCCAGATTCAAAGACACGCTACACACACGATTCCGGCGATCCAGGTTCATCTCCGTCGATTCCAGGTGCGATTGGGCGATTTCGACGAGCATCTGCACGCTATTCAGGTGCATACACATCTCCTCTTTTTTTCATGTTAGGGCTTTGTTATAACATTGATATCTTATTTGTTGTTTGGATTGGACGAGAAATATCGGTTGTAATCGAAGAAAGAGGAAGATTATATGAATTAGTTTTGAAAACAATGGTTGTGAAAGGTGTTATCCATTCAAGCTTTCGAAAAGAATGATTATCGATGTCGAAGATGGATATTTTATATTATAGAAATCATGGCTTCTGTTGCCTAATTATTGAAAATGTGGAATGTTTCCATTAGTTACTATGAAATCTGCATTCTCTAAGACTACAGTAACTATATTGTTCTAACTGGACATACCTGATTATCTTTGAGATCTTGAATGAATGTATGAATTTATTTGAAATCCTGTAATACTTTGCTTACAGATGACTCCAACTTGTTTTAAAAATGGGTAGTTAAAAAAGTTGGAAAATATTAAAGATTTAAATAAGGGTAAAATAGTCATTCTATATTTTATTTTTTATAAAATAAATCAAAATGGGTAAATTTGCAATTGTTTTTAATAAGGGAGGGGATATATGCAATTTTGATTTTTGGTTGGGTAAATACGCAATTGATGAATTTTTTAGGGGGATATATGCAATTCACCCTTTTTAAAATTTCATAAAATAGCAAATTTAGTTCCTAAATTACTACCCCATTTTACAAATAGTTTGCTTTTGCCACCCCAACTTTGTGGTAGTTTCCTTTTGAGCCCCAACTTTGTTATAGTTTCCTTTTTACCCCAAAACTTTATCATATTTTATCTTTACTCTTTCTTAGCCCATAGGTTTAGAAAATGCAATTTTTAACCACTTAACTTTTTATAAACTTTGTAAATGACACTTTCACCCCCTCGAGAGTTTATGTCTTTACGACACCGGCTTTGCCTTCCTCCCCAATACTTTCACGGATGTTTCAACTTTAGCCCCTTGACTTTGCTATCTTAAAAGTTTCATAAAATGGCAAATTGAGTCCATAAACTACTACTCCATTTTACAAATAGTTTGCTTTTGACACCCCAACTTTGTGGTAGTTTCCTTTTCAGCCCCAAGTTTATTATAATTTCCTTCTTACCCAAAAACTTTATCAAATTTTATCTTTACCCCTCCTTATCCCTTAAGTTTATAAAATGCAATTTTTAACCACTTAACTTTTTATTAACTTTGTAAATGTCACTTTGACCCCCCCCCCCCCGAGAGTTTTTGTCTTGACGGTATAAATTCGAGTTAGTTGGGTCGCGTATAATACGTTATGATTGTACGATATAAATTCGATTTACGTTAGGTTTTGATCCAATCGCAATGCAACTATAGGATACATTGAGTTCAATCGGATACGTCAAAACGTGCGTTTCCATAATGTTAACACATCACATAACGCTTAGACTAATCCGTTCGATATTTGCGAGGTACCCGCGCCGCAAAGCGCGCGAGTCTTATTACTAGTTTATTCTTATTCACTTTTTAACCTTCTTATCCTTTTTGGAAAAGTCACAACCAAGTGACTTTCTGAAGACGTTTTCAATGTCTACAAATCTCCTTTTCAACTTACTACCCAAATATCATTTCACAAAAACTTCTTTTCTAAGAAGTCAATAAGGTGCTGTTTGTTTTTTCATAAAACCTCTGCGCAGGCTCTTCTGTCTGCGCGACACAGACCACGCGCATACATTGTCACGCGCAGACTGTTTGTTTTTCTGAAGACGTTTCATTAAAAAAGGTCTGCTCGGGCTCTTCTTGATGCAGACTTGATCCAACCACTTCTAAGATCTTTTAAGGTTTGCAGAGGGTTAAACACCACCACCCACCACCACCGTCCATCACCACCACCGTCCATTACCACCACCACCATCCATCACCACCACTACCACCGGCCACCACCCATCAACGTCCACCACCCACCACTGTCCTCCAACACCCACCACCGTCCACCACCACTGTTCATCATCACCACCGTCCACCATCCACCACCCACCACCACCGTCTACCACCATCATCGTCCACCACCACCACTCACCACCACCACCAGTTTATTTTAGAAGCCTGCAGAAGTTAAAAAACAAACAGTCTTCTTTTTGCAGACTACAGACATTTGGTTCACCTTTTCTGCTACAGATGTCTGCAGATGTGGTACGCAGATTGCAGACATTTTACCTCTTAAAAAACAACTAGCACCTAAGTCATAAGGAGGTAAAATAAGCTCATCTAATCCAAACATGGCCTTACTTTCACTCATTTTTCATCTCAAATACCTTATTGTTGCCGTCATATAATCTGGGAGGGTTAGCGGTTAGGGGTGATGATCACTCACAACATCCAATCAAGTTCCGCCATATCATCAACCATTATTCCATCACTCACAACCTTTTTTAGTGGAAATGGTCATCACTCACCACCATACCCAACAATTTTCCCCCAACCAATAATTTCCCTCACAAAAATCAAAACATCACGCGTTAAAAATATGACGCGTTTTATGTTTGACTCGTGATCCATTGGAGTGGCGGTGGTGTTTTGTACAAGAGCACGCGTGATATATGTTTATCACGGAGCAAAAGTCTGCCACCCTGGGTGGCCTTATAGTAAAAGGATAGCCAGGAATTTATTTACCCATGTAAGAAGAAGGTTGACTCGCCGGAGGGCCGCCCTTGTCGACGAGAATATTGAGGGGTAGCCCGTGCAACCGTTAGGATAGATCCCGTTGGCGCCTAGTGTTTGTGACTAATACCGGGCGACTCGACCCGAGCTGCCCACGCCCGATATTTTTCCCCCAATTCCCTCCTTTTCATCTCAAACAAACGAAACAGATGGAAGATCTGGTAAAACACAAGACAAGACAAGACTACCTTAATCTTGTTTCTCAATAGCAATAGCAATCCGATTAAGTTACTACGTACGACAGCAGGTATGTATGGTACGTGTGTGAATTTAAAACCCTAACTGAACTGAAGGACACAGTCAGTCAGTGTTAAGTGATGTTTGGGCAATTTTTATTAGGGTTTTTGCATGATGGATGCCTCTCGATGTCCTTGTACTCCTCAATGGAACCTCGATAGACCTTTCCTCACCGGCAATTTCCACCAGGAAGAAAAATCCACATCTGTGCTGCCTGAGTCTAAGGGACATTCAGTGGATGATATTTGGTATACTACTTACTTACTTACTTTATTATGATGTTGCATTTTCTTTATAGGTTTTCTCTTACCTTTTGCTTGCTTCTACAGTTTGGAATCTGAGAAGCCTATTGGTTGCTACAATGCTTCACTGCAGGTATCAATCGATTCTTTTGTTGATTAGGAGGATAGTCCAACCCCATTACCTTGCCATACACCTGCAAGCAAAATAATTACTTGCTCCATTAATATTATTGTTCAAATATTTCGTATGAGGCATGATATAAGGTTATAAATTTATAATGTGTCTGTCAACTTGGTTATCTAATAACCAACACCTATGTTCAGACAGAAAAGATTCTATAACTGCAGTGTATGGATATATACTCAATGCATACCCTGGACGGACTATGGGAGACGATCAACCAAGTTTGGTGGTGTAACCATTTTCTTGGAGTAATACACCGAATTTGGCACATACATAAAGATGACCTAGCACAAAGACTGATCCATGAAGCTTCTATAGATGAAATATGTTTCGTTTTTTTTTATAGAACAACTAACTCAAACACCCTCTAAACCTACTCCTAAATTTAGACCAATGGTCCACCTTAGGACCAGAACCTCGATACCGATAGGCTACAAGCCCTTTAGTTTCATTAGATTCCTTAAATGAGATTTAACCCTACAGTTGAAGAATTTCTTGCAATGTTTTGCATGATGTTGGTGCTAACTATTAGACGACACTTAAGAGTTTTTGGATAAAGTAGTTATCATTATGTAGTTATTTAAGGTGCTCATATAGTTACTCATGGATAATTAATCTTCTTCCAGTGGCAAAAAAATGATAATTGAAGGTAAAACTACAATTACTTATTTGTCCCTATTTTTATCTTATATCTGTTATCTTTCAGCCAGTTTTACCATTGTTAATAATTCAATTAGAAAAAGTTGTTGCACCTATAGATGTCACATTTAAAATGACACTACTAACTACTAACAATTAGTACTGAAAAATTTAAACATTATATATATAGGAAATAAAGTATTGTATTTTCAGTTTAGAAACCGACCACATATACAGATGTCCTTTTTTCGTCATCTTATCTATTAATTGTGTAATTAATTAAAATTTACCAACTAGTTATTTGATTTTGATAACTTTCAGACGACATAAGAACGTCCAAACACTAATGCTTACAACACGTTTTGTTACAACATATTATTTAATATCATATAGTTACTTTTGAAACACACACCCAAATATCCTGGGTCAGGTATGTGAACCACTGGGCCGTACGGTGAACTACAATAGCTGGGTGATGTGCAGTTCTTAATGTAATGGACTAATGGTTTTGATACAGGAAATGATTGTAATTGACGATCTTCTGTCTGCTTTAACTGGTATTGATGGGCGATATATTTCTATCAAAAAATCTGGAGGGGGTGAAGACTCTTTTAGCTTCCATGTTGACGGATCTATGGATTTGGCACTCCAGGCAAGAATGTTCACATATGTAGTCATTTCCTAAGCTACTACCAAACACACATTATGTATATTACGAATGCATGCATGTTCATGGCTGAAAACTAAAATAAGGGAAACAAATGCAGGAATCGGCAAAGCGGATATTCCCTTTGTGCAAGAGCTATTTGCTCATCAATCAGTTTGTTGAGTCAAGATCCCAGTTTAAGTCTGGATTGGTTAATCATGCCTTTGCTGCTGCACTTAGGGCCCTCCTCCTAGTAAGTTTAATATTCAATGCTAATCTTGCCAGTAAAGTTTTTCTCATGTTTTTTTTATTTTGCTTTGTTCATTGACACCATAATGTAGTTGATTTTAAAAACTGTTTGAATTTCTCTTAAATTATTATTATTAATGAAATGTTGTATAGTTATCGATAGCGTCCATAGCGGACGCTATACCGAATAGCGTGGTGTGGCGGCCAATCGCCGCTACGAGGTGCATAGCGACCACATATTGAGCATATAGCGACTCCGACGGCGAATTCCGGCGAAAAAATACCACTCCGATGATGCTTTTTGCCGGAAACCAGGAAGAAGATGAAGAAGAAGATAGCGGCTGGTGTTAGGGTATCGGATCAGAGTAGGCTCGAGCGGAAGCGGAACAAACACACACACACACACACACTTGCAGAAAATAAAGAACACGAGAATTTACGTGGTTCGGTCAAGGTGACCTACGTCCACGGGTTGCAACTAGGGTTTCACTTTTATTAGATGCTCACAACTGTTTACAGAATGACACAGACTACAATTACATCATAGGTATTTATAGAACAAGATTAGGGTTTCCTACTTGGTCAATAAGTTAACTAAGTGGGCCTAATAACTAGGGCCGGCTAACCCTAATTAGGGCCTGTTACCCTAAAGCCTACGAACCAACAATATCCCACTCGGAGGCTTTGCATAGTCCACAAAGTGCATCCAAGAAACCCATCAATAGTAACTTCAGTAATCTTTACGTACGAGTCTTCCAAGCCTTCAGTTCCAAGAACAAGCTAAGACTTTAGTCACATCCAAGCCACCTAGTTGCAACCACGCCTATCATCAAGTACTTGAGAGACCAGTTGAAGTTCCCACAAGCTCCAACCCAACAGTCTTATCAGACCCATTCTCTATCTCAACCGGCTTGCACGATCCACCAACTCTAGAGATACACCGAGAGTTAATACCACTCCACATTTTGCAAACTATTTCCAAGAGCTTTTTTCTTCAGTCGTAACCTTCGTCTTCAAAATCCAACGGTTCTTTGTGATTGTACCCGGAACACGACCCGTGCTCCCACTATCACCAAATCCCCTGACTGGCTAAAACTTAGACCCCTGACCACATTCAACTGAAATCCCTAAAGCACCAGGATTCAAGTTTGCAAATTGAACCCTCTTCCGCTTACTAGATTCAGTGAACCAGACTTTATGCTGTACAGGGACGGCTACTCCCTCAGCAGGTATCTCAACTAGATACAACGATCCTCGTCTTCTCCCACAGGCAACAATAAGATTTCCATCAATCACCTTCCACTTCCCACCACCAAACTTAACATCTAGTCCTTGTTTATCCAGTTGACTAACAGAAATAAGTTTCTTCGTTAAACCTGGAATTACCCTGACATTCTGCAAGTTCCATGTAGTGCCCAGTGGAGTCTTCAGATTGACATCTCCCATACTCGTAACATTAAGAACATGACCGTTAGCTAATTATACCTTTCCAAAGTCTCCTTTTTTCAGATTCACCATCGTCTTCCCGTTGTGCAGGGCGTGAAACGAAGAACCAGAATCCATAGCCCAAAAATCTATAGACTCTTCACAGCAAACCAGTACGTCACCGTTAGATTCATCTACGTCACCGTCAGATTCATCTGACACAACACTGTTTACATGCTGTTTACCATCCTTTTTATGAGGATCAGGACACTCGTTTTTAACATGCCCATTTTCTCCACAGTTCCAGCACCTCACATTCTTCCCAGCTTTAGACAAGCTTTTCCCACGACTCCCACTGCTTCTGTTTTTACCTCTTCCCCTGCTAACACTGAACATACCAGAAGTAGATCCTTCACTAGAGCTCCTCCGGCGAATGTCTTCACCCAAAACACTATCCCGGATCCGATCAAACTTCAAATTACCAGTTCTAGCAATTTCAGTGACCGTTGTCCCAAACCCTGACCAACTATCAGGTAAGGAAGATAGCAAAATCACAGCCTGAGTGTCATCATCGAACTTCATGCCCATTGTTGCTAACCTGGGCAAAACTGAATTGACTTCGTTAATGTGATCAGCCATTCATTCTCATATTAAACAGTTCCCTCATCAAGAACACCCTATTACCGGCAGACAGCTTCTCATACATATTTGACAGAGCTGTTAACATACCACGAGCAATTGTTTTTTTCATGATATTAAAAGCAACGCTCTTCGTCAAAGCCAATGTAATTTTACCTCGTGCCTTTTTGTCCTTTGAGTTCCAAATTGCTTCGGCAACTTTATCCATTCCAGCAGATTTTTCTTCCAGTACCACATCCAATTCGCATTCACCAAGCAACGCCTCTATTTGCATTCTCCACCATGCAAAATCAGTACCGTTGAACTTCTCAATTCGGAACTTCCCGTCTTCAGCCATAGCAAACGAGAAAACCAGAAAAAACCACAAGGAACCAAGCACCCGAAACCTGAGCAACCTTCAATAAACCAGATATCCGAAGTACCCGAACCAGCGACTTCTCTTGCATACCCGAGTGTAAAATCAGCGAATAACCAGGGTTCAAGAACCGAAACCCTAATTGCCAAACACCCCAAAACCACCAGATCTGCAACAGCAAACCCTACGACGCAAACCTTACATCTTACGAGCTGTAACTAGAGAATAGGTACAGACCGTAAACAAGTCAGCGGCGATAGCAGCAACAACAGATCAAGATCTCTCGTCCAGCTCTCTCCCTCTCCTGCGATAACCGTGTGTTTAACTGAACCTTTGGCTCTTATACCACTTGTTAGGGTATCGGATTAGAGTAGGCTCGAGCGGAAGCGGAACAAACACACAGACACACACTTGCAGAATGACACAGACTAAATTCCAAAACGTGGTTCGGTCAAGGTGACCTACGTCCACGGGTTGCAACTGGGGTTTCACTTTTATTAGATGCGCACAACTGTTTACAGAATGACACAAACTATATTTACATCATAGGTATTTATAGAACAAGATTAGGGTTTCCTACTTGGTCAACAAATTAACTAAGTGGGCCTAATAACTAGGGCCGGCTACCCTGAAGCCTACGAACCCAACAACTGGTTATTTCAGCGTGAAAGTGCACTAATTTTAACGTTATTTTACTAATTTCGTGAAAATAACATTAAAAGAGGGGGATGGTTAATCATGCATCATGTGGTGGCGTTGATAGCCGGAAGACAAAAGGGTACATGCACTAATCGACCTTTGTCTCGATTATTGAGTGTTATGTGCCTTATGTCCAAGGCTTGATGCAAAACTACTATCGAGCCGGGGGTCTCACTGGAAGCAGCCTCTCTATTCCTACGGGGTAGAGGTAAGGCTATCTACATCTTACCCACCTGAGACCCTACCTTAGCTTTGCTATTGGTGGGATTTACCGAGTATGATGATGATGACTTTCACAAGTTTCCATTTAGTCCTTAAAACTTGTAAAAATACTTAAAAGGTGTAAAATTAGTTTGTATATTTGTACATTTAACTCCCTTTATTTTTACTACTTTACATTTGGTCCTTAAGTTTATAAATTTATACATAAAAATGTATAAAATTAACATTATATGTATAAAAAAATTATAGTAGCTATTTTTTATTTCTTAAATTTTTAACTACCACACGAAATAGCGGGCGCTATCTCATCGCTATCGCTACGTAGCATATAGGTACCTTGTCGCTGTTTGTCGCTATTCGCTATCGATAACTATGATGTTGTCTAGTTATGAAATCCAATTTGAACGGCAAAATTGCACAAAATGTGTTATTTTGTCCACTATTAAACAATCAATGAAACTTCTATCTGGAAATTTTCATTGTAAATCACCTCTTTGTTAATTTCTTGCTTTTTATTTGAAGTTATTTTAACTCTTTATCACTGTTTTGGAATTTATGCCTTTTTGTTCCATATCCTTTCAGTGTTATTAGTGGATATGTATTTTATGTTAAGTTCGAATATATGTGTGTGGAGAACCCGCCAACGGGCTTGAACTTTCACCTATTCAATGAAGGTCAGACTCAACTCAAGAAATACAACTGAAGATTTCTTTCAAAATAAATCTGCCATTAATATCTTTTTCTACATGCTTTAGTTCTAGTCCACCCTGATAAATTTGGGATAAGATGGTTGCTTTAGTAGTGGTGTATGTTTTTCCATGTTTTTTAAATTTCACTTGGAACTTTCTACCCTTCCCCGTGATAGTGGTGCATGCTTCCAGCTGCATATTCAGACAATATAGTTCCTATCTTTCTCAGGACTACCAGGCTATGGTGGCGCAGCTTGAACATCAATTTCGATTAGGAAGACTCTCAATACAAGGTTTATGGTTCTATTGTCAGGTACCTTTTCTATTAAATTTACTACACATTTTCTTGTGTATTTTCCACTTGTTACTCAGTCTGATAGAACTGAATGACTCTTGATGAATCCCATGAACTCCACAATTACTCATATCTCTAAGCTGTAACTGCATACAAGTTCATCCAAACTAACCACAAATGACCATAGTTATCAATTGCGACCATTGCGGGCGCAATAGCGAATAGCGATGCGAATAGGTAGATGGGCGCTAAGTTTCTGTAGCGCCTGAAAAGCGGGAAAATAGCGTGATTGTAGCGGGATTCCGACCACGAATTCCGGCTCCGGTGCTGTAATTTCCGCCGGAAACCTACCGGAAGTCAGGAAGAAGAAGAAGAGAAGAAGAATAAGAGCGGCTGCGTCTGTATTTTAGCTTTTTAGGGTTAAGTAACCTTTTGGATTTTAACCTTTAACCCCTCTATCTTTTCACTAGTTAACATATAGTCCCTAAAACTTGTAAAAAATTACATAAAAGTGTAAAAATAGTTTGTGTATTTTAACATTTAACCCCCTCTATCATCACTAATTTACATTTGATCCTTAAACTTCAAAATCTATACATAAAAAGTATAAAATTAACATTATATATATATATAAAAAATTACAATTAGCTATTTTTTATTTCTTAAATTTTTAACTACCTTATCGCTAAACACAAAATAGCGGGCGCTATTTCGTCGCTATCGCTACGTAGCATATAGGTATCTCGTCGCTATTTGTCGCTATTCGCTATCGATAACTATGCAAATGACCAACAATCTCTTTTGATCTATCCGAAGTATTAAAAAGGCTCCAATCTTTTGATCTATCCGAAGTATTAATTGTCCTTTATTCCTGAAGATATGGCGGACCTGTCATTAAAGTATAATTGAATCGTGCAAGTTATACTCTTCTTCCTTCTCATTTTCATTATATACATTTTATACCTTTTTTATGTTTTTAGCCAATGATGGGATCAATGCAAGCATTGTCAATAGTTATAAAGAAGGCTTCGGCATATAATTTTGTTGGTTCAGCAGTCCTTAACCTTCTACAGAGTCAGGTAAAATTCTCAACTTTTTAACTTTTTTTCACCTGTTCAAATTATTTCTTTATCTCAAATCTGTATACAGGCCAAGTTAATGGCTGGTAACTACTTGGTGAGGTCATTGCTGGAGAAGATGATAGACTCTGCAAATTCGGCTTATCTTGGCATACTAGAAAGGTGATAACCTCAAATACATTCTTTTTCTTTTCTGTGAAATATTCTAGATAAACGCATAAAAGGGTACACAGATAATCGATTTGAACATCTAAATTCTCGTACTCTAAGAAGTAAAATAAAACATGCACAGGTGGGTGTATGAAGGACTTATTGATGATCCACATGACGAGTTCTTCATTGCTGAGAACAAATCTCTTCAAAAGGTACGATTTTGTGTACTAATACAAATATATATATATAGGGGATGGTTCAAATGAAAACCACTTTTATTGTGAAAACTCGAAAACTAACTAAAAAAAGCCTAAAAAACACACCAATTTTTTTTTTTCAGTTTTTTTATAAAAATCACAGGTTTTTATATATAAAAAAAACTTTTTTTCAAAAAAAAAATAAAATAAAAAATTTTGCAGTACACATGTGTTATAGTACACATGTGTAGTACACAATCACATACACATGTGCACTACAAAATTATTATTTTTTTTTTGAATTTTTTTTTATATAAAAAAACCTGCGAAAATTGGTATGCAAAAAAAAAAAAAATTTTTTTTGGTATGTGGCTTTTTTAATTAGTTTTCTTGTTTTCACAATAACTAGTGGTTTTCATTTGAACCTTCCCCTATATATATATATATATATATATAAGTGCATCAGGTTGTGTTTCTGACAGAGTGGTTTTTGTAGGAGTCTCTTACCCAAGATTATGATGCTATGTATTGGAGGCAAAGATACAGTCTAAAAGATGATATCCCTTCGTTCCTTGCAAATTCGGCCGAAACCATTTTAACAACAGGGAAATATCTAAATGTCATGAGAGAATGTGGCCACACTGTTCAGGTTATGTTTTATATAAAATTGTTTAAGCGGCTGAAATAAAAATTTCCTAGAGTGTACTCTGCGAATCTTATACTAGCTTGTCTCTATAGGTCCCTGCATTGGAAAATTCAAAATTGACCAGCTTTGGGTCCAATGATCACTATCTTGAATGCATCAAATCTGCCTACGATTTTGCTAGTGGGGAATTACTAAATCTCATGAAGGATAAGGTGTGCGGTTATTTTATTTCTGACTGCTGTATCTTCTAGTACTTGTTTCATTACACTTACAGAAAGTGATTGGCTGTTATTTGTTTACTCGCTTTACTGATCAATTATATTTGTATTGTTGATAGTATGATCTCATTGGAAAGCTACGTTCTATAAAGCATTACCTTCTTCTCGATCAGGTATGTGCTTAGCAATTAAACCCTTTGATAGTTTTGATTGATATTTAGTCTTGTTTCGGCTATGATTAACTAGTTGACACCTTGACGTTCGATTTGACTTACAGGGTGATTTTTTGGTTCACTTTATGGATATTGCCCGTGATGAACTTGCTAAAACACCAAATGAGATCTCTGTTGAGAAGCTTCAGGTCTGCATCCACTTACCTTGTCTTATAGTAATACTATAACGCATAGTTATTAAAGCGAGCGCCTAGGGGCAAATAAAGCCCCGGGCCCAACAAAGCGGTCTGAGTGCGCCTCGCGCCTTTAGTAACTATGGTGCCAATAATCTTCTGCATAGTTATTAAAGCGAGCGCCCAGGCGCAAATAAAACCCGGGTCCCAACACATCGCCCTGAGTGCGCCTCGCGCCTTTAATAACTATGCTATAATGGTTGTTATTATCCACTTTTGATGGTGAATCTTAGTTCTTATCATGTTCATGCTTGTTTCATGTAAACTTCTATATGGTGGTGTTTTTGTATATGAATAACATTCAGAAGTATAATACATTCGGACTGATTAAGCTGATACTTGGGTTTGATTTTCAGTCTCTCTTAGACATTGCACTGCGTTCAACAGCTGCTGCCGCAGATCCTTTGCATGAAGACGTCACATGTTCTGTGGTTGGTAACATTATTAGACAGTAATTGCAGTAAATATTTTGTTAATGAGGCATTATGTCATTTTGGTTTCAGGACTCATGTTCTTTACTAAAGAGATTGAGCACCCTCAAAGATCTACAAACAGGTGAGACTGTGGCAGAGACCGAAGAGCCCTTGAGTATTACTGGTGTTGAAACCTTTTCTGTTAATTACAAGGTAAATATCATCTTTTCTTTCTTTCTCAGCGTTTATGAAATTTACGGGTTTCTTCTGTTTCAGGTTCAATGGCCATTATCACTTGTGATATCAAGAAAAGCTTTGACAAAATACCAGTTGATCTTTCGGTTTTTGTTTCACTGCAAACACGTGCATCGGCAACTTTGTGCAGCATGGCAAGTACATCAAGTATGTGACTAAGTATAATTACCATCAATTATTATTCAAAGAATTTAATGATGTATATGGTAAATTATACTTTTATTGTTGTAGGGAGCACGCAAACGTGATAGGCATGGAACTGCAATCTCTACTTCTTCAATATTGTGCCGTAACATGCTTAAGTTTATAAATAGTCTTCTACATTATCTAACATTTGAGGTAAAACAAACTTTTTGTCTATGATCTTTCACATTTTGAAACTCTTTGAAATCTTCTTTTGTAATAATTTCAACAATTACATTTTAATTTAAATAAGGGGTCAATTTGGGTTAGTCTTATATTTGATGGGTAGCTAAAACTGGAAAATGGGCCAAATGTTGCCTTAAGTGTATCTTTAATGCTGAAAACATCTTATTTCATTTTATTTTAAGAATTCTAATATTTCTTAAGAAGGTAATGCTTTTGGGCAAAATAACTGTTTTGAATCAACCCGAACTGGCCTGTACAAAAAAACTACCCTTTTCAACCCATTACCCAACTCTCCCAATTTGTCTGTTTCATTGTCTATTCCCCATTTTTGTTCTTGTTACTATTTTTTTTTAATTTAAGAATTTCTCAGACATTATCGTGGTTATTATCTTTATGATCTTGGTTTAAAAAATCGCGCCTTAAGCGCGCTTAAGCGCGAAACGCATCTGGGCGCAGATCTGTGCGCCTTGTGTAGCATAAGGCGAGCAACGTACGGAAAGCGCACGCTTTTTGCGATTTTAGTTTGGCTTTATTGTCTTTTTTGATTACCTATTCTAAAGTTGCAAACACTTAAGCAACCTTCTTTTGATTACCTACTACATAACTATTCGGGTTTTTGCTACTTAACTTGATATATATCTATATTATGGTGTTTTAGATGTTAAATATACATATATTAATGTGTTTTATGTGTTATAGGTGCCTTATATGTAATTTATAAGATTTATTTTAAATATGTGCACCTTGCGTACAAAAAGCCCGCCGCTTTTGCGCTTTGCGCTTTAATTTTAGACCTCGTCGCTTTTGTGCGCTTCCCGCTTTTTTAAACCAAGTTTATGATTGAATAGCAGTTCTGTGTCTTCCTTTTAGGTTCTTGAACCAAATTGGCATGTTATGCATAATAAACTCGAGAATGCAAAGAGCATAGATGAGGTATGTGTTGATTCGTCTTTACTTTTGACATCTTTTATGAAATGTATATATTTACTTTTATATTTTTCTCAATTCTTTCCTCTTCAGTTAAATTTCTTATTACCTGAATCATCTTAGTTTAACCATATCTTTCTATGAAAATAGGTAATCCAATATCATGACTTTTTCATGGAGAAGTGTCTCAAGGAATGCTCGCTTCTTTCACCAATCCTCCTCAAGGTTGGCATTATTCCTTATTCATATTGAGCTCTATTTTCCGAAATATAAACATATGAATCTCAAAAAATAAAAATTTTCCGAAATATGAACATATGAATCTCAAAAAAAAAAAAAAAAAATGGAACTAGAGGGATCACTCGAAAAGGATGATTTTAGTACAAGTTACTTGGGGTGAATGTGCAGAAGTTAGAGAAACTGAAACTTGTATGCCTACAATATGCCGCGGCGACTCAGTGGCTGATGAACTCCATTGAAGTTCCAGAAGACACCGACAATCCCTCCTATGAAAGTTGCAAGGTTTTATTGAAGCTTAGGAAGCCTTCTAAGAAGCCTAATTCACCCACCCAGGAGTCATCAGTCATTCAATGTGTCCTGTAAGCATCCTCCTCACTATGTTAAGTTAACCTTTAATTTATTTATTAGAGTTAATTACATAAATAGTCATGTCGTTTGAACATCTTTGCGGTCTACTTTAAAAAAGTTGCATGTTTGAGACATGTAATCATTTTGCAACATTTTGAGTCTATTGCAAACTTCTGCTAGAAAATCTGTTAAATTTGGGTAAAATGACCATTTTACCTTTAACTTGAACAAAATTATAAAAAACCCAAGAGCCGCTGGTGGCACTGTCCTCTTCATCAGCGACCAGTTCTCACCAAGAATTGCTGCCGACGAGTAACCACCAATTGACTTTTGTGTCCGCGTGTCCATAGACAATAGGGACGGTACTATTTATGTTATTAACTCTATTTAATATTTATTCTTATCTTTCTGTGTGTGTGTGAGAGAGAGAGAGAGAGATCTAATTGAGTTGAGTAATTTGCAGGAAATTTGAAAGGGAATTTACTAGTGAGCTTCAGAGTTTAAGGCCAATTTTGAGCAGCAGGGCTCAGGCAGAACCATATCTGACTCATCTTGCACAGTTGATTCTTGGTGTTGGTATGGATCAACAGATGTAGATTTTTGTGTGCCTGTTTACGCACATGATACATATCCTCTTAACGATGGTGTGTGTATTGCTCTGATTGTCTAAAAGTAATTTTTAAATCTCCTTTAAAATCAGTTTTCGTGTTATGCAGCTCTTTGTAATATAATTATTCAAAATAACATTTAAACCGTCTATGCTGAAACTCATTTCAACACTAGTGAAGGATTTTGATATGGCTTTTCTTAAATCTCGTTTATTACAACATGCACTTTATATAGAATAATATTGGATTGGTCGAATTAATTAAACGGAATAATTGTTTTTGAAAAATACATAGGTTATTTTTAAGACTTGAGTTTCATAGCAATTATAACTCAAATGCTTTTTTCTTTTAGTTATTTTTCTTTTTTGTTTAAATTTTGAACCAGTCATAGGCTCGTACCAATGTTCTCTTGAACAACTCATTTGCATTTCATTCAAGAGTTTTTTTAATCTTTTCTTAAATCCAACACCTGAACTCAACACCTGAGGTTCATCTTTTCCAGAGAGTCGTTGCAAAACCCGTTGGTGAGTTCGTCAGAAATAATACTGGTGCAGCTATCTGACTGGAGGCATTAGAAATCTCGCTGGAGGCACAGTTCCGTTGTTAATAATACTGGTGCAGCTATCTGACTTTGAACTTCAGTCAGAAATACCCCATTTACATACTCGCCTACCGCCACTAGATTCACAGCTATGGGATGCAATAATCATATTGGCCAAACAGGAGGTTAGTGTCCCGCGTATGACCTGCTATGGAGTCTTTGTGTTGCTAGACAAACATACCTCCTTCAGTAGGTATAGCATACCATCAGGGCTGGCCTTGGGGGTGGGGCCGCACCCCTGGCCGAGGCCCTTTTTTTGGGGGGCCTAAAGTTTTTATATATACCGAGGATGAGGTTAATAGGGCCGAGGCCTGTTTTTTCCCCTAAGATGAATTAGGGTCAGCCCTTGATTGGAAAGACGGAAATTTCCGGTGGCCGGATGTCTTGCAATGGTTGTGGTTTTTTTTTTTTTTTTAATGGCAATCAATACTTTTATTCCTTACCAAATTACATCAATAACATATTCAAATGGTTAGTAAGAAACTAGCCAACCACTTGAAAATTCCTCACAGAATTACATATAACTAAGGGTGTTAGGAGTGGAGCGGTAAACTGGTCGGCAAACGGGTTTGCCGATCGGCAAACACCTCCGCCAACAGTTTACCGTTGCCGAACAACTCAAGAATCGGAGGATCAATGCCGATGCGGGGAACGAGGTTTAACGGCTATAATGCCGTTGGTTTATTTAAAAAAAAAAATTCATTTTCACCTTTTATAAATTAACTTTTTCAGATCCATTTTCACCAAACATCAATCTCATCCAATTTTACTACATTCTACTCTCTCTTTTTTAAATCTTTTCAAAAAAAATGGAAGGCTCAAACAAGGGTGAAGGCAAGAAAAAAATGGTAGGGTCCGGTTCGAAGTCGATGGCTCAAGATAAACGTGGTTCGGGTGGTTCTAGTGTCCCGTTTCATCCGCACCTTGGGTTTGCGAATCAAACCCAACCTCCATTTTATTTTAACCAACCCATGCATCAACCTTTCGGTTATGATACCCAACCCATCCAAAATTGGATGCAACACGGTTCGACGATGACTCGATCCGGTCATTATGATTACTCCCTAGAAGCCCAAAATGCTTTTGACCCGTTTGCTTTTCAAACCCCAAGCTCACTATCACCGAGACCTTTTCAAACCCCAATGTCACAATCACCGAGAGACGTACAAGATGACTCCGATGAGGAGTTCGTGCCGGAAACCCAAGAACAAGAGTTAGATGAGGATGAAGATGTTGCGGTTGAAGAAAATGTAGCCGAACCGGAAAGAAAAGGAAAAGCGAAACGGGAAACTTGGACGCCTAGACAAGAAGAGGCGTTGGCAAAGGCTTTTGTTCATTGCACTTTGAATAAAAAGAAAGGAAATCAACAAAAGGCGGATGGGTTTTGGAAGAAAGTTCTAAACCACTACAATGAAACGGTCGGAGGAAGTAACCGAACCCACCACCAAGTTCGCTCAAAATGGATGACGATGCAAACAAAAATTAACACATTCAACGGTCTATATCATCAAGCGGTAATTTTTTATACGGTTTATTTTTTAACGAAATATTTGGATTAAGTTGTTGATAATTTATTATTTTAGGATCGTTTACGTCCTAGCGGGGAGGACGATGCTTATGTAATGAAGCAAGCGCTAAAGGATTACAAAATCAAAGAAAAATTTGATTTTGCTCATATTGCGGCTTGGAAGATTGTTAGAACAAATCAAAAGTGGTCGCCGGTACCTTTGTTGAATGAAGAAAGCTCCGGATCGGGTCTAAAAAGAAAGTCTTCGGATTCGGGAAATTATACACGAGGATCACCGAATGTCGAAATCTCGAGCGGATTCGGTATTCCCGACATAAACGAGGATCCTTCACCACCACCAAGACGACAAACGAGAAAGGAGAAAAAGGACAAAGGCCTGTCTTCAAGAAACGAAGACCCAAGAGATATAACACACAAATTCGAAGAGTACAAGGCCATGAAAAAAGATATAATGGAAATTAAACGTATACGAGAAGAAAAATACTTGACCTTGGCGGATGAGCAACGAGAGGCGTTGCGACAAACAATGTTCGACAAGGACTTGGAGACGTATAATCGGCCTACCGACAATGTTCACCCTGCGATGTTGGAAATCACACTCGCTAGAAAACGTGAGATCGCAAAAAAATATGGATGGCCTTGTGATTTTTAGTTAGATTTTATTTAAAATGTAATGTTTTATTTTTATTTAAGATGTAATGCTTTATTTTTATTTATAAAAAAGTTTATATTTTTTCCATTTTATCTTAAATTTAAAAAAAAAACAGAAAATAATAAAAAAAAGTTTGCCACTCAGCAAGTGTTTAAACCATTGCCAACAATTTTCAGCAAAGTTTAAACACTTTTGACTGATTGACATGGCGCGCTCTGATTGGTCGGTTTTTTGGTTTGCCACTCCAAAGTGTTTAACCACTCCTAACACCCTAAAACATAAAAGCAGTTCTTTCCTAACCTACTTCAAATTTTAACCATTTATTCTACTCCAGGTTTGATTTTTTCCCCTGCATTTGATCCATGAGAAGGATGTTGCCTGCATCTCCAAATATTGCCTTTAAATTCACAATTTTTCCGCTGAAAATGAGTTCGTTTCTCGCCTTCCAAATGGTTCAACACATTGTCAAAATTATTGTTTTTATGAAGCTTCTTTTCCAGACATCAATTGTGCTTTGTTTGTAGAGTTCCAATAAATCCTTCATGTTGAAAACGAAAATTTGTTGTATTTTCCACCACGTACTCACTTTGTACCATAGAACTGAAGCCACATAATAAGCCGTGAATAAATGATCCGCATCTTCTTCTTGTTCCCCACAAAGTTTACATGTTGCCGAACCTTGTAACATTCCTGTTAGGCCGTTTCGCAGGATCTGTTCGAGTAGAACGTGGCGGAATCGATCAGAATCGAGGTGCGGAATCCCTCGATAATGTCTGAGAATCAACAACGACAAATTCAACGTTTAACGCGTCTGATTTCATTGAATGATAGTGAAAATACAGAAGTTCCGGTAGAAAGTCAGACAGACAGAGCTTCATTACAATGATCAGCAAAAGGTTCTAAACAACTAGCACTAACCAGCTATTTATAGGCAATCAGGGAAGGTAATAGTATCACCCGGTCGGATGGCCATCCGATTGGATGGCCATCCGTTCGGTTGACACAAGTCATCCGACGGACTTCACTTTAACAGTTATGCACCGTTCCCTGATTTGTCTTTACACAAACATACATATACAAAAATACATACACAACACAAAATACATAAGACTCAATGAAGACGGAAGCTATAGACATATGTACTAACAGACTCCCCCTTGGATGTAGCTGTAGTTCCTTCCTGCATAGTCTTCAATCCGTCTTCCTGCTGTGTCTTCTTGCCTTAGCTTTCTGTCGTCTCTTTTCATCTCTCTCAGCAATCATCTTTCGCCTGAGAGGCCTACCAACTTCATTCCAGTATTTTCTATATTCAAGATCACCATCACGCTTCCTATCCCACCTTGGGATCTTGTTTTCTTGTTTTTCAATCGGTGTCTGGTCTGTTGGTGGAGGTCTCTTCAGCTTCCATCTTCCCAGCTTCGCAGCTTTATCAGCAATCTCTTTAAATCTTTGACTGCGCTTATACTTCTTCAAGAATTCATCAATCTCCAAATCTCTGAACTTTGACTTCCAGTATCTCCCAAAGTTGATGTCTTTTGCATAGCACAAGTTCACTAATTTTTGATATTGTTGAGCTTGAACTTTGTCTGGCTTTTCATACACGATCTTGTTATAGAATAGGCAATCAATATCCTTCTTGGAGCAGTTTACCAACCACATCGGATCCAACACACTGATCCTCCTCGATTCACCCTTTGATTTATCAAATAAAGATATCACCGCTTCCGCTGTACTCTGGTTGTACATCCAACCCTGAAAGTCTTCATAGAAATCTTGCTCCATAGCACGTAGTGGCATGTTTTTCAGACATCTCGGCGACTTTATATTCAAAGTAATATCATTCTCTCCTGTAACTGGATCAATCTTTATATCTTGTTCCGGAAACTGTGGCTTCCAATCTGGAAATCTCTCATTTGCCTGCAACTTTATGTAGTTCCACAAATGTTGATCATGTTGCTTCACATCAAGACCATGATAGAATTGCTTTATGTTCTTCGTCTGAACTAACTCTTCAACATCCCACCATGAGAGTGTTTTAATGTCTGACAGAAATTCAAAGTACTGTACTCCCTGTTCACGACGAATAGCATACACTTTCAAATCTTCAAGATATCCCCATGGGAGACCAAAGATCAATCAGCATTATGCGTGAAGTACAGAAGAGGTCTCCTGAACTTTCTTTCTTTTGGCATGACTTTGAACCATTTCTTTCTTTCTTCTGCCAATGTTTCTCGTGGAATTGTTCTAGGAATACCTTCTGTGCTTATTTTCTCTACAACTTTCCTTCTGATCTCATCTTCATTCTGTTCTTTAAACATCTCAGCAAGTGTCGGAAATGAATCATCAAGACCAGAATAGTGAAAGGGCGTATCTTCATCAGATGAATCCGACCCTTCTTCAACTATTGCATCATTGTAATTATCAGCTTCATGAGCATATTTGAACTCGTACTCTTTTTCTGGCGATGAAGGAATCTCGTCCTCAATATCAAACTTAAACTTTCCATCATCTAACCCCAATTCTTCCAACATTTCAGCCCTAGACCTTGGTACCTCCAACCCCCCCTCAACTCGAGCATTTAAGTATATAACAGTTGGTTGTGTGAGGAATACCTGGTTAGCATGTTGTTTCCCAGAAGAAGAAGATTCCTGGTGATGATCCTCCTCCTGCTCGTTGATTTCATCGTTTAGAAAATTATCCAACGATTGTTGGATTGAGGGCATCACAATCAACCCCGTCGAGCCTTGATCTTCATCATCATCTTTGTAATCATCCCATGAAGGGTCGTAGTTGTCTACATCTTCAAGAATACGTTCCAACTCTTCATCTTCTATCTTTTCTTCTTCCTTCTCCTCTTCTTTCCATCGTAATAACATCACTTCAGGTTCTTTCGCCTTCCTTTTATGTTGTTCAACTTGCACAAGGCGAATAATATCATCAAAACTATAAGATAGAGAAGTAGCTTCACCAACAAGTACGAAGCTTTGTTGTGGATCAACATCCATATGCTCCTCTTCATTTACCACAACATCTACCATATCAACATCAACTTCAGGTTGACTTGAGGAACCTCCAGCTTCTTGTGTTTCGACAATTAACTCTTTCTTCTTTTTATTTGCTTCCTCAGCCAACTCTTTCTCTCTTTGAGCCCTTCGCTCTTCAACCTTTTGAATTTCTATGTTGTTGTAGATAGATTGAACATTAATACCCAGATGATGTTCCATCACTGTGTATAACATGTTAAGCTGCTCATCTTTCACTGTTTTGTCAGCTCTAAGTGCTTCGATCTCCAGCTTTAGCACTTTGATTTCACTAGCAGATGCTTCATGAAGTTCTTGTAACATTTGATGTCGCGTCTGATTAGTATCATTCATGTTCTTGTTCTTCACATGCAAATCAGTAATCTCTAATGATAATTGCTCGAAAAGCTTAGCATTATCATCAACATCTTCACCCAAAGTCTTTATATTCTTTGCATGTTTGATCACAATAGACTTTATTTCTTCATTCACTTTAGTAATCTCTTCAAGCTACTTCTTCAATTCATCATGATCAGCTTCAGCTTTTGCTTTCTCTTTCTCTAGAAGACTTACTTTCTTCTTCAGATCTTTGACTGTAGCATCATGAAACATATCGTGGTCTTCACCAAGAAGAATGTCATCTTTGAGTTCACCATTAATGTTAGGAAAACCTTCAAATGGATCAGGAAGAACAGTTTTCTTTGGATTTGACGTCTCAGCATCTTGTGGAATAGGTTGACTTTCTGGTGGTGGTGGTGGTGGTGTAGACATTCTTTCCTCCGTAATAATAACATCATCATCATCATCACCAGCTTTCTTTTCAACATTCTGTACTTGTTCAACCTTAGGAACTTCAACATTTTTATCTTTAACAGCTTCAGGACCCTTTGAAGTTATCACATGCTTTTCACTGTTGCCACTTTGATCTTTTGGTATATTTGCACCTCCTTTCTTTGCCCTGATGCTTCTTGGAATAACTCCTGTTTGAACAACTTTGCGTTTCTTTCTAAGCGTCTTTTTCTCAGCTTGTGGTGTAGGAATATAAGATTCGTCTTCATCATCAGAATCCTTTCTTTTCTTCTTCAGAGTAACCTTTCCAACACCAATCTTTTCAATCTCTGATTTTGTTTCTGTAGATTCATCATCAGCATCACTAGAATCTGTATGAGCAACACCTTCTGGCTCTTTCTCTTTAACACTTTCAGCTTGAACACTCTTTGCAGCAGCAACAACAGCCTCTTCATTCTTCTTTAGAAATCCTTCCAGTGATTCTTTCATCAGACCAACACCTTGTTGTATAACATCTGCTGGATTCAACACTAGTTCATTCACTAACCTTGGTGGCGATTCCTTTGAAGGCCCTGCAAAACAAGCATTGAATATTCATTAGAATAATATAACATTTAAAGATCTAACTTTTCTTATGACTCCCCCTTTCAACTATACCCTTAACAACTATCTTTGGTGTTGACACTTTAGGAGCAGATACAGCTGGGGAGGTCTTTGGTGTTCTCTTCCTTTTTCCGTCCTTCACAAACCAGTATCTAAGCTTCTTCTCATGCATATCCCTTAAACTATCTGTTTCATCCTCTGAATTACTCTTTTCATGTCTCCATGCATCGTTCTCAGGTGAAACATATCCTGGATTTGCAATCTTAGAGTTCAATCTCTTAGCCCTTGGCTCTTTTTCATCTTTCTTCAGCTTATATGAAGTTAACCTTCCCAAAGTCTCAGCTGTCATATGACGTAGACCTAATTCATCTTCAGAATCCTTTGGAAGGTCTTTCACTTGATCATCAATAAGCATTTGAATGATGTAACGCCCGACTTAATTAATCAAGATTTTAATAATAAAGTACACATTTTAATGCTAAAATGTGACTTTACAAAAACTTTTCATACTAACATTCCCACATGTTTACAACATTTCAAAAACATATTTATAAGTGTTTACATAATTCATTTATAACTAAACAAATCAAGATTTGACGCGGAAGCTTCATTTAGCGAGTGTTCGGTTCTTGCTCGTCGCTTGATCTTCATCCGGGCACTCTTGGCGATTACCTATAATCAAAACCAACTTAAAAGTTAGTTTTGATAGTCAAATAATAAGTTTAAACAAGTTACATGGGTCAAACAAACAAAATTTAACAATTTTCCGGAATTAGGGGGCGTCGCGCTACGCCTAGGCCCTTTTTCACAGATTGTTGCTTAAACAGTTGCTGCATATTCCCAGCATGACCCGATTTCACGGAAACGAGCATAACTCTCTCGTTTTTAATCCGTTTTACCCGATTCTTTTTCCTACGCGTCCGTAATTTAATTCTCCATCATATGGAGTTAAAATCCAACATCCAACATAATAAATTTTGAGACTTCTAAGCCTTCAACTCGTTACCTTTTTATCAAATTTTAACCCGTTTATGCATTTTATCTAACAAACATATTTGTTTGATCTTTATATCACATACACTTCTTCAAATTAAGGTTATCTACCATATTAGGTTCTAATCATAGGTTTATTACACGATTTAAACCCGTTTTCGTTCGTATGCTTATTTTGACCCGTTAAGGGTATTTAAGCACTTTAAAGCTTGAAATCGCTTTCATGCATTTCTAGCATCTTATTCCTACATTTCTTATCAAGTAATCTTCCACCACAACTATATGTGTGTTGGATTTAATGTGGATATCTATATGTTCCGAGTTTACCCCTCGGATTATCATTTTACGGCAAAGACACATATAAAGTCTTTCGACCCAAGAATTTACATCTTTCACTACCTATACTCATTCTAAGCATTTATTTAATCATAAAACTTGTTTCCGAACCCCCCTTTAAGGGTCGTTCGTTCGAATTAACTTACAAGGGCAATTTGGTCAATTTTCATCTTCTTTTACTACAAGGACCTTTAAATACTTGTTTGACTCAAAATCCGACCTTTTAACTATAATTCTTGTTTGTAAACCCATGTGCTTCTAAAACACCATAATCATAACTCAATTTATTCGGTTTACCTAAAAGGTAACCGAATATCTATATTTTAACCTTGTCTAACTCTTATAGAATCTCCAGTTCTGCATGATGAGTTGGATCATTATACATACCTGGCTCGTATCAATATATATTGACCCGTTTTTAATACCTTGCTTTAATTCTCGCTTCTTAATAGCGATACAAGTTATCCTTCCGTATTTACTCCTGTGAACACACAACTCAACAATATTCATTAGTTGATATTTTCAAATGGTGATATATTCACTGTTCGACCCGTTTGGTACCGTTTATCTTTGCGAGATGTTAATTAGTACCATCTCATCTACATGACTCGCTCCGGTTTATACCGCATGGTCATTTTACTTATAACCCATTTCTTGATTAAATAATCGTATTAGCTCATTTTAGCCATTAAACATGGTTCATTTCCATTGTCTCCTGTTCCGAACCGCGCATGTAGTGTCGGAACATCGTAACTCAAACAAGACTTTATATTATTAGTAACCTATAAAACCAATAGGTATTTAGTACTAAGAGTGTAAGTTGTACTTACCTTGCATCCAGACTATGTTTTTCTGTCATTCTTGCTTCGTTTGACCCGCTTCCTTCCCAAGCTTTCACCTAGCTTGCCAAGCATCAAACTATCATTGTAAGTTGTGAGATGGTTAGACTAGTCATACTCATTCACGACTATTCCATCCTACGACTCTTATGTCGAATTTATCATTCGATCATATCGTTGGCCAGTTTGACTTTTTAAAGTCAACTGCCTGTTAACATAAATAATTTCACGAAGTAGCTCAACTATTCGCTTAATCACTTGGTCAATTATCCGATAACGTTATTCTTATGTTACCGGTTTAATCATTTTATTAACCAAGTTTTATAACCATAATCCATTGAGTTAACACAACATTAATCTTTCTTAACACATGATGATATCAAATATCATTTTTAACATGAATTTATCATCATTTCATCTTATTATTCAAAAACCCATTTCATGGTAAATATGATTTACGTACCCAAACACCTAAATTGTTCAAGTACTTTGTCTTTACTAACTAATATGATGATTCTAATCACAAGTTTGACACTAACATCATCATATCATAAAAACCCATCTCAATCTCGTATGAACAAATACCCAATCATGTAATTTGTTCAAGTACCTTGTTTCTACTATCAGTTATAATGGTTTTTAAACACAAAGTTATCATCATCTTCATTATTAAATCAAAACCCACTTAGCACATACAAGGGTCATCATCAAATCCTTTGTTTCTAGTGCTAATTCATCAAGTTTTCATCTAGGGTTTATTTCTAAACATGAATTTCATCACATATCACTCATAAACTCAACATTCATTCACGAATTCTGATTTTGAGTGTTCATCATAGATTCCAAAACATCACCAAATTATAAAATTTGACATACCTCACGATCCCCTTGACTTCATGCATTTGATTTGAGCTAGTTTTGACCTTCAATTTGGTGAATTAGCTTGAGTTAGGGTTTTGGCTTCTCCTTGTTTCCCCTGATCTCTTTCACACACACACTAGTTTGTGTGTAGTGTTTTTAATTTTAATAAATATTAAGTTTCAATCTTCCTCTTTTGGCCCCTCAAGTTTGGTTAGTTAATTAAGTAGGGTACAACCCACTTATTTCTAACAATATTCCCCACTTATTAACTAGGTTAAACATTCCTAATTAAATTAGTGGGTTCGGGGAATCTATGACTAAGTTTATTTTGAGTCCCGTTAACTCGGGCCTTCTATAAACTTTATTTCCCAAAAGCATTCTTTTTCTTGTTTTATTAAATATTAGATTTAGTTATATAAATCCTAATATTTTCCGGCTTAATTTTACCACTAACGGTACTTTACCCGTCTTTTAGTATTAACGTGGTTTGATTACCAAACCCGTTTTTGGGGTGTTACAAATGAACCTGGGGTACATAATGTACTTCTCACCCCTGATATTGTTTACCGTATGATCGAAAATTACTTGAGATACATTATATGGCCTATTGAGCACCAAACAAGTAATGATGTTCATGATATAATCTGATGGTTCGTCATAAACACCCTTCCGATGTGATAGAGCATGTATTACGCAGTGAATTAGGAACTTTTATGGTTTGCAAAACATAGACTTGAGATATTTGCCGTTTACATGTCCAATGAACCCCATTCTAAACCATAGACCTTTGCATAAATGTTAAGGAACAATGGTAGGGTCCTCATCATTATCTCCTAAGTCTAAAACTTGTCTCAAATCTCCTACGTCAAACTTAATTTCAATATCTACATCTTGATCATTTTTGTCTTTCTTTCTAACAGCTGAATAAATCATCTTTTCATCCTCATTATACCTCACCGACCTCCAAAACCTTCTAACATGAGATTCATACACTATCGTTTGGTCAGTTAACGCCTTATTAATCTTACTATCCCTTAAAAACTTCGCCATGTCTTTAAACGGTGTTGTGTCTGTATAGTGTTCATCCAAAATACAATAAATGTTGTGAGACTTGTCCCAATCTGATGCTCTTGTCTGTAAAAATAATCAACATTAGTGTTTGCACAAAGTTCGAGACATAAAGTGACAAGTTGACAAAATTTTGAAATTTCAAAAATTTTTCTAACTCTGGAAATGTTCACTCTATGCAGTACTGAGGATCGGATGGCTATCCGATCGGATTGCCATCCGATCAGATGAACCAACATATATAAAGATCATAACAGACTAGACTTATGCATTTGGATCGGATGGCCATCCAATCGGATTGCCATCCGATCGGATTGTCACTCTATCCATGTGACAAGCAATTCCGAACCTTTGACAAGTAAACCCCTGTGAGTGAATGATATGGATCGGATGGCCATCCGATCGGATTTTCATATGATCGGATTGCCACTCGATCAATGACAAGATAACACAATGATAAACAAACATGTTATAGAATGATAAGGATCGGATGGCCATCCGATCGGATTGCCATCCGATCGGATTGCCACTCGATCAATGACAATCAGATAAGCTCTTGAAACAGTCAAACATTGAATGTGTGTTTTGGATCGGATGGCCATCCGATCGGATTGCCATCCGATCAAGATGCTGCCACACCCCAACCGATGGCGGAAACATCGAAGTGAGATGAAATAGATTGCAAGAGACTTCATAACACTATTTGTGACAAGTATTTAAATAATAAGTTTTCATTTCATTTCTAAAGATTCAATTACAAGAGTTTGAAACAAATACAACATGAATAATGAAATACAATACAATAAGAATACAATATTTAAAGCGTGTATCTAGGCATCCTACTAGATTCCAAGCATCACCAATATCATCGCTAAATCTGCAACATGTTTTAAAAGTGTAGTTCAATACAAAAAGTATTGGCGAGCATACAAGTTTGGTGCGTAGTATAAGTATAAAAATAATAAGGAACAATCCACATGGCAAACCTAGTTATCAAGATTAACATATAAACTGGCATGCGATTTACAAGTCAACCCTCTGTTTACGCAAGTATGAATGAAATTTAACATGACCACTAGTCTACGGGCGGTGCGTTACACCTATAGCGCTATACATGTTAAATGGAGGCTCGTACGAAGCTAATGACAAGTTCATCACATAAGTATGGTCCAGAAAACACGAATCAAGCATAACAAATAGTAAGCATGTATTGGATTGTTGGTTTATGTATTTGCATAAGAATATGTATAATAAGTGTGTTTTGTATAAATAAACATGATACACCCAAAAAGTGTGAAAGCGGTAAAATGGGTCAAGTATACTCACATAATTGCTAAGTCTTCCGATTATCCAAGTGTTGACAAGCGTAAGAGATTAGGAGGATGGAACATCGAGGTCACCCTATATGGGCAGACGATGGTGCATGAGTAAACGGAATTCCAAGAGAACGAACGAGAGCGATTAACCTAAGTATGAATACCGCACGAGAGGTGATTACTATTAGTTTAATTATCCAAGTATTTTGTGAATTTGATAATGATGATCTACGTACCAATTCATTTATTATTTATTAGTTTAAAAAGAGGAATAATCCTAATATTTATGTTTTGTATAACTCGGAATTCGTATATTATATTTTATAAAATTTATTGTTATAAAAAGTGTCATTCGTTTATGTTATTAATTTAGAGATTTTATTAATAAAACGAATTTAAAAAGTTAGTAAATTTTAGAGTTTAAAAAAAAGACAAAGGACACTCGTTTTATAATTAAATCGCGTTTTGTCATACGAATTTTTATGAAAACAGGCAGAGTTTCCTCTGTTTTTGGACGATCCCGACAATCAAGTTGTCTTTATATTTGTCAAAAACTCAATCAATTCAATAGCAATATATGTGATATATGTCGTATTTTTGTCGCGAATAATCACAAATATATATATATATATATAGAGAGAGAGAGTAGGGTTCCTGCGGAAAGTGTGTTTTTCCTAGAAAGTCTAGGAAGCAATAAGAACGTGACATGTGGCATTGAAGGATTTTAACTAAAAGGGCAATTGTGTAATTTGAATATTATTTTAATTATGGATTATTTTATTAGGATAACTAACTAACCAGAAAATTATGGAAACTAAATATTCCATTTAAATCAAATTGACAGTTTCAATTTAAATCATACAAGACGCTGTGTTTCTTGACAATGTGTTTTAACAGCAAGCAGATTTCTTGACGCTGTGTTTTAACAGCAAGCAGATTTCTTGACGCTGTGTTTTAACAGCAAGCAGATTACTGGAGGATTCTTGACACTGTGTTTTAAAGCAAGCAGATTGCTGGAGGATTCTTGACACTATGTTTTAACAACAAGCAGATTTCTTGACATTGTGTTTTAACAGCAAGCAGATTTCCTTGACACTGTGTTTTAACAGCAAGCAGATTTCTTGACGCTGTGTTTTAACAGCAAGCAGATTGCTGGAGGATTCTTGACACTGTGTTTTAACAGCAAGCAGATTGCTGGAGGATTCTTGACACTGTGTTTTAACAGCAAGCATATTTCTTGACATTGTGTTTTAACAACAAGCAGATTGTTGGACACACTATCAGTATCTTCGTCTTCAACACAACCCAGTGTCTTCATCTTCAACACACTGTCATCATCAACATTAAAATGGTAAAACACATAAAAAAATTGAAACAAGTATGAAAAACAACAACCGATAGGGAAACATCACCGGCCGACCAACGATTCCGACTACTGTTTGAACGACAACCGTCAGCAACATCAACAACACTGATCAACTGTCAAACAGAAGGCGTGCCTGATGACGTCATGATCGGCTTATACCTCGAAGGAACCGATATATGACCAATCGGAGAAGAATATTTGCAGGAAATATGGCTGGTTCTTCTTTGGTTGCGGTTAGGGAGAGAGAGAGAGAGAAAGAGGGGAAATCCCATGATTTTAGGGATTGGTTATTGATATGGCAGTTTCTTGACTGATTTAAAACACTTCCAATTACCAAAATACCCTCACTATATTAAAAGTCTCTAATTATATAACTCAGATATTACGAAAATGCCATCCATTTGATCTAAGCCATTAAAAACACCAATCGGATGGCCCAGATCGCTTCCTAGACTTTCTAGGAAAAACACACTTTCCGCAGAACTCCTACTCTCTCTCTCTCTCTTTCTATATATATATATATATATATATATTATCTGAAACGAAAATGTTGGCATTAACATTATCTTTTTTTGTGCAAGATTAATGTGTGTTCAATTAGTTTACCAAAGATAAACGAAACAAAAAAACGGCATAGATTTAAACGAAAATGAGTAAAAAGAGTCGCTACCGAATGGTAATGTTGACCGTGGTTGACCGAGTCGAAACAAGATCCGAAAACTGCCAACACGACCCGAACCCAAGCTGCCTTCGTCGACCATGTTGACCGAACTAGAACTGAACCGAACCGAGTTTTGCGTTGAAGTTGACCCGAGTCGCTAAAAAACTGAACCATGACACACCAAATCCAAACCTGAACCATATCACCATCTCCACTGCCTTCGTCCCTGTTCGTTACCGGAACCGAACCCGTTCCGTGACACCCAAACTCAAAACGATACCCGACACCATAAACCATCAAATCTGGAATGCAAACTAAATGGGCCGGAGAGATAGATCGTTACAGATCTGAGAGTAAAAGAGGTGAAGATGAAGAGTTAGGTGAGTTTACCAGATAACTTTTGAACCCGTGACTGCCGTGCCTCGAAACCGTCACCGGAACCACCACCTTCGCCGTCTCCGTCGTCGCCGGTAAACGGCAAAGTCGTCGTTTTCATCGCTTTCTCTCTCCCTCCCTTTCTCTTCTCGTCTTCGTTAAACTGAGATATGGGGGGGGGGGGTGTGTCGAGTGGTTGTTGTCATCGGAGGAAAGGAGTCGAAGGGGGGGGGGGGGGGGGGTTGAGGTGTGAGCGGCGAGTGTGTGTTACCGGAGAAGGAGGGTGGAGGTGTGGGTGTATCGTCGCTGGAAACTGATCTGCCGGAGCTAGCCGGAAATCATGGAGTCAGGGAGATGTGGTTAAGATGGAGATGGAGATGGTGGCCGACACCACCGTAACGGCATCGGCACCACTGGTTCGCCGGTCTCCAGCCATGGAGAGGAATGAGGGTGCAGGAGCTTGAAGTGTGTGTGTTTGGTGAACTGTGGTTTGAATCTTGAACATAAGATTCAGTAGATTAAAGGTTTTGAGGAGATAAGGCTTTTGGGATGGAAACATAAGAGAAACAGTAGAACACGGCTGATTCTAAATGGAGGATTAGGGTTCACTAGTCTCTTATATCTAGGGTTCTGATTAGTGGGTTTGGGCTTCATGTTTAATTTAAGTGAGATTATAAAATAACTGAGTTTTCGGTCTTGTTTGATGTGAAGACCACAGCAGAGTGGTGATGCGCGTGAATGTTGAATCTGGTGACCCGGGTTCGAGTCCCGTGGTCATCAGTTTTGTTTCATTTTTTTCGATGATACAACAGTTTATAATTTTGAAAGAGACAAGCTTCTAAAAAAGATTTTTATGACTCGAATTCTAAATTAGGAAAGTTATGAAAACACGGAGCGTTACAGTCTCCCCTCCTTCAGGAAATTTCGTCCCGAAATTTATACAAGAGGAAGACCTTGGAGGAAAAAAAGCATTTTGGCTAATAGAATCGAGATATTTAGCATAAGTAAAAGCGTGTAAGAGTGTGTGAGTTTAAACAGTTTTGAATCAAATTGGAGTTGTATATATATAAAGCGTGTTGCATTTAAGAGGGAAAATTTAGTAAAAAAAAATGCTTTTGAAGGTAACGACCAACTACGGGTGTTTGCACCAGAATAAAGAATAGAGTGGTAGATTAGGATTCAAACGTTTAAATAGACTTGATTGCGAATGGGGTTCGTATAAAAGACGAAGAATAATGGAGAATAATGGGAGTATTGAAATAAACGATTGATTTTAATAACGAATGCGAGTATAAGAATGGCATAAGTATCGGATAGACGAAAGTAGCGTGCTAAGAATGAAGTCTCGTCGTGGATAATCGGATATCGCACGCCTAGCAATGTGTTTGTGAGTTGTTAAAGTTTACATATTCGGTCTATGTAGGTCTGCAAAACACCGAATTTCTCATGACACGTTTTACGAAAGTTCGGTAACATGATGAAAACACTTATATATAGGAAGTACTAGCGGCGTATCCACCATGTTTTGACCACATTACGTCCGTTTCGTATTCAGTGTCGTGTTACGTTCCGTGTCTTACCATACACAGTAGTACACTCTATGGTTTTCATACGCCTGTCACTATAATCTCGTGTGCACCCGCGATTATTTTGATCGTCGCATGATCCGCATAGCTTGTACTAGTTGGGTATGACTCAGGGTATACCTAATTTAAAACTAAGAACGCGCATGTATAAGAATATAGTATATAAGCAAGTCCATGCTTAAGTATGTATGGGACCCACGTAAGCGAATCCCTCGGATTACGCTCGCGTACGGGTACGAATGTATGAATCATGAGTATGAATGAAAGTATGAGCATAAGCATAGATTTAAGTATGAATATGCACGTAAGTATGAGTATAAACGTAAAACGTAGGGGTAGTATGAGTTCAAGTATAAGCATAAAACGTATAGTCATGAGTATGAGTGCAGGTACGAATAATAAGGATTACGTATATAGTATAAATTGAAACATAACGAATTTAAGCATGTGAAACGATCAAAAGGTTGAGTATGTAAAAATGTACGGTATAAATGAAATTGTCACGAGATATCGACTAAAATGTGTACGATGATATGCATGTATAGTTGTTTAAGCGAAACGTTGAGTTTATCGAATCAAAATTAGATTGAGTTTGATTTGAAGGGTAGAATATAGCTTGTATATGTAAGAGGACATAAAGTACTCATTGGTTAAGCATAATGTATTTTGTAATGAATGGGAATGCTACTTTTGTTTTAAAAGAGTTTACGAAATCCCAAGGTGATCGGTCCCCATGAAGTCTTCTTGCCCACTTGTTTTGAAAATCGGTGTAGGAAAAGGTTTTCGAAAATAATGAGTTTGTTTCATTTGCATCAAAACAACACATTTTGAATTTTGGAGGTTCTTGTGAAAACGTGGATTCTTAAAAGAAGTTTAGCAATGAACTTAGTGTTCATTGAAAAGAGTTTTTTTTAAATGATTTGTTGGTTTTGAAAAGAGTTCGTGGTAAAACGATCTTATAATATCTATAAGATCTTATCAATATTAGAGAAAGTTGGTTTGATTTACGACTGAGAATGAAAGTCATTAGTATAATGATATAATGTGAGCGCGTTTTAGTGATTAGATTAAATGTGAAGTTCATGGGCAAGAGATCCATTGGACCGATTAAGTTGTTGGGTAGCGTTTCGCAGGATTTTGAAATTCGGGTGATAAAACGTTTTAAGGCATGATTTCGAATTTTCTCTTATATGATTTATGTGAAACAGGTTATGAGAAAAGGAATACGTTTGATAAATTAATAAATTTTGAAATTCGCATAAATAGGGATTTTGACGAATGATAAACGATTTAGGTGTAAAATATGATTGTGTTGTATGATGAAGTCTCTTTTGAAAGAAAATTTTGGTAACGATCACCTAGGTAAGGGAATCACCCTTAACTCGTCGGTGAGGTCGTGTTAAGAAAAGAAAGAGTGGAGTTCATCGTCAAGGTAAGGAAATCACTCCTATCTCGATGATATGTCTCCATTTTGGTGTTACAACGAATATATATAAAAAAATTGAGTGACGTTTTTAAAATATGCCTATGTATAAATATATGAAAAGATTTAGTATGATGTGTGTGTAAAAAAAATGATCTCGAAAATAAATTTGAATTTGAAACGAGAGAATTGTTTCATATAAAAATGATGATAGTAAAGCATAGGTTTGATTAAAACTTGGATTGTTCCAAAACGGAACTTTGACTAAACCAAGGTGGTCGAAAATTCTTTTGAATTTGAGAAACATGCTTTGGCCTAATAAGTGGAATACGCTCGCCGATATTTCGGTTAACGGTATTCACCCTTCCAGTTACTACATGTTTCAAATCAATCGAAAATTCGAGACTTGGCGGGGTTTTTGAAAATCAAGGAGCGGAACTAATCGACAAGGTGCGAGTTTCACCCCTAACTTGACGATTTCGTGCCCTAAGTTGACGAATTTAAATTTGAAATTTCCATTAAGATGTGGATTTCACTCCTAACTTAATGGTGAATTTCGTGCAAAAAATAGAATAAAACGGAATGAAAGCCGTTTACCAAATTGTGGGTTTCACGCCTATTTTGGTAAACTCGTCTCGTTTGTATAATATGAGTGTTGTCGAATTTAGAATAGTCGAGTAAAATGTATGAGAAAAGTGTATGTTAAGGATTAGACGAACAAGTATAAACATGTCAAGAATAGCACATAAAGAATGGAATAATGAAACAATTATTAACACATAAAAAGTATGTCAACAACAACACATAAGGGATAGAACAATGAAACAAATATTAACACATAATAAGACAAGTATAGCATGTCAAGTGTTAACACATAAGTGACAAATCATGCTCAAAATGTCAAAAGAGAATAAATAAAAGCAAATAAAGTAGCATGCAAGTAGTTTCAAGCAAAACATAAGAATAAAGCTCTGAAACTATAGACTAGGTTAAAGCATTCCTACTTTTCCTAATTCCCTATAGTTATGACTGATTAACAACTGATTAACATATAAGCCACAAATTTCAAGACACACACTTAGAAAAATTTCAAACAAGTAAAGTGCATTGGATCGGATGTCTATCCGATCGGATTGCCATCCGATCGAACTGCCACTCGATCATCAGACATTGAAGAACAATTTGAATATCTTATGAACATCACAATGTTTCTAACTTTTTCACAAAATTGAACACATATTCAAGTAGAGTTTTTACCGATTATCAAAATCTTATGTTCAATTTTCTCTAACTCGGTCTAGATTGTGATTAATTTGACTTTATTCATACCGACTGCCAACACCTTCAAACCTTTAATTCATCAAATCTAACATGTTTTTGAACAAATTAAGACGGTAAACCTATAGATCTAAGGCCTGTGAACAAAACCCTATGTTTAGATTCTACCAAAAATCATCAATAAAGCCTAGATCTAAGGATCTATGTCCAAACAGTCGCCGACATCAAAATCTTCAAATTTAACAATCAAAGATAGAGATCTTACCTTTCCCATAGTGAAGATTGTGCAAGAGAATAATCCTATGAAGTTTGGAAAGCAAGAATGTGGAACAAGATCAAGAAAAGTGAGAGTGTTTGGGAGAGTGTCGGCTGGTCAATCGTTCAAAGAAGTTTGACTGAATGACCATTGACCACTATATATAGTCATGACCAAGTGTCGGATGGTCCAAGTGTCGGATGGCCATCCGATCGGATTGCCATCTGATCGGATTGTCATCCGATCCAAACACCTCTTGACTTTTGATGTTTTGACCTTTTGACTTTTTGGCATTTTTTTATCAGATTTGTTCAGTTTTTAGAAATCCACTTAAGTATCTAGGTCCAAGTTAATGACCCTAGGCACTTAATTTGTCTACCAAGTCCAAGTTAATGACCTTGGTTGACCCAATACGAAACAACTGACAATTTGTTCACATTTTCATGAAAATTTTATAAGTGTCAATATAATGAACTTGTTTTGACTTTGAATTTTTCAAAATTTTTTTAAGATTAGCTCCCAACCCTGTTGTCCAGTTTAGAATCTTCCTGCTCCGCTTCACTTCTCAGATTCTGAAGATCCGCTTTCCACCTCGGCTTGTCGAAAAAAACTAAAGCAGAAACGTAAAATCTTTTTGAGATTTTAAGAAAGTTTAAACTAGAACACACTGAAATCTTTTTGGGTTTTTAACTAACAATAAAATGAAATGCAGTAAAAGTAAACAGTAAATGAAACTATTTACAAACATATTTTTGGTGAGCGTGTTAGAGGATCATATCAGCTACCGACAAGTTACAAGTACCGTTGAGCTTGATTACACACTAAGTATTAAAGAATTCACTTAGATTGCCGATATACTGATCCTTTTAAATTTTCACACAAATTTCAACTATTCAGGATATGAATTAGGTCTTTTAAGATCTTAACTTATACGCGTGTCCCACCTCAGAATATACTCTCGTATTCAGACTTCTATATTCAGTCTTACAGGTGAACGTACAATAATGATATCTGTAACGGGTAATGCAAGGCCATGAGAGCTCAGGTTAGAACTTCCGTTCAGACAAAGAGATGATGGCTCGACTTTCGGTGTGTCCCGTTTGGGGATCTTTTCTTCAACAGCACATGAATCACATTTTGCAATGTTTATCATTTTTTATGCTGAGGGGAGGCTTTAAAGATTAAAGCAGTGCAGAGTAAGTATTATACGAGGACTAGGCTATTGCTTCCGCAAAATAAGAAATCCTGGTATAATACCCCAGATATCATTAAGCACATAGACCTAGTATGCCAGAAATAAAAAGCCTTTCAAACAAGATTTCAGGGGTTACCTATATATCCGAGAGATGTTCCCCATGAAATAAGCAAGTTGTGTTTTTATGTTTATATCCCGAAAAGTCTACTAAGTGTATAAAAACCTATCGGCATATCATCAGCGAGACTGCTTAACGTTTTTTGAACATTACATATCTTTAGCATACTGCAACTGTCTAGCTGATGCACTATCATTTCCTCTTTTTACACAAACTCTTTTTTGGTTTTCTATTGTTTTTGGATTTTGAAAATATCTCATGTTTTTGGATTTTTGCATTTTTTATTGTTTTTGTATTTTCTGAAAATATATCTATCTCCCCCTAAATACCAAAACAACTAAAAATACGACAAACCAAAGCAGTCTGCTTTTCAATATCCTCTGCCTCGGTATTCTCATCAACGCCAAGTATCTTCTCCGCATCCAACAACAATTTCATACCATTTAGTTTTAAAAGATATTGAAAACAAGCTTTATCGAAAGCTTTGGTATGTAAATCTGCCTTTTGTTCGTCGGTGTGGAGTTTGTCAATTCGTATCAACTTCTTCTCGAAGCAATCTCGGATGAAGTGATGACGAATTTCTATATGTTTGGTTTTAGCGTGATGTACTGGATTTTTTGTTATGTATATTGCAGCCTCATTATCAACAAATATAGGTGAAGTAAGAAATTGCAAACCGTAATCGCGCATCTGTTGCTGAATCCACAGGATCTGCGAGTAGCAGCTGCTGGCAGACACGTACTCTGCTTCACATGTTGAAATAGCAACAAAGGTTTGTTTCTTACATTTCCAAGTGACCAATCGGGGTCCAAAGAATTGGCATCCTACAATTATTGATTTTGCATTAAGCTTGCAACAACCAAAGTCAGAATCCGAGTATCCTTCGAGCATAAAGTCACCATCTTTGGGATACCACAACCCCAGTTTTGGAGTTCCTTTCAGGTAGCGTAGAATCCTCTTGACGATAGACATGTGTGAGGCTCTAGGACTCGACTTATATCGGGCCGCGAGGCAAGTCGGGTACATGATATCGGGTCTGGATGCTGTCAAGTACATCAACGAACCGATCATTGAGCAGTATAGTGTCTCGTGCACCTTCTCTCCGGTAAGATCAGGGTTGATACCATGATTGGTTGCTAATGGGGTGGATATTGGAGCAGTCTCGGACATCCCAAATTTCTCCAGAATGTCGTAAACGTACTTCGTTTGATGAATGAAAGTTCCCTCAGGCATTTGGTCGACTTGCAGCCCTAGGAAGAACTTCATCTCACCCATTGACGACATCTCGAACTTCTGCTTCATCACCTTCTCAAAATCTTTGCAGAGTTCATCATTTGTTGACCCGAAGATTATATCATCAACATAAATCTGTACAATCAGTAAGTGCCCATTGACTTCCTTTGTGAAGAGGGTAGCGTCCACTTTTCCTCGGATAAAGCTATTGACAAGTAAGTGTTGAGAGAGCGTCTCGTACCAGGCTCTCGGGGCCTGATGCAAACCATACAGCGCTTTGTCGAACAAGTAGACCTTGTCTTAGTGGATTGGGTCAGTAAAGCCCGGTGGCTGACCGACATATACCTCCTCTTTTACTTTTCCGTATAGAAATGCGGATTTGACATCTAACTGGTACACTTTAAATCCCTTCCTTGAAGCAAAAGCTAGGAAAATTCTGATGGCTTCAAGACGAGCAAGGGGAGCATAAACCTCTATGAAGTCTATTCCTTCTTACTGACTAAAACACTGGACTACGAGTCGAGCTTTGTTTCTGACAATCACTCCTCTGTCGTCTCTCTTGCATTTGAACACCCATTTTGTATTTATCTTTCGGTGTCCATCAGGTAGGTCCACAAGCTTCCATACACCAAGTTTTTCGAATTGACTCAGCTCCTCTTGCATTGCATTGACCCATGAATCTTCCGTCAGTGCTTCCTTGTTCGTTCGTGGTTCGATCTGTGAGATAAAGCAACTGAGTGAGAATTCAGTTTGTAATGGAGCAATTTTAGTATTATAGCAAGTAAGCCCATGGTCAATTTGGCTTCTTGTGAGAACTCCTATTGCAGCTCTCCTATTATCAACTCCTCAGGATGGTATGAAAGAGTCCTTGGCATAACTTCACCAGGAACATCCACCTCGCCTTCCAAATTAGTAACATTCTGGTCCGCAACTTGTTCGTTGTCAAGAACTGTCTGATCTGAAGATTGGATTTGCTCCCCCTCAGACTCTGAATCAACACGATCAACAGTAGGAACATCATCAGATTCTGAATTATCATTATTGACCACCGTCTGATTTTCAGGAGCAAGCTCGCATTCCAAAGTAGTCAGAGTTTGCTGAATTTCATCATTCCCCCCCAGCATGACTGGGACCAGCTTCATCATCGTTGGAAGTTTGTTGTTGACGTGTAGAAGACCTTGTTGGAAATCTTCCCTGAGATGCTTCATATTCTCCTAAAATATCCAAATCATCAAAGAACTCTGGCTCTTCTTCTAACTCGAATGAATCCCATAAGGCATCGTAGTTGAATTGCCATGAGCCTGCAGACTTTTGTGGAGGCATAGTATAGCCTTGACATTCAACATGCTGTGCTTCGATGATCCTTTTGAGACTTGGAACAAAGACTCGTCTGAGTGGACTTGAATACCCCACGAAGATACCTTCTATGCTCTTTGAACCAAATTTGCCATCGGGATCTAGAACTGTGCAGGGTGACCCGAACGGCTCTAAATACTCGAGATTAGACTTGCGATTGTTGATCAACTCGAAACATGTCTTGTTGTGCTTCTTCACAGTAAGTACCCTGTTGAGAGTATAGCAAGCGGCTGATACTGATTCTGCCCATAAATTAATTGGTAACTTGGAATCAGCTAGCATCATTCTCGCCGTTTCAATCAGCGTTCTGTTCTTTTTTTCTGCGACTCCATTCTGTTGCGGAGTATAAGGTGCACTGAATTCTTGCAATATACCTCTTCGATCACAGAATTCCTCCATTCTGTTATTTTTGAATTCCGTACCATTGTCACTTCTTAGTCTTCGTATGCGTGCTAGGTACAAATTCTCTATCTTCCTGAATAACCTCAGCAAACTCTCAAATGTTTCGTCTTTTGAATTCAGGAACGTCACCCATGAGAATCTCGAATAGTCATAAGTAACTACTAGGTAATATAGATCTCCCGTTATGCTCTTGACATTCACAGGACCAAAGAGATCCATGTGAAGTCTCTCCAGCGGCTTCGAGACTGAGTTCATCTTCTTACCAGGATGGGATTTCTTCCGTTGTTTTCCCTTTATGCAACTGATACACTCCCCTTCCAGATGAAAACTCTTCAAGTGAACCCCTTTTACTAGATCGTTATGCACCAGATGATTCATCTTGCGTAGGTGTATGTAACCCATCTTTCGGGGCCACAACTCTGACTCCTTTTCAGTAGCTCTTGATACGAAGCACTGGGGTTGACCCGTGGTAGTGGTAGCAACACTCATATCCAACACGTACATATCATTAACCTGTGGTGCTCACATGATGATCCACTCCTCGGGGATGACAAACCCCGGCTTCAGGACCAGACATTCCTTGTCAGTAAAGTGAGTTGAATACATTATGTCACATATTTGAGAAATGCTAAGTAATTTGTTTTCCAGTTCTGCTACGTAATTGACTCTTTCAAATGTGATTACACCATTTGATAATGTCCCTTCCCCAACAATATGTCCTCACTGATTTCCTGCGAATCCGACGTATCCACCGTTGAAACCTCGAACATCGTATAACAGGGCTTTTCTCCCTGTCATGTGCCGGGATGCTCCACTATCCATAATCCACTTTGAGATATATCTCGGGAGCTCCTGCACATTTCACAAACATTTAGTTAGATTTTGAAGCAAACCAAGCCTCCTTTGACTCGGGTAGCTTGACGTTAAGGTGAGTTTTCTTTGTGTACAGTGATGGGAAATTCTTGTCATTCATTTTCAAGCTTTCTTCAGACCCAACCTCAACCTCTTTGTATAAGAAAAATTCGTCTTTCAGAAGATGACCAGATGGTTGGTCTTTCTTTGGAACATACTTCTTCCCTGGTGGGGTCGAAGTTTGTTTCTCCAACTTCTCATAAAAATTTAAAGGTACATTCATCTTGACTGGTTTAGTCGAGGATGATTGTTTTTCAGAAACAGAAATCTTTGATTTTGAAACACTTGATGTTGTTGCCTCAGATTTTGGCTTCCAAGTTTGTTGTGGAGAAGCAACCCATTTGTAAAATTTATCAGTTTTCTTTACTGACTGTTTTACTGGTTCAGTTTTGACTTTGATGTTTTCATTTTTCAAAATCTTCTTCTCAACAAACATTGGCGCTTTGCCTTTGACATCATTTTTCTTTCTTGGATTCTCAACAACCACAGACTTAGGTTTTGAGTTGGTGCACTTTCGTGCAATGTGTCCAACTTTGTTGCATTTAAAGCAAGTGCGGGTGTCAACTTCCTGACTTTTCCCTTCAGTCTGAGGCTGTGAGGCCTTCTTTACAAAAAAATCTTCATTAGTTTTTGAAAAAAATTCTGATTCTTGTTCGGAAAGTGAACTTGAGCTTTTCACAAAAACTTTCTTTTCAACAAACTTTTTGTTTTGAAAGTTCCTCTTTTGATTGTTCTTACCACCCTGATAACCACCCGACCATCTGTTTTGGTTGTTATTGTCAAAACGTGGTGGTACAACAGGTTTTTTATAGTAAGATTTATCCTTTTCAAAGTTCAAAAACCTTTTGGAACTTTTTAAGCTTTCAATTTCACAAACCTCTATTTCAACAAGTTTGAAAACTTGCTTCAACTTATCGACATTCCCATTCTCAATTGGGAATTCAATATCCGAGTACAACTTATCAGAACCAGACATCTTGTACATTACAAGAGTAGGTTCGTCACTTGAGTTGTTCTGGGATTTTGATTTCGGAATGTAATTATTCAGAAAACATTCTTCATCTTTAGTCGAATCACTGTCTGATTTTAAAACCTTTTCAACAACATTCTTTACGACTTCAAATTGAACACTATCTTCATCAGATGATGAAGTGAATGTGACATCAATTGTTTCTGGAAGCTTTACATCATTTGTTTTCTCACTTGTTTCATCTTCATTAACCAACCCGGACTGTTTCTTAGAAAAATTGTTAAGCACAGGTGGTGGAACTTGATGATAACCCACCCCCGTTCCATCCGAGTAGACATCTTCACCAGCTTTGTTCTTCCCAATTGGTTTGGGAATGATGTGTTGAAGAACAAAGCTCGCAGAGTTGTAAATGTTCAATTTCAAATTTATTATTTCGTTTTCAATCTTAGCTTCTTGGAACTGAAGCTTAAGATTTGCGATCTCGTCCAATTGCTGGTTGATTTGTTTTTCTTTTGCCTGAAGAACTCTAGACAAATGAACATCTTCTTTGTAAGTTTTACCATTTCGCTCATCAGAATCTTTCACTGTTCTTTTCAAATTTTTCATAATTTTCTGAAATGGTTCTATTTTCAAGAATTAATTTCTCAATTTCTTTCTTAAAGCGTTCAACATCAGTTTTATCTTTCTCAATCCTTTCTGTTAATTCTTTTATTCTATCATTTGAAGCCTTAAGCAGTTTATCTCGATTGAAAATTTGTTTTTCAACCATATCGACTTTCTCAACCTGATCTTGGGTCTTTTTGAGTGTGAGATACGCATGTGTGCTGCAAACTTTGCATTCTTTCATGCAATTTTTGCAATCACCCTCTGTTTTAGCGCCATCAGTCTTACCTGATTCATTGGTTGAACCACTACTACTGACCTTGCTTGTTGACTCAGACACAGATTTGGAATCTATCTCTAGTTCCTTTGCCATAAGCACTTTGTTGGCCATTTTTGTTAGGTTTTCTGCAGTCATTTCCTTCGTGGTGTCAATAATTCCCTCATCTATCTTCTTTGACTTTAGCTCTTCTTCTTCTTCAGCTTTCTTTGCAGCATCTCTCTCTATCTGTTCATCTTCTTGCTTTAAAGATTCTATCAGAGTTTCAAGTTTGAGTGATGATGGTTCCACAATTATGTTGCCTTTCAGATCCAAATAGCATTCGCGACCAGGATCCCATCTATTTGCTCTTTTGGCTTCTTTCCAAGCTGCATTGTGACAACCAGAGAATCCAAGATCCTTGTCTATGCTTCTTTTGTTCGCAATCTTGTTTTAACACTTTGTTTTGTGTTGTGACATTTGTAGTTTGTGTGATTGATTAATGTTGCATGTTAAATGGATGATTACTGTATTGATTGTGGGGTTGCATTGTACATGCCTCATAACTAAGGTTCTTTGTCATACATCCGACCCGACGAAATATAGGTCTTTCATCACCCACAAACTGGACGAAACATATTGTTCGTCGATGGGGGTTTTCGGCATAAGGGCTTCCGGCCCATGAAGTGGCGGCCCAACATGTTACGCTTAAAGGATAAACTTTGACATAGAAGCAGTCAGTTGAAAAACCAAAAACCCTAGACCTCTCTTTCTCTCCCTCTGGTGTGACGACAACGGTGAAACCCGGAGCTTTTCTTATTCAAACAGTCTAACCAATCCGGAACCTTGGTTAGTATCTTGTTCCCATTCATTAGATCTATATCCGATACGTGGATTTGTATTGTAATGATTATCTATGAATACGTTGGATCTTGTGTGCACAATGTTCATTGTTCATTAACCGTATTACGTAGTTAGGGTAGTTTGATGGAGTCTTGAATGTTCTTGTATGTCCTCATGATTACTGATTGGTTAGAATGATAAGAAGATATTAACTGAATGACTGTTATGACAATAATGATCATGTGAGTATGTGAATTGTTAAGGCCCTTGTTGCATGTTGATGATAACTAGGAACTAGATGATTGATCGATGATCATGCTGTAACTGTTGATGATGATTATTGTTCTAGAACATGTAGAACTGTAACCGATTGAATCTGTAAGTGTTTGCTTGACGAAACATGTGGTTTTTGTCACACCTCATATCGACGAAATATAGGGTCCTTCGTCGACAAGCTGTCCGACGAAACATAGGGTCCTTCGTCGACAAGCATCCCGACGAAAGATGATCTTTCGTCACAAGGATGTTTTTCCGTGAAAGTCACTAAATTGAACAGTAGGTGTCTGTGATGTTATTGATGATAGATATTTGTGTGTGTACACGATCCATGTTACATGTCAATGATAATAAGAAACTTGGTTCGATTAGTTGGTATAACAAACCCACCTGTTATGTTATGTGTTACATGTGACAATCACATGAGATGTGAACTTGCATTAGAAAGGTATACTGGCTACCTGATATGCTGTGATCTTGTGAGAATCGCAATCTGTGTGAAAATAATGACTTGCTTAATTGAGAAACCGATATTCATTGGTAACCACGGTAGGGTCGGTTGATTAACTTGGAATCGGGTAACTTAACAAACCGAGCAAAGCAAGGTGAGTTCACTGCTCTTTTTCCAAGCATGCGTCCCGGGGAGGGACATCTGGTAATCGTTCTGGGGAGGAATGTCGGGTTATTGGGATGTTATTACACTCATTTCTATCATTAAGTCCCATCATATACCGATTGGTTGCCGGGGAGGCAACGGGGTTATTAGTTGATAGCGCTATTAGGTTTGGCACCCTCACACCGTACCAGGGAGGACGGTCGTGAACTAATTACCTTAACCACTTGACCAGTGTATGATAGAGCATTGGGGTTTGGGCAAATAATCTGGAGCCATCTGCGGTAATCGAGTTAATAACAACATAAAATCATTGAAATGTTTTATATGTATATCTGGTAACTAAAACATGTTAACAAACTTTGAACTCACCAACGTCGTCTGGCACACTTGTCTGCATGCTTGCAGGTCGTTAGATTCTTGGACATGGAACTTGCTATCTGGGAGGGCTGGAGTGGTCATGAGTCATAACTCTTGGATATTTATTTTTGTTTAGTACATTGTTTTGAAACACTTGAACAACGAATAATCTTGTGCTTCCGCTGAACGTTTACTTTGGTTTTAACTTATGACTAGGAATTATATTATGAAATGAATCGAATGTTTTATTTAAATATTTATTATTAGTTCAATGTGATTGGTGGCTTGGATCCTGGAACGTCACACGTCATGCGGTGTTCCCGCATGTGGTATTTTGGGGGTGTGACAGTTTGGTATCAGAGCCACTGGTTATAGTGAACTAGGTTTTAAAACGTTTTCATAAAACCAGACTATAACCGAACAACTTCGAAATCGACCATGACACTCAGCTCCAGATCGCAAGGTTCGTATCTCGTTTAGTTATTGCATAGCATATCCAGAGTACACTATTGTATGATGTTGTATGAGATTGCACACCTAGCACCACGGACTGAATTCATGTGTACTTACCTAGTTTATGTGACTGATAGAGACACAGTGTGATATTTCGTTAGATTTTCGTGACTCATGTTTTGTGGTGTCTTCTGTTTTGCTACTCGAATTTGAGGAACCTTTTAGCATAAGTTGGGAGGAGCTGTGATAAACATGCAAACTACATTGCTATTATGGGTGCACACATAATAATAATGTGGGGTGCATGTGAGTCCCAGTGAGCCTTAACGAGTGTGAAAGGGGTTCCGCTCTGTTGATTAATGTGATTGTAGTAGTCAGTAGAAGTCTTCGTGAGCTTTGACTCCTACCTTATCTCGACCCTTAACCATTTCTCTTTTCTCATATAGAATCATGAGCGGACGAGGCCATGGGCGTGGTCACATTGCGATGACTCAGACCGAACTGACAAATCTGATAAACACCCGTGTAGCTGAGGCTTTGGCAGCCTACCAAGCTGGTACGATATGTGCCAAATACTCTTTATTCCCATGTCGCGTACACCACTCTTACCCTTGTGTTGGATTTTCTTTCGTCTATTAGGTCAGCAAGCAAATCAGAATCAAAACCATCCGCCTGCTTGCACTTTCAAGACGTTCATGGATTGTAAGCCACATACATTCAATGGGACTGAAGGGGCTATGAGGTTTCTACGTTGGTTTGAGAAGGCGGAGTCAGTGTTCGCTATATGCAACTGTCCCGAGGGGGACCGCGTGAAGTATGCTACAAGCACCTTGAAGGACGGTGCCTTAACTTGGTGGAATGCATAGGTGTAGATGTTGGGCATTGAAATGGCTAATGCAACGACTTGGGATGATTTCAAGGAGTTGATGCGGGAGGAGTATTGTCCTCGCGACGAAATTCAGAAACTTGAGAACGAGTATTACAATCTGAAGATGGAGGGGTCTAAGATTGAAGCGTTCACTAAGAGGTCACATGAGTTAGCAAACATGTGCCCTAACTTGTCTCGACCCCCACCTCGAAGAATTGAGCTGTACATCAAGGGCTTGGCACCATCGGTAAAGAGTTTGGTCACTGCTGCAAATCTCAACAACCTGCCTCAGATCATCCATTTAGCACACAAGATTACTGACCAAGAGGTCATGCATGGTGCATTACCGCCACGTGTTTCTGCTACTACCCCTACTCCTACAGCCACCACACCTGCTAGCGATAACAAGCGTAAGTGGAACGATGCTGACAAAGCAACCAGTGCAAGCCAATCGCAGAAAAGGCCTGACAACAGCAATAACCGTAGTTTCAGTCAGTCGTCCTCAGTTAACCAAGGCCAGGGCAGCAATCAGAATCAAGGCACCTACGTTGGCAAGAAGCCGAAGTGCAACAAGTGCGGTTATCATCATCATGGACCGTGTGTCCGGGCTTACCGTAGGTGCGAAAAGGTGGGCCATGAGGCAAAAGACTGTAGAGCTCCGTACCCAAAACAGCAGCAGCAGAATCAGCAACATCAGCAAAAACAAAGGCATCAACCCCATCAGAACCAGAGCTTTAAGAAGGGGTGTTTCCAGTGTGGGGATGAGGGTCACATTAAACGGGATTTCCCTCAGCTGAATCAGAACGCCAATGAAAACAACAACCGTCAGAACAACAACAACAATGCTGGGAACAACAATAACGGCAACAATGGGGGCAATGGTGCGTGTGGAAGGGTATTTACAATTGGTGCTAGTGATGCTAGGAACGACGGCAATGTCATGACTGGTACGTTTTCTGTGAACAATCTCTTTGCTTCTGTATTATTTGATTCTAGTGCCGATTGGAGTTATGTGTCCCTAGAGTTCAGTCAGCGATTAGGGTTAGCTCCAACGTCTCTAGAAGCTAAGCATGTAGTAGAATTAGCCGATGGTAAAATAATTGAAGCCTCACACGTTTTATGGGATGTAAATTAGATCTTGTGGGTCAAGTGTTTGATATTGACCTCCTTCCTGTCACCCTCGGTAGTTTTGATGTAGTGTTTGGTATGGATTGGCTGTCTAAGCACCAAGCTGAAATTCTCTGTAAAGGGAAGATCGTACATATTCCTCTCCCTAGTGGAGAATTTCTATCGGTTCAAGGGCATCGCAGTGGTGCGATGCTTGGTATCATCTCAGCTATGCAAGCGCAGAAATGTCTACAAAAGGGGTATCCTACTATTCTAGCACTTGTTACTGATCCTCCGTCGGAAGAAAGAAAGATCGAAGACCTGCCAGTTGTTTGTGAATTTCCTGATGTATTTCCTGTGGAACTACCTGGTATACCTCCACACCGTCAAGTGGAATTTCAGAGTGATCTTGCACCAGGAGCAACTCCGATTGCTCGTGCTCCATATCGTCTTGCACCTGGGGAGTTGCAAGAGCTATCTAACCAACTTCAAGAACTGTTGGACAAAGGCTTTATCCGACCCAGTTCTTCGCCTTGGGGAGCCCCAGTTCTATTTGTGAAGAAGAAAGATGGGTCCTTTCGTATGTGCATAGATTATCGGGAACTCAACAAGGTGACTGTCAAGAACCGCTGTCCTTTACCACGCATCAACGACTTGTTTGACCAGTTGCAGGGGTCAAGTTTTTATTCGAAGATCGATTTAAGATCAGGCTATCATCAGATGAGAGTCCGAGAGGAGGATGTTCCTCAAACGGCTTTTCAAACGCGGTATGGGCACTATGAGTTTTTAGTTATGCCGTTTGGGTTGACGAACGCCCCAGAGGTCTTCATGGATCTCATGAACCGTGTATGCAAACCGTACCTCGATGACTTCGTTATCGTGTTTATCGACGACATTCTGATCTATTCAAAGAACAAGGAAGATCACGAGCGACACTTACGACTTATCTTGAAGCTCCTGAGGAAGGGGAAACTCTACGTAAAATTTTCTAAATGTGACTTCTGGATACGAGAGGTGCACTTCCATGGCCACATTGTGAATATCCTGCAAAGATTGACGCCATTAGAAATTGGGTGGCACCGAAGACTCCATCAGAGGTGCGACAATTTCTTGGTCTCGCTGGATACTATCGCAGATTTATTAAAGACTTCTCGAAGATTGCTCAACCTCTTACCTCGCTAACACAGAAAGGTGTTGTATACACAAGAAGATGCTTTCCAATTGCTGAAACAAAAGCTCTGCAGCGCACCAATCTTATCTTTACCTGAAGGCACAGAAGATTTTGTGGTATATTGTGATGCTTCTATTCAGGGTCTCGGTTGCGTGTTGATGCAATGCGAGAAGGTGATAGCTTACGCCTCTCGAAAGTTAAAGGTTCACGAGAGGAATTATATGACGCACGACTTAGAGTTGGGAGCGGTGGTGTTTGCGCTTAAAATATGGAGGCATTACCTGTACGGTACTAAATGCACTATTTATACCGACCACATGAGCCTTCAGCATATCTTTGACTAGAAGGAATTGAATATGCGACAGCGTCGTTGGGTGGAACTCTTGAATGACTACGATTGCGCAATCAAGTATCATCCGGGTAAGGCTAACAATGTAGCTGATGCCCTCAGTCGAAAGGAATCGAAACCCAAACGTGTTCGCACTTTGCAGCTCACCATCCACTCTAATTTGCCTAGTCAGATCCGTTCTGCACAAACCGAAACATTGAAAGAGGAAAACATTGAATCAGAGTACTTAAGAGCAAGGTTGGAGAACTTGCTAGTCGCTAGTCGGTCGGTGAGGTGGCGACTAGCAACTACTCGGGATTACTAGGGATTACTCGGGATTAATTGGATCGAAAATTTTATATGTAAATTTCATTATTTTTATAATTATATATATATATATATATATATATATATATACTCACACATCCATATCAATATAATACTTAAAAAGGTAAAAATAGTTCAAAATACAAACTAAACTTACATATAAGTAATAACATAACAAGTCTCAGTACTTAAAAATTCAAACATTAACAAATAGCTCAAATTTAATCATCATCCCCGTAGTGTTCAAAGATTTCGACACCATCCGACTCGTATTTAATCTTCTCGTCTACTTCATCCTCTTTCTTCGACTCAAAATCTTCGTCATATTAGGGTAAGGGATAAGGAAAATGGGCTAAAGTTGTAATCTTGGGCCTGTTTTGTAAGGATTTCAAATGGGCCGACTAGGGCGGCTTTGACCGACTAGCGATTTTTTAACTGATTAGTGAAAAATTATTCAGTAGGAGGCCGACTAGCGACTAGTCGGCGATTAATCACGATTTTTGCAACACTACTTAAGAGGCATGGAAAAACGACTTGCGGATGGTATTCTCTATTGCATGGAACGAATATGGATTCCTTTGTTTGGAAATCTTAGAAAACTTGTGATGGATGAAGCGCACAAGTCTCGATACTCTGTTCACCCGGGTTAGGATAAGATGTATCAGGATCTCAAAGTCATGTATTGGTGGCCGAAGATGAAAGCTCACATCGCGACGTATGTTAGTAAATGCTTGACGTGTTCAAAGGTCAAGGTGGAATACCAGAAACCGTCTGGATTATTTCAGCAACCAGAAATACCCATGTGGAAATGGGAGCAGATAGCAATGGATTTTGTCACGGGCTTGCCGAGAACTCAAAATGGAAACGATACCATCTGGGTGATCGTTGATCATCTCACGAAGTCAACACATTTTCTAGCAATCAAGGAAACGGATAAGTTCTCACAACTTGCCGCTGTTTATCTTCAAGAGGTGGTTTCTAGGCACGGGGTGCCGACCTTTATTATCTCTGATCGTGACCCGCGTTTCATTTCGGATTTGTGGCAGTCGATGCACAAATCATTCGGCTCGCGTCTCGACATGAGCACTGCTTATCACCGCGCAGACGGATGGTCAAAGTGAGCGGAACATCCAGACACTTGAAGACATGCTGAGAGCGTGCGTGATTGATTTTGGCAAGGGTTGGGAGAAACACTTACATTTGATTGAGTTTTCTTGTAACAATAGCTACCATACCAGTATCCAGGCAGCTCCATTCGAAGCATTGTACGGACGAAAATGTCGTTCACCTCTTTGTTGGGCTGAGGTGGGTGACAGCCAGATCACAGGTCCGAAGCTTGTATTTGAAACTTCAGAAAAGATTGTTCAGATCCGGAACCGTATGGCAGCAGCGCGCGACCGTCAGAAAAGCTACGCTGACAAGCGTAGGAAGCCTTTGGAATTCGCAGTTGGTGATCGTGTTATGTTGAAGGTCTCACCCTGGAAGGGTGTGGTGCGTTTTGGAAAATGCGGCAAGCTTAACCCTCGTTATGTTGGGCCATTTAAAATTCTGGAGCGAATTGGTAAAGTGGCCTACAAGTTGGGGTTATCTGCTGAGTTGGGTAACGTCCATGATGTCTTCCATGTCTCCCAGTTAAAGAAGTGTTTGTCAGATGAAACACTTGTGGTACCGTTTAAAGAGCTGAAAATCGACGGACAAGTTGCAGTTTGTCAAAGAACCAATAGAAATTATGGATAGGGAGGTCAAGGTCCGTAAGCATAGGCGAATTCCGATCGTGAGGGTTCATTGGAACTCAAGACGGGGACCGGAGTTCACATGGGAACGCGAAGATCAGATGAAGCTCAAGTACCCACATTTATTCCCAAATGACAAATCCAAGTCTGGCAAATCTAAGTCTAGCACAACTAGTGAATTTCGGGACGAAATTCCCATTCAAGTTGGGGATGATGTGGCACCTACGGAAAATACACAGTCATCCTGACTTGACGCCGTGCATTTCTGGATTGCTTATCAAATTTCTGGACGAAATTTCTTTCAAGTTGGGGATGATGTGACAACCCGAGAATCCAAGATGCTTGTCTATGCTTCTTTTGTTCGCAATCTTGTTTTAACACTTTGTTTTGTGTTGTGACATGTGTAGTTTGTGTGATTGATTAATGTTGCATGTTAAATGGATGATTACTCTATTGATTGTGTGGTTGCATTGTACATGCCTCATAACTAAGGTTCTTTGTCATACATTCGACCCGACGAAGTATAGGTCTTTCGTCACCCACAAACTCGACGAAACGTATTGTTCGTCGATGGAGGTTTTTCGACATAAGGGCTTCCGGCCCATGAAGTGGTGGCCCAACATGTTACGCTTAAAGCATAAACTTTGACATAGAAGTAGTCAGTTGAAAAACCAAAAACCCTAGACCTCTCTTTCTCTCCCTCTAGTGTGAAGGAAACGGTTGTAACAACCCGCACGTTCGTGCGTTGTTACTACTCGCTACACTCGTTACGCCTAGCACCAGAGATTCAGATCATAATGTAACTATATCACATACCTCGCTATTTCGCAGTATATTCGCATATTTCGCATATTTTATCGCTATAACACATCACATCGCACACAATGACACTCACGATGACATTGAGTGAGGACCTACTCTACCCTCCTCGACAGCCGTGATGTGACACAACGCAAACATTAGCGCTAACGATGACTTTTCAAGTGAGTACTACCCCATCGGTTATCATGACAATGATGACAATACGAGCGAGTAGTACCCCGTCAGTCATTGGGGCACAACGCGTCGCAAATTCGAAAGCGCACCCGCAATCACGTGCAACCCGATTATCGCACCACATATTTGAAAGTATGGATACGTATATACGACCTTTGTGATTAATTATAATATATATATATATATATATATATATATATATATATGAAGATGTGTAACCAAACTATGGCAACGATTAACGATCGAAATAAAACACCGAAACGTTGACCATCGGAACCACTCGATCGAGTGACAGCTCGATCGGACAGTCACCCGATCGGTGACCTACCCGATCCATGACACTCCAACACCTCCACTCCTCTACACCTATAAATAGCACTTGTCACATCACTTGAACAGTGATGTGACAGCTCTCACTCGACCAACACGCTTTGGGGCTCTTCTCTCTCGATTTCTCGCGATTCTTGTAAGTTTTCAACCTAAATCTTGTACTTCTATAATCTACATACACTCCTCCATCGTTCTCTCTTTTGAATTTCAACTTTTAACCGTGAAATCAACGGATTTGAGGTGTTCCATGGTGATGCCATCATGGAGTTCATATGAACTTCAAGTTTTGGCATCATTCCACCATGATTAACTCAGATCTAAAGGATTTCCATAAGATTAAACAAAGTTTTCGCACAAATCTAAACATTTTCATGGTTAAAGGGATTGAAAGATGGTTTTCCAACTTTCTTTCAACTCTTTGACACTCAATATACACGAAACCGATAGAATCGGAGCTCGTTCCGACCTTCTACTCTTTCTAGTGACCTGTCGGTTCAAGATCTGGTTTCTATCAGAGAGACTACCGATTTTGGGTTAAACATGGACAACCGTCTCAGACAGGTTAACTGGTCGGGCCAGCGTGATTCCTGTCCGAACGGGTCACTTGGGTCAAGATGGGGTCACTGTGGTTTAGCACGTTATCACACCGTCTCGATCAACACCACAACCCTATCAAAACTATCAAGTATCAAGACGATCAGGTCATCGGAATGGACTGCCGTCCGATTGAGTTGCCACCCGATCGGATTACCGACCGATCGGACTGCCGACCGATCGGACTGTACTTGGCCCCACACTTAAATTTTATTTCAAAACTTTCAAGAGTTTGAACATCGAACGGATTACTGCCTGATCGGATTGCCATCCGATCGAGCGACCACCCGACCATGTGATGTTTAGAACTTCGACACTTAAATAATTTTCAACATGTTCACTTTCTAACGGATTACCACCCGATCGAGTGACAATCCTACTTGTCCCCACTTGGTGTCCTACTGACCAGATCGCCGCCCGATCGAACCGCTGTTCGATCGAACGACCTTAAGGGTAGAGATACCTCCCCGTTTTCAAAATGCTACAACAAAAACTTCAAAGGACAAGCCATCATATACAAACACATCATTCACAACGAGTGTCAATCCGACCGAGTGGCCATCCGACCGAGTTGCCACCCGAACAGATTGACATCCGATCGAGTGACCATCCGATCGGATTGCCACCCGATCGGATTACCACCCGACGCTTTGTTCAATCGCCACCGCTTAACGCATTGTTCAACGCTTACGCTATCAACTTGTACTCAGGCTAGTCTCAGACGCGCTCTCAATCAATCCAATCAAGTTGTGTTTACTTGCTGAACACACACTGTGAGTATACTTGAACCCTTTTTGATTTTGCACTTTTGGGTGTAACATACGTTGCTATCAAATCAAATCATATCAAATGCTTAAACTATTTATCACTTGCGAATGACTTACTTGCATAGTTATACGTGATGCTAGTTACATATGTGCTAGGACTTATACTCGCGACGTCCCACCAAGACTAGTATAGTACAATTGCGCCCGACGGGGTCTAGTTTGCCATCGCGTATTCGAGCATCGAGGACTTAGCTAGTAGTATCGGTTTTGTCGAGGAACCAGTTGAAATCACGGACCGGGATGTTAAGGTCCTCAAGCGCACTAGAATACCTCTCGTTCGAGTTCATTGGAACTCTCGTCGCTGCCCAGAGTTCACCTGGGAACACGAAGATCAAATGAAACAAAAGTATCCCCAACTATTCGCAAATAGTACAACCATTACTGAGGCTGAAGCTACGGAATTTCAGGACGAAATTCCAGATCAACGAGGGAGGATGTGACACCCCAGGAAAACCAGGAAAACCATGCAACTTAACTAGCTTCCTTAGTGAGTACGTGCTAAATTTCAGGACGAAATTTCTTTCAACTTGGGGATAATGTGACAACTCGAGTTTTCAAGGTCTCTGTTTGACTTAACCTTGTACTTAATTGCAAAGTGTATTTTGTTTATTTAAGGTGCATTATGAGTGTTATTTGTGATGTGTATTATTTATGTATACGTAATAATATTGTTGATTAAACCACAACATTCACAACATGGACTAACCGAGCCCACTACACACCTTGTATATTTCCATTTTTGATTTCGGCCCAAGCCCTTGACCACCGGCCCACTTGTGTTACTTGGTACTACAATAATACGTTACCTCACATTATTGATACAAACAAACCCTACCTCCCCTACTTGTTGTGCGACGGCAGAGGATAAGACCCCCCTCGAAGCAGCATCCCACCCATTCAATCTTGCGGTTAGTAATTATTTATTGCTTTGTTGTGAATGTTGGGTTCATCTAGGTAACTTGTATGCAACATAATAAGGATATTATATGATCAAAAATTATGAGCATGAGTTGTTGTCATCTTGTCAGATGTGCATGTGAATCGAATTACGAGTTGTGGGTAACCATGTGATTTGATTAGGCATATAGGTAGGATAACATGTTTAGTAGATGTGATGTGATAACATTGAATAAAAGTGGCTGCCATGTGAAGTCTTTAGGACATTATTGATAGCCTAGGTAATGTTGGGTATTAATTAATGTTATGGGGGTTGTGAGTTTCATTGAAATTAGAGTTGACTAAGTAATTGGATTCTTTTGTGTTGATGACAAACAAGAACCGACCCACTTTATAATTGTTCAAACCCATTAATTATGTTTGGTCCTATCATATTAGTCCACTGAATACACATAATGAAAGTTGATATATTTGTAGTTTGGTTGGTCCAATAAATGGGAAGTTAAGTGAATATGAGAATATGGATAGCCTTGTTTTAAAAGATGGCGGCCACATGGATTGTAGTATTGATTTAATTGAATAATGGGTACCATTGATTTGATAGGATGTCAGTTAGAGTCATCGACCACATGTTATAAGGGACTGGGCTACGGGTACTTGTAGGCCGCCACATATAGGATGTGGGAAGGATTTTGGGGATTAAATAGTTGGGCCGGGTAATAATCTTGGGTAACGTTTTCACATAGACTGGTTTGGAGACTGGATCACCTATTTTCTGTTTGGACTTCGTATGACTTATGGGCCGCATGTGTTCAGTAGGTGGGTTTGATATGTATACTAATAAATCATGAATGTATGTATGTGGTATGATTGACTTGTTGCATATTGGGTGGTTAATCGCTGACATTATGTGTTTGAGCTAAATGTCATGAATTGGATTATTTGTGAGTATTACATAAACAATAATTGTGCTACATATGAACAATGAATACATGAATTGTTTGTACGTGAAAGATGTGATCCGTGTGCATGTAGAACTGACTATTGTTGGTAACCCTTCTAGGGCGTGTTTGACCAATTGACAAACAAGTAACTATGTCTTACCGAGCAAAACAAGGTGAGTTCACACTTTCTACAAAGCATGGGATTCCCAGGGGTTGGGAATGGGTTAAGGAATATGGATTCCTCGTCCTTCTTGGGTAGGACAGTACGGGTTTTGGAATATAATTCCTCGTCCTCATGGACGGTTAATTTCACTAGACCAAAACTCTATCACGAAGTCCCTCCTTTTTATATCGACTTAATCGCCGGACCAATGGCGAGCGGGTCATTAGTTAGATAGCGCTATTTAGGTCTGACAAGCCTCACACCGTGCCGCAGAGGACGGGCGTGAACTAATGGATCTGGGCACGTCAATGATGATAGACATTGACAGTTCAGGGCACATAAACATGACTACAGTCAGCAGTCGATATGGTAACGAGTCTAGTAGTACATACATGGGGTAGCCCCCACGGCCGAAAAGCCAGATAACTAATCATGGGGTAGCCCCCACGGCTGGATAGCCAGAGTAAACGGGATTTAACCAGAACACATTTTCAACTATGGGGTAACCCCCACGGCAGGATGCCAGTTAAAGGATACTATGTTTTTGGAATAACTAAAACAAACACCCAACTGTGAAGTCGCTCAACTTTGTTGTTGACTCGTTACTACATGCTTTGCAGGTCAATAGGTATTTAGCTGGAACTTGCATGGAGAAGAGTCGTTGTGGGACATGGACAACTGTGTGCCATGTGAAACATTGAAACATTCGAACTTAAATTTGGTTTTGGTTTTAAACGTTATGCTTCCGCTTGCAACTTAAACTATGTTTTATTTGGACACCAATTGTATTGGTTGGGTTTTTATAATTACTTACATGTTTGTTCAATATGATTGGTGGCTGGATCCTGGTCAGTCACGCCTCCAAGCGGTGATACTCCGCGTGTGGATTTTGGGGGTGTGACAGATTGGTATCGCACCGCATATTTGAAAGTATGGATACGTATATACGACCTTTTCTGATTAATTATAATATATATATATATATATATATATATGAAGATGTGTAACCAAACTATCGCAACGATTAACGATCGAAACAAAACGCCGAAACGTTGACCATCGGAACCACTCGATCAAGTGACAGCTCGATCAGACGGTCACCCAATCGGATTGCCACCCGATCGGACTGTCACCCGATCGGTGACCCACCCGATCCATGACACTCCAACACCTCCACTCCTCTACACCTATAAATAGCACTTGTCACATCACTTAAACAGTGATGTGACATCTCTCACTCGACCAGCACACTTTGGGGCTCTTCTCTCTCGATTTCTCGCGATTCTTGTAAGTTTTCAACCTAAATCTTGTACTTCTATAATCTACACGCACTCCTCCATCGTTCTCTCTTTTGAATCTCAACTTTTAACCGTGAAATCAACGGATTTGAGGTGTTCCATGGTGATGTCATCATGGAGTTCATATGAACTTCAAGTTTTGGCATCATTCCACCATGAATAACTCAGATCTGAAGGATTTCCATAAGATTAAACAAAGTTTTCACACAAATCTAAACATTTTCATGGTTAAAGGGATTGAAAGATGGTTTTCCAACTTTCTTTCAACTCTTTTACACTCAATATACTCGAAACCGATAGAATCGGAGCTCGTTCTGACCTTCTACTCTTTCTAGTGACGTGTCGGTTCAATATCTAGTTTCTATCAGAGAGACTACCGATTTCGGGTTAAACGTGGACAACTGTCTCGAACAGGTTAACTGGTCGGGCCAGGGTGATTCCTGTCCGAACGGGTCACTTGGGTCAAGATGGGATCACTGTGGTTTAGCACGTTATCACACCGTCTCGATCAACACCGCAACCCTATCAAAACTATCAAGTATCAAGACGATCGGGTCATCGAAACGGACTGCCGTCCGATTGGGTTGCCACCCGATCGGATTGCCGACCGATCGGACTGTCGACCGATCGGCTTGTACTTGGCCCCACACTTAAATTTTATTTCAAAACTTTCAAGAGTTTGAACATCGAACGGATTACCGCCCGATCGGATTGCCATCCGATCGAGCGACCACCCGACCATGTGATGTTTAGAACTTCGACACTTAAAAAATTTTCAACATGTTCACTTTATAACGGATTACCACCCGATCGGATTACCACCCGATCGAGTGACAATCCTACTTGTCCCCACTTGGTGTCCTACTGATCAGATCGCCGCCCGATCGAACCGCCGTTCGATCGAACGACCTGAAGAGTAGAGATACCTCCCCGTTTTCAAAATGCTACAACGAAAACTTCAAAGGACAAGCCATCATACACAAACACATCATTCACAACGAGTGTCAATCCGACCGAGTGGCCATCTGACCGAGTTGCCTCCCGAATGGATTGACATCCGATCGAGTGACCATCCGATCGGATTGCCACCAGATCGGATTACCACCCGACACTTTGTTCAATCGCCACCGCTTAACGCACTATTCAACGCTTACGCTATCAAATTGTACTCAAGCTAGTCTCAGACGCGCTCTCAATCAATCCAATCAAGTTGTGTTTACTTGCTGAACACGCACTGTGAGTATACTTGAACCCTTTTTGCTTTTGCAGTTTTGGGTGTAACATACGTTGCTATCGAATCAAATCATATCAAATGCTTAAACTATTTATCACTTGTGAATGACTTACTTGCATAGTTATACGTGATGCTAGTTACATATGTGCTAGGACTTATACTCGCGACGTCCCACCATGACTAGTATAGTACTATTGCGCCCGACGGGGTCTAGTTTGCCATCGCGTATTCGAGCATCGAGGACTTTGCTGGTAGTATCGGTTTTGTGAGTGTATATGTCGTGTATCCCATTTATGTATGTAGGAATTCGCAACACTTTTAATCTATTATGCTATTACATATCAAACTTGTATTCGCCAATACTTTTGTATTGACATTATTTTAACGTATGTTGCAGGTTAGATCGCAGGCTATTTCAAACCAAGCTAGGAAGTCTAGAAACTCAACAAAAATCTAGGTTGTCAGATTTGTATTGTTCGAGAGAACATGTAATCTGTGACGACGTATGTGATTATGATTGTTTATTAGTATGGGATAATGAACGCATTAATTATTGTCGCAAAATAGTTGTTATGGATTCTCCTGAGCAATCTGATTCGCCTAGTGCCGCGCCTCGATGATTCCGCCATCGGTTGGGGTGTGATAACGGTGAAACCCGGAGCTTTTCGTATTCAAACAGTCTAACCAATCCGGAACCTAGGTTAGTATCTTGTTCCCATTCATTAGATCTATATCCGATACGTGGATTTGTATTGTAATGATTATGTATGAATACGTTGGATCTTGTGTGCGTAATGTTCATTGTTCATTAACCGTATTACGTAGTTAGGTGTGACATTTGTGCTTGTGTAATCATTGTACAGACTCTGAACAATCCTAAATTAATAAAACAATGTGTTTTGATCCCAATGTTTGTTATTTATAAAGACTCGAGACATTATGCGAGCATGGAACTCATCAGGAAATGCTAATTTTAACCTTATGTGTTGTTCTTTGTGTACATCAGGTCCGGAATCTCATGAACATTTGTTTTTTGAATGCGGCTATGCATCGGAGGTTTGGAATGAAGTGAAGGAAAAAACTGATATGGGTGCAATTACAAACCAGTGGCATGCTATATTTGATTACTTGGTGGGTATAGCAAACTCAAAGAGGGCCTTTCATGTGATCGCTAAACTTGTGGTGAGTGCGGCGGCATATTTTATATAGGATGAAAGGAAACGAAGATTATTCATGACTAAACGAAGAAATAAGACGCAACTAGTGGATGTGATTCTCTCAACTGTTCGGCTAAAGCTCCAAACGATGAAATTCAAGAGTTCGCTGCAAACGGAAAGATTTTTACGAGATTGGTTGCATCCTCGGGGGCTACTGCTAGCGGATTATGATAACGGCTAGTTCTTAGTTGTTTGTTTGTCGAATATGTTGGTTTGAGTGGTGTATTTGTAGGCGTCTTGTTTTGTTGTCGCGTGTTAGCTCTCGGTTGGCATGTCTCCCGAGAGAACTGAGAAGTACTTTTGCTTCTCACTTGTTTTGATTGGTGGTTGATATAAAAGTTTACCGGGGTAACCCTTTACCCAAAAAAAAACTCTATATCGCTTTCTGGAAAGTTATACGCAAACTGGTGAGTAAACGTAATCAGTTTAACGCGACAAACACTCCGGAACAGCAACATAGGCTTAACATACCTTAAATAACCTTTACATAACTTAGAAATAAGTTTTAAAGGGTTTGTTATGGCAAAAACAAGTTTATTCGCTCACAGGGACTATTTGCGTCAAAATGCGAAAGTCTGCCGTTTCGTAAGGCAACGTACAGTCCAGAACTTGATCATAAGCTAAACATACCATATATAACCTTAACATAGCTTAGAAATAAGCTTTGATAGGTTCGGTGTGTGAAAATATGCTTATTTGATCTTTCAGGGACTAAAAGTGTCAAAAACGGCGTAAGTTTGCATTTACGCGCATATCTTACGTTCTGACCACATTTGGACATCCAAAATTTTTGTAGACACTAAAATATTTTTTATTTTAGTGTTCGGCATGCAAAAATACCATTCGTCGCTTAATTTAGATCGTTTTCGCGTCCGTTCAAGTTTCGTCATAATTAGACGAATAACGTGACCGTACGACCAAACGAACCGACATCCAGGACTTTTCCGAGCACATTTTGTGTCCTCTATACTTTGAGCACCTTGTAGGGCCTTGAAAATGGCTTAACAGGTGTCAAAAGTGCTAGAAATGGGCTTATGCAAGTACAGTGACCAGAACTGTAAATAGTGAAACTTGTACTGATCTGTAAGGAGTACGCGGGTCGCGTAAGCCCAACTTATATCTTACGCGTGGCGCGTAAGAATGCCCAGTGACAGATTTTGATTTTCAGCAACTGTTTGATAGATCAGGGGTTGTTCTTGCCATTTTTATTGTGTGTTAACCAAGTTAACACCTCTCCAAGGCAATTACCTGTAACTAAACACATGTAGGGCTGAGATTTTATGCTTGGAAGTTACACAAACACATGGCATGATCTTGTGAACTTACTACAAGTATAAATAGCCATGCATTCACTCCATTTCATTCACCCTTGATCTGATTTTCTCTAAGTTGGAGTTATAAACTTCATACCTAAGATTATTTAGATCAAGTTCTCCCTAGATTGGACCCTTTGTAAGCTTCTTTCGTTCTTTTATCGCTTTTCTAGCGGGAAAGTAAAACAGTGTTTGACTTTCAACTTTGACCAGTAAATGGTCAACACAAAGTTCGTTTGAACTTTGTAACGTGATTGTAATCATGATGGTTATAATCCTTAGCGATTATCCTACTGATTACCATGTTAACTAGGTGTATTGACGAGTCAAAGTTTCGGTCAAAATGCGTTTTAGCACGTATTTTGCAACGGAACTACTTTTAGGTATCAAAACACTTTGTTTTGATACCAAATCAGTTTTCTAAGTTAGTTAAACATGTTTTGACATGTTTGACTCGTCCCTTTTAGTTTAGTGCTTGTTTAGGGTCGTAAGCTGAGCGGTCTAAACAACCGCTTAGACTTTCGAACCCGACCCGTTTGGTCAATCATTAGGATCCAACCAAGCATGTTTAGTAATCATAGTTGCATAGGAAATAACCTCTGAGGTTATACCTTATGATCACTTAGGATTGGTTAGTTGCTTGTTAAGTAGCTTATATGCCCATAGGAAATGTCCAAAATGCCCTTTTGTAGCATAAATCCATATTGTGCATATGTGAACATATTTTTGACATCTAAACTGATATGGTAAAATATTTAAGTGTAATTGGGCATGTAAGACTTGACATAGCACATAGTTAACCATCCGACTTTAGTTTTACGCAACCGACGCGTTATAGTAGCTTATACTACCATAACGGGTCGAAACAGGTCAAGAGCACTTAGGTAGACTTCCAAATCAGAATGTTAGCTCTATTAAATCATACCATATGAGTTCAATTACTCATTTGATTTATAGAACATCATTCTATCCTATCTCCCTGTTTAGGATCCAATTATTAACATAGTTACTTATATTAGGCGCCTTGTTGATTCCGTGATCCTTGGAGCTTAAATTGGTCTTATTCTCAAGACTAATAAGCAATCCCAAGTGAGTACATAGTTCCCCTCTTTTACCGCTTTTAAATACTTTGGGGTGATACACATGTACATACTTGTTACTTATGTGTTTTCATTGCTTTTATGACATAAACATGCTAGTTTCATCTAGTACATATCTAGTACATGCTTTAAATCATGTTTTTGCTATGTATGTTTACTGAGCATACTAGCACATTGATTTCATAAGACACATTTGTTGCATATGTTTACTTAGCATATGGACACATTGTTTTACATGACATTTCTGCTATGTATGTTTACTGAGCATGCTAGCACATTGATTTCATGAACATTTCTACTAAGTACGGGACAATAATACATTCATTAACATTGATCACGCCACTCGGTAGTATGTAATGGTACCATAGGACTTGACAAATCCCGTTTCTGACTTCCTAGGTTTGTTTGGAAGTTGGGAATGACAGAATCCGATATACATAATTTAGATAAACCTTTAATTTGTTTAAGGGTTTATCGCCACAGTCGCAAGGCTTGAATGTATGCGATTAACATTACTGCATAAATGTTTGTAATCATAAAGCATTGTTTTCTGCAAAACATAACATTTGAATTAAACTTAGGTTTATTCAAAAACCTTGTTTTGTACATTTTCCTATGGGGTTGAGTAATTACTAGTTATTCAGCATACATGACATTTGTTTTCACATTGACATTATCACATAGTTTATGTAGATACTTTTTACTTGCTATGCATTACATTTGGTTATACATGATACATTTCTCACATGACATTGAACATGGTTTACACATAAACATTTTGACATTGAACAAGACATTTTGGTTGGTTATTAATAAGTGACTTATGTAACGGGGCTATGTGTTATATGATAAAATCATGATGGATACGCCGCTGGTACTTCCTATATATAAGTGCTTTTATTATATTATACATTGTTGCGTTATCTAAACCACTTTGACAGAGACATGAAACATTTTATACAAGAACATGACATTGTTTTACAAATTACATATTTTATACAAATTCACTTTTACTTGGTTATTCATTTAACCATGCATTATCCTTTTATTATCATTTGATTTTCACATCGATTTTCGTATGATTTTGTAAAGGAAAACATTTTATATGGTTCATGACTATATTTTTGTAAAACACTTCTTTTAACTACAAGTCATGAATCCTGTATAAACAAAACCTATGTATCTCACAGGCATTTTTATGCTGACGTACCTATTTTTACATGTGTTTCAGGTGCTCATGCATGATGATGTTTGTGCTTCACTTAGGCGGACTTGGGCCTTAGTGACTTAAAAGACAGTTATTATATTATGTTTTGTTTGAACTCAAAGACAATGTAAACTTTAATCCTAATAATACAAAACTTTAATTACCATGGTTGTTGAAACAATAATTCTGTCGCTCCACTCCCCGACGTTTCCGCCGCGGTTTGTTGTTTTACGCGGTCGGGGTGTTACATTAGGGTAGTTTGATGGAGTATTGAATGTTCTTGTATGTCCTCATGATTACTGATTGGTTAGAATGATAAGAAGATATTAATTGAATGACTGTTATGACAATAATGATCATGTGAGTATGTGAATTGTTAAGGCCCTTGTTGCATGTTGATGATAACTGGGAACTGGATGATTGATCGATGATCATGATGTAACTGTTGATGATGATTAGGGTTCTAGAACATGTAGAACTGTAACCGATTGAATATGTAACTGTTTGCTTGACGAAACATGTGGTTTTCGTCACACCTCATATCGACGAAACATAGGGTCCTTCGTCGACAAGCTGTCCGATGAAACATAGGGACCTTCGTCGACAAGCATCCCGACGAAAGATGATCTTTGGTCACAAGGATGTTTCGCCGTGAAAGTCACTGAATTGAACAGTAGGTGCCTGTGATGTTATTGATGATAGATATTTGTGCGTGTACACGATCCATGTTACATGTCAATGATAATAAGAAACTTGGTTCGATTAGTTGGTATAACAAACTCACCTGTTACGTTATGTGTTACATGTGACAATCACATGAGATGTGAACTTGCATTAGAAAGGTGTATTGGCTACCTGATATGCTGTGATCTTGTGAGAATCGCAATCTGTGTGAAAATAATGTCTTGCTTAATTGAGAAACTGATATGCATTGGTAACCACGGTAGGGTCGGTTGATTAACTTGGAATCGGGTAACTTAACAAACCGAGCAAACCAAGGTGAGTTCACTGCTCTTTTTCCAAGCATGCATCCCGGGGAGGGACATCTGGTAATCATTCCGGGGAGGAACGTCGGGTTATTGGGATGTTGGTTATTACACTCATTTCTATCATTAAGTCCCATCATATACTGATTGGTTGCCAGGGAGGCAACAGGGTTATTAGTTGATAGCGCTATTAGGTTTGGCAACCTCACACCGTACCAGGGAGGACGGTCGTGAACTAATTACCTTAACCACTTGACCAATGTATGATAGAGCTTTGGGGTTTGGGCAAATAATCTGGAGCCATCTGCGGTAATCGATTTAATAACAACATCAAATCATTGAAATGTTTTATACGTATATCTGGTAACTAAAACGTGTTAACAAACTTTGAACTCACCAGCGTCGTCTGACACACTTATCTGCATGCTTGCAGGTCGTTAGATTCTTGGACATGGAACTTGCTATCTGGGAGGGCTGGAGTGGTCATGGGTCATAACTCTTATATATTTATTTTTGTTTAGTACATTGTTTTGAAACACTTGAACAACGAATAATCTTGTGCTTCCGCTGAACGCTTACTTTGGTTTTAACTTATGACTTGGAATTATATTATGAAATGAATCGAATGTTTTATTTAAATATTTATTATTAGTTCAATGTGATTGGTGGCTTGGATCCTGGAACGTCACACGTCCCGCGGTGTTCCCGCATGTGGTATTTTGGGGGTGTGACATGCATAGTTTTTATCCTTCATATGTAATGCTAACATCTTTCGATAGTTGTATTTTTGCTCTTCAGTTCGTGTATCTTTATGTGGATGAATTTGTGCCATGAATGCAAAGCCATCTGCATCATCTTCTGGCAAGAACTCACTCCAATCGAAACCTTCGTCATCTTTAATCACAGCTAAAGCTCTCGACTTCTCCTTTGGAGTCTCCTCGATTTGCTTCATTTTGGGCGGCTCTTCGCGGTTTTTGTGATAAACAACTTTCTTATAGTAGTCATCATGAAAAGGATTAGCTGTTTCATCCACTGCTGAGTTTCTACATTCCCGCTTGAAGTGCCCCTTTTGTTTACACTTGAAGCATGTCACTTTAGATTTATCAAAACCCAGTTTTGTCGAAGGCCCTCCAATGGAATTTCTTCCCGTGATCTCCATAAACCATTGTGCTCTCCTAATTACGCTTGCCATATACCGGCGTATATCGATCAATTCCATTTCTTTAGGATCAATCTGGTCATAATCCTCTTTTGTCAGATTTGTATTTCTGATTTTTCCAGCGACCAGGCTTTCATATGATTCTAAGATCGAAGCAAGAAACACCATTTGTTGTTTCGGTGTCTCTTCATTGAAGTTTTGAGCATTGTTCAGGTTCACAGCGATGTTACATTGAAATACATTTTTGGGAACATTTTGTTGTTACTGACTGCTTGGAACAGATGAAGAAGAACCTCCATGATAACCACTGCTGGGTGAAGAAGTGCTGCTTTTCATTTCTTGAGTCATCGTGTGTGAACGCTCAGCAGTGAATGCGGTTCTCGGTGAAGTGGTTTTCGGAATCTTACTACCCCTATAGTAAAGATCAACATTTTTTTGATATGGAGTGTTGTTTACTTTGTTCATTTTCTTGATTTCCAACTCATGACTCTCAAATCTTTCAATCAACCAGTCAACAGTCATTTCTGACATTGCTTTTGTGTTTTTCAGAACCAGACCATAATACTGCCAGTCTTTCTCTTCTAGTAAAGATTCAAACAGCTTCTCAACCATCTCTTCTTCAGTAACAGTGATGCCATATCTAGCAAGTTCTATCTTCAAATGGCAGAACCGTTCAACCATCTTTAATACATTTTCATTTTTCATACATGAGAATAAGTCAAACTCTTTTTTCAGCAGACGTTTCTTGATTTTCACAATCTCTTCTCCTCCAATACACTTCTTTTCTAGCTTAGCCCACAAATCCTTTGAATTATCGTAGCTAATCAAAGAAATAATATCGTCTCTGACGGATTGATGTAACAGGGCTACACACTTTTGTTCAGCAATAAACATCTCTTGTTCATTTTCAGCCAAGTTTTCATAATCTTTTCTTCCAATATCGTAACCGTTCTTCATACACCTCCAACTCATGTAAGCAAAAGCTTTCAACCAACCATCAAATCTGTCTGCCCATCAGTTGTAGTCTCCAATCGCCATCAGCTTCGGCGGCTTGTTATACGTTCCATAGGCGTTGTCGACACTAAGAGAATCTGCGATCGCCTTTTTCGGGTTTGGATTGGTATTGGTGTTTGTATTTGTTGATGCATGCAAAGACATCACTGAACGGGTTCAAGAATTCATCTCCCATCTTGAAAACACCTGAAAAAGTCAAACACTTAGAAAAATTTCACAACTTTCAAAAACTTGAAATTATTGCACTTGGGTCGAATGGTGATCCGATCGAGTGGTGATTCGATCGGATGACACAGGTGAAAGATAAACCAAGTAACAATCGTCGAATAGCACAAGTTTCAGATAGCAAGTGTCGAATGGCTATCCAATCGGATGGTGATCCGATCGGATGGTCGTTCGATCGATCGAGTGACACTTGAACCTCTAAAAGCACTTAAACCACAAAGCCAATCGGATCAGATGATGATCCAATCAAACGAGCACTGAACAGAATCTATGCCAATCCGATCAGATAGCTATCCGATCGGGTGAATGACGTCATCTTGTGCGAAGACTCAACATAGTTTTTGATCGATTTGATTCAGTTTTAGTCCGAATTTTTCAATGAAACTTTGTTGGATTGTTCTATGTTCAATTCTGATTCGAGTGATATCAAAATTAGTCAAATTCGTCCGTGAAATCTTGCTTAATTTTGATTTTTTCCGGTTTTAAGGTGTGAAAATGTAAAAACTGCAAGAAATGAAGGAGAAGATGAAGAATATGTCAAAATCTCCGGTGAGATTTGACAGAAATCGGCAGAAAATTGCTGAAAACTCGGTGAATTTGTTGTTGTTGTCTCTGATTCAACCTCCTGTGGCTCTGATACCACTTGTTAGGCCGTTTCGCAGGATCTGTTTGAGTAGAACGTGGCGGAATCGATCAGAATCGAGGTGCGGAATCCCTCGATAATGTCTGAGAATCAACAACGACAAGTTCAATGTTTAACGCATCTGATTTCATTGAATGATAGTGAAAATATAGAAGTTCCGGTAGAAAGTCAGACAGACAGAGCTTCGCTACAATGATCAGCAAAAGGTTCTAAACAACTAGCATTAACCAGCTATTTATAGGCAATCAGGGAAGGTAATAGTGTCACCTGGTCGGATGGTCATCCGATCGGATGGCCATCCGTTTGGTTGACACAAGTCATCCGACGGACTTCACTTTAACAGTTATGCACTGTTCCCTGAATTGTCTTTACACAAACATACATATACATATATATACAAAAATACATACACAGCACAAAATACATAAGACTCAATGCAGACGGAAGCTACAGACATATGTACTAACAATTCCCCGCCTCTTTAAACCGCAATGGTTGTGTTAAAAAAACGAAGAAGATCATATATTTAAAAAAGTTTAATAAAAGGAACAATGGGAAATATGAAAGAAACAAACAAAAAGTCTACAAAAAGTACTCTTTAATTATCTAACTACAAATATTTTTTCACCGAATATAGCTTATATATTTATACAAAAGATCAAATACAAATACCCTTATCACACAAAACGTACGAATAGGGTGAAAAGATAAAAAAACGCAGTGACATTTTTCGTAATTATTTACTCATAGAGTAATTATCAAAATTACACTACAAATGATCTCGTAGAGTAATTTTGATCTTGTAGGGTAATTTTGTAAAATGTTCTTGTAGGGTAATTTTGATCTTATATAGTAATTTTGTAGATTATCATAATTACTCTACAAATCATCTTGTATGGTAATTTTGATCTTGTAAGATAATTTTGATCTTTTAGGGTAATTTTGTAGAGTTTCATAATTACTATACAAGTGTATCAAAATTACTCTGCAAGTTTTAAAATTACCCTACAAAAACATTTTACAAAATTACCCCTACTGTAGGTCCGGTTTTCGGATTATTCACTATGTTCACGGTGATATCTAAACCTAAGTTTGATGTGCGGAATCCATCAGAAATAAGTAGAAACACAAGATTTCACAATTTTCTATGTTTTATAAACAATTCACAATTTTGGTACAAATTTGACAGCGCTTCGCCTCACAGTCCGTCACTCACATTCTCTAACACGTAGTCTAAACCATTCTATATATATACACATGTAATTCGCATGGATTAAGGTTTACCTTTGTGCGAACCAGCACGTTCGTGCGGACCAGCAGCTCATCCATGCGGATGAGCTACATCATGCAGATGAGCCTGTTTTACAACATAAACTCATATCTGACGCTATCTAGCCCAATTACATCAAGACGTAGGCGACAAACATATGCATTAACAGTCTCCCCCTTGGTTGTTGCCGCAGTCTTGATCTGCATTCTTGATCAACATCTTCAAATGAAAACCACAGACTCCCCCTTGAAAGATGCTCCACACACAAACAATATCTAAATAATCTCGTTTCTCCGGCTCTCATTCAACATTATTTGGTTTCAATGGAAAATTTTGAAAGAAAATCTTTTTGGATTTTTAATATAAAATGCTGAAATGTAAACAAACTGAAATGTAATATTTACAATTTATATTTTTGTGAGAAAATGTGCCAGAGAATCATAAAAGTTTTAATGAGATATATCAGCTGTACCGTTGATCTTTATGAAACACTTAGTTTAAACAATTCACATTGATTGTCGATATTGTTGTCCACTTAAACTCAATCTAAAAACTTTCGTAATGCTTACCGATATGTTAAGATACATTAATTTACATTAAGTTCTTATGGACCCCATGATCTCAGCATATCCCCTCATTGTGTTATACACTTACTCAAATAATGCCTTTAAACTTTCATCAATCTTTGATTTGTGTAAAAAAAAAGCAGAACATTTAAACATTAACAATCATGTCAATTTTTTGATACGTAGAGAAAGTCCAATGTTTAAAAAAAATAAGAAGTAAAAACAAGTTGAAATTGTTTAGATCTCAATCAGCAGTTTGATATTCTCATATACGCAGAGGTGATCCAAGATTTAAACGAAACACCAAGTAAAATAAAACAGAAACGTTCAGGCACTAACATCCAGTTCAATACTTTCGTATACGCAGAGGATGTCCAATGCTTAAACAAATAAAGAAATAAAACAAGTTTAAATCTTTTGAAAATATAAACACAATCATAGTGACTTTCTTAGTAAGTTGTGAAAGCTCACAAACTAACCGGTTTTTATGGTTTTCAGCATTCAGCAATTACCGAGTAGGTACACACTCACGAAAGGCAAAACTAAGTACTATTCTTTCAACCGTTTTTCCCACTACAACTAGGCTTTTTTTTTAAGTTTGTATCATTTTCGCAAAACTACTAGTCTAGCTGATCCTACCGACACATCTTTAGTGAGATTGTTTAACCATTTTAAACAATACAATTCTTTAGCATGCACTGATAGTCCACTAATGTACTATCATTTCCTCTTTTTGCACAAGTAATCTTTCGAAATCGAAAATAAAAATCTTCTGTGTTAACCAAACAATGATTTTTTTACGAATGCGAACGCGAGACTATCATTTTGTTTGTGTGAAAATAAAAACTTTCTTCAAACTTTGCATGAACAACCACTGCTTCTGAATAGATGTTTTCTGGAAGCCTGGTTATCCTGCACATGCAAATGAACTTTAGTCAGTTTTGAATTGGAGCCTAATCCATAATGGATTTAGGTAGACCAAATTCATCAATTTTAGAAACAGTAGTCCATTCACAGTCTCTATTGTCATCAAACAATTTGATAGATATTTCATCTGAAAATCTAATTTCTGTCCCCAAATTTGTATCTTATGAATTCGTTTTACTTGAATGATCTTTTGTTGGAGAGCAAAAGGATTCATCAGAACTAGTATCTGATTCCACGGTAGTATCCAAGGACAAAATTTTCATCAAATATTCTCTAACTCTTTTTCTCTTCTTTCTCAATTTATCTCTCTGCCCTTGTGATAGTTTTACTATCCATTCTTTGGGCTTTTCTCCAGCTTTCTTTTCTTTCTTGTGGGATTTATCCAACAATTCTCTCTTCGATCTTATTGGATAATTTTTGGCAAAATGGCCTTTGATTTGACAATCATAACATCTTCTCGTCTCAAATCTCTTTCTCCGGCAGTTAACTGTAATGTGTCCACTTAAACCACAATTGAAACACATCCTGTTGTCGTACCAATCTTCTCTCTCAGACCAAACACTCAAATCATAACACTGATTTGATGTGTAATAGTCATCATTCCATTTTCTTCTGTAAGCTTGATTTGACTTTTGAGCACTGTGGTTAAACCTGCACCATTTATTACCAACTTTTTGTGAGTTTTGATTTTTAAATTTTTTTGTAACACCCCAATCGCGTAACATGCGGCGGAAATATCGGGGAGTCACGTTACAAATTGCTCACAACAACTGGTACTAAATGGTTTCATTATTGTTATCATTGTTTTACAAACAAAGAATTCATGTAATTGTCTTTTGATTTAAGAAGTCTAAGGCTCGGATGCAGTCCTATGCGTTGCATACTCGAATAATTGAGACCCTGAAACATATGTGAAAATGAGAGTCAGCAATTAAGCTGGCGAGTACATAGGTTTTGTTAGCCAAATAAATGACAAAAAGTTTGGTATTGCAATACTTTGACAACTACGAGAGTTGTCGATTGAAAATGAAATCTTGAAGCCAAAGAATGGCAAAAGGTTTAGTATTGCAATATATTATCTTGACCATGAAAACTTGTGAGAAGGAGTTTCATAGTTAGATTCTTGAGAATGTTTAAAGTACTAGTTGAACTCCTTGATTGGATTCCTAGTGTACTTTAAATACATATGTACAAATTGATAACAAGTTGATGACCAAGTTGACAATTATGTGACTATGTGATATGTATTATGTCTATCCAAATCCTTGTAGAATCTTCTATATTTTCATATGTTAGATTCTTAGAATGATATCCCAAAAGTACTATCTTAAATCCTTAATGGGCTTCTATGCAATAGTTATAAGGATCCGACCAAACATATTATGTGACCATAGTTGTATAGGAAATAACCTTCCGAGGTTATATCTTATGGTCACTTCGTTTGATTTGTTGTAAGATAGGTAGTTTATATGCCTTAGGAAAACGACTAAAATGCCATTTTTGCGCATAATTTTATTTTAAGCATGTGTAACCTAAATTTTGACACTTAAACTGATTATGCAACATTATTAAACATGTTTAGGCATATAAAACTTATCATAGGACTAGTTAGACTATCCGAACGCGCTTTTGCGCAAACGACACGTTTCAAAGTATTCATTTTCCTCTGTCACACCCCGTTCGCGTAAAACAACAAACCGCGGCGGAAACGTCAGAGAGTGCTGTAACAGAATCATTGTTTCATAACACATGGTAATTAAAGTTTGGTTTTATTAAGGTAAATGATTACATTGTCTTAGTTTAAACAAAAATGGAACAGTAATTAAATTGTCTTTCATAGTTTTAAGTCACTAAGGCCCGAGTCCGCCTAAGTGTAGCAAGTTCATCATCAAACATTAGCTCCTGAAACACATGTGAAAATAGGTACGTCAGCATAAAAATGTCTGTGAGATACATAGGTTTTGTTGGTGAAGGATTCATGACTTGAAAGTTAAAAGAAGTGTTTAACAAAAAGTAGTTATGAATCTTGTAAAATGTTTTCTTTTATAAAATCATGTGAAAATCGATATGAAAATCAGATGATATAAAAGAAATATGTTTGGTTAAATAATTAACCAAATGAAAATGAATTGTATAAAATATGTCATTTGTAAAACAATGTCATTTGAGATATGTGTCATTTATGTAAAATGTGTCATGTCTTTGTTTTTGTCAAAGTGGTTTAGATAACGCTACGATATGTGATATAATAAAAGCACTTATATATAGGAAGTACCAGCGGCGTAATTGCGAAACGAATGGTATTTTTTGCATTCCCATCATTAAAATGAAATATTTTAAAGATTACAAAAATATTTGGATCTATCTACTAACAAACTTGCCGATCCGTGAGGATCTATCTACCAACAAACTTGCCAAGATCTATGTAGATGAGATTGTATCTCGTCATGGTGTTCCTTTGAACATCATATCAGATAGTGATGCTCGATTCTCATCTCACTTTTGGAAAACCATGCAATCTGCCATGGGAACCAAACTGAATCTGAGCACTACTTATCATCCTCAAATGGATGGATAATCTGGAAGGACGATCCAAACACTTGAGGATATGCTTAGAGCATGTGTGATCGACTTTGGTGGTAGTGGGAATTCGCATCTACATTTGATCGAATTCTCCTACAACAATAGCTATCACTCCAGCATCAACATGGCTCCTTTCGAAGCTCTATACGGGCGAAAATGTCCTTCACCTGTCTGTTGGAATGAAGTTGGTGAAGCTCAGCTCAGCTCACCGGACCTGAACTCATTCTGGAAACAACAGAAAAAGTCTAGAAAATTCGTGATAACCTTTTGATAGCTAGAAGCCGTCAAAAGAGTTATGCGGATAAACGACGGAAGCCCTTGGAATTCCAATTTGGTGATCATGTCCTTCTCAAGGTATCCCCTTGGAAAGGTGTGGTTAGATTTGGAAAGAAAGGAAAACTTGGACCTCGATATGCGGGACCATTTAAGATCGTTGAGAGGATCGGAAAGGTGGCCTACAAACTTGATCTACCATCTGAACTTAGGAATGTTCACCCAACTTTCCACGTGTCCAATTTGAAAAAGTGTTTAGCTGGTGAAAACCTCCACATCCCTCTAGGTGAAATTCGTGTCGATGACACTATGCACTTTGTCGAGAAACCTGTGGAGATATTTGTCACACCCCAAAAACATCGCAGCGGAAATACAAACGTGGCGGTGACGGAGGTTGGTACCCATAAGTATCTTAATAGAATATGCATTGTTTATTTTGGACATACACTTATTTAAAGCATGAATTTAGAGTTTAAAGTTCGGATACAGTCCATAGTTACAACATAGTTGTCTTGATCCTTATGGATCCAAATACACGCAGTCCCAAATTAGTTTTAAAAGTTATCCAAAACATTTTTAAACACGACAAGCATCACTACTACAAGATATGCCAAAATCCCGAAGCCGAACTCATGTACCTAAAGAACACGTAAAAATCAAGTGTCAACACAATGGAGGGTGAGTTCACATAGCAAATTTAAAACAACTTGTGTAAGGAAAATCTTTCTTAATAAAAGCATTTTAATGATTTAAAATATCCTGATAGGTTTAAGAAACTTTATTATATTTCCTTTGTAAAATGTCATGGAAGAAATCATCCGAAATGGCCCCGCAAGCATATCTCTGATGAAAACTTATACCCATGATTTTATTGTGATATCAAATTTCGGTTATGCTTTCAGTTTCGTAAGTTAGCTAGACGTTATGAGCTATACATTACGATTGAGGCGTTAACCCACACTAGACAATTAAAGAATTCAATGCGTCGCTATCTATCAACAATCCTAGGCGTACCATACTTAAGTGATTAATTCTTTGTGGCAGGATATCTCTTGTGTGCCATCCCTAATTATATAACCTACTGAATAACGATTTAATATCGTAGTTTGTACAAGTTTCGGTATTCTCCCGGAGTGTCACACCCCCAAAATCCACCAGCGGAGTATCACCGCTTGGAGGCGTGACGTGACCAGGATCGAGCCACCAATCATATTGAACAATGTAATTAAGTAAATAAACCAACCACAATACAATTGGTGACCAAAAGAAAGTAACCGACTTTAAGTTAACAGCGGAAGCATAAAACGTAAGTCCAAAACATAAGTTCCATAGTTCATAAGTTTAAAGTCCAATACGTAAGTTTAATAAGTTCATAAGGATTAAATATTCAGCACGGGACATAACAGTCCATATCCCACAACGACCTCCTCCTCGCGCAAGCTCCATAAGCACCTAACGACCTGCAAGGCATGTAACAACAAATCAACAACAAAGTTGAGCGAGTTCACAGTAGGTGTTCGTTATAAAGTAGTTTTTTCAAAAACTATGAGTTTGTTTGCAATTGCAGGTTAAATCAACTTTGCTTATTTTCCAAACCACAAACGGTGGGGGCTACCCCATGTTGTAAACCACTAGACTAGATGTGTGTGTGTATATATATATATATATATATATATATGTCCTTCCCAATCCGATGACAGAGGTACATATTAAATATGTAGGTTTAGCGCTGGTGTCCTTCCCAATCCGAGAACAGTGGTACGTAGTTAATACATAGGTTTAGCGCTGGTGCCCTTCCCAATCCGAGGACATAGGTACGTATGAGAATACGTAGGTTTGGCGCTGGTGCCCTTCCCAATCCAAGGACAGTGGTACGTAGTGAGTACGTAGGTTTAGCACTGGCGTCCTTCCCAATCCGAGGATGGAGGTAAGTAGTCTAGTAGTGGTGAAGGTACAAGTTCTGTCTCAGCTATTTAATCCCATTCCCAACCACCGGGAATCCCATGCCTTAGTATGGGTGTGAACTCACCTTTGGTTGCTCGGTTTGACTCTCAAAAATAGCTAACAGTCAAGGTCGGTCAATCACGTCCTAATATGATTACCACTTAGTTTATTAGTGACTTCAAATAAGCACAAAGTTCCTACATGCATCTACCACATAACATGCATCACTTTAACGGTTCATGCCCATATAAACTTCCCATCTATTCCCGTTCCTAAGCAAACATACGACATTGCACATAACACTTTTATTGACATATAACATGTTAGATCATTCACAGATAACCTACCCGACCTTTTGACACCCAAATTACTACTTATGTCGTTTCAGCTTTTATATTCAAAACTGGGCTGTTTTCAGGGATTTTAATAAAATAGTTAACTTGTTCCAAAAATTCCCAACTTTTTACAGAAGGTCTTAAACGATCCAAATATTATTTTGTAAAAATCTCGGGATTCCATTCATCACCAATATTTTATAAAAATCATTTTTCCGGACTGCAATCAGATTCATCTTTTTCTGACTGCAGTCCACGGAATAATTTATTAAAAATTTATTGTAAGTCCGATTTACGAAATTCCAGTGGGAGGATTACAAATACATCAGTGGTCATTTACAGTACAAATTTCATGACCTAGTTCTACTCAGGTTTCAAGTTATGATGAAGAACATAACACATATTTTCAGCAGTAAAAATGCAGCTTTAGCTGCTGTTACAAAACGACACTTTAAAAATAGTAAACGAAGTCCAAAAATTATGATTCCAGTGCCATTAGAACCATATTTCATAATAACACGTTTTAGACTCAAGAAAATCAGTTTTTCGTTAAATATTGACCTGTTTACAGCCAACTGAAGTTGGCTGTAAAAGCTTGGACAGAAGCTGTTTTTCAGCTTTTAGCTTTCTAACTCGTGTTCGATTGATTCCGTTAACATGTTTAGTGATCACAACAACATCTGTCACACCCACTCGTAGAGGAAGCGCGAGGTGTGATCTGTATGGTTTTCATTGCATAAATATCGATGTACATGAACAAACTATATGAATAAAACATACTCCATTGCCATTACATAAGTGTTTCAAAAGATTACAACATAAGTTTAGTGTCTCGGTTACAAACCATTAACGTAAAAGTAAAGTGTTATTGTTTCATACATCAACATGAAAATAAACTACTAAGGTTTAAACCATCATATTTCCGCAAATAGGCGGAATATAATAGTTAAACCCTCCAAAAGATGGCATGGAGTTCTGGTACTTGTTATCTTGACTGAGAAACCCGACATAGTCCGTTAATTCCCTTAAATACATGTTAAGTTTGGAAAACATCAACAAAAAGTTGGCGAATTCATGCAGTTTAGTTGTAAAAGATGTTTTTAAAATGTAAGTTGTAGTATGTAAAGCGTCAATGAAATCGTTGATCATTAATGTTTTGCAAGGACATTAATATGTGTGACGAAAAAGGAAGCAATCCAACCCTAGACGATTTTATGTCGACTACTATCGACTGGGACACAAAAGCACTCTTCTGTATGGGTCCACGTGTCATACCCCGACCACGTAAAACAACGAATCGTGGCGGAAACGTCGGGGAGTGTTGTAACAGAATTATTGTTCCACAACCATGGTAATTAAAAGTTACGTTTTATTCAACAAACGGAGAGTTACATTGTCTTAAAACAACTGAAACGAAGAGTTCATCACAGAATTAAACTAGTTCCATCTTTATTTTTAAGTCTCTAAGGCACAGGTCCACCCTAGTGTGTCATGAACATCCTAAGCAACAGCTCCTGAAAACACATGTGAAAATAGGTACGTCAGCATAAAAATGCCTGTGAGATACATAGGTTTTATGAAAATAGGATGCATGACTTGAGTTTAAAGAAATGTTTAATAAAAGTTAGTCGTGAACCTTTTAAATTGTTAAAAGTCCAAATGTAGTCAAGTAATGTGTAACAATTGTTATGTATGGTAAGTAAAGTGTAGTCACATGAACCAAATGTAAAGATGTACAAAACAAAGTATTTCGAATATATCAAAAAGTTATGTTTTGCAAAGTAAATGCATGTTTTACTGGTACAAACACTTATGTGGTAAGTTAACGCATACATTCAAGCCTTGAGACAGACAGATAACCCTAAGTCAAGGTTATCAAAGGAAATGTTTTCGGATTCGGTCATTCCATCCATCCAAACAAACCTAGGATTTTAGAAACGGGATTTATCAAGTCCTATGGTACCATTACTTACTACCGAGCGGCGTAGCTAATGTTAATGAACGTATATAAGTCCCGTTTGTTCAAACCAAATGTTATACCAAGTGTAAACATGTTATATGAAAACAATGTACTAAGTATGCTAAGTTAACATACAAAGCAGAAAAGTCATGTAAATCAATGTAGCCAAGTAAACATACATAGCAAAGCAATGTAATGTAAATCATGTACTATAAGTGTACTAATGAACATAGCAAGTACATGATGTGAAAACAGGAAAGCACGAAAGTAACAAGTAGGCACATGTGTTTCACCCCAAAACAGTTTGAAAACAGAAAAAGAGGGGTCTATGTACTCACCTTGATTTCGGGTAAGTCCAAACAATTATGCAAAGTGTGAGAGTTTTGGTGGGAACAAGGTTTTTCCACGTTACTCTAATGGTATGAACATGCATAAAATATTGCAATTGGTATCAACAAATATTGTTAATTGTAAACTGGAAACTAAGTCCATGGTGTTTGGTATGGTTTGACAAAAACGGTAACTATGGGTTTGAACAACTTAATTTGGGGAAACGGGGGATAAGTATGCATGGATTATTTAAGAACAGTGTATTTTATATAAATAACTAAGTTATACAATTACTGGATATAGAATTAATATTTGTATAGTTAAAACAGAAAATAAATATGTATTTAACTCAAATATGCAATTCTATAATTAATTATCCAAATAATTAATTTAAATCAGAAAAATTGAAAATAACATTTTTAATTATTAACATGTAATATTACTGATTTACAGTAATTATTAGGGTTCTGGAATAATTTTATATAAATAAATAGAATTAAAATAGTTAAAATATCAGTATTTGAGTTTATCAGTTTAATAACTAAAAATAATCTGAAAATAAACAAATTAGTTTATGAATTTTTATAAACTTCGAAAAATAGGTACTTTGTTATAAAAATATTTTTGGGCAGAATTTGTATAATTATATAAATAAAACAGTTTAGGTTTAAATAAGTAACTCAACTGATTTAATTATGTAAAATAAACTGTAAATAATAAAATAGTAACTTAATTTATATAAACTCAGAATAAAGTGTGTAATATCATAAAAATAATTTTGGACACAAATTAAATAGTTATTTAATTTAAATAAATAAGATTTAGTCATATTTTTAAAGTGTAAACACTGTTTAATTTTATGAAATATTAACAACAACATTATTTCTATAAAGTTTATCATCTTAAGTAATTATCCAAAAAATTTCAGAAGTTAACTCAAAAAATCCAATTTATCATAAATTTGTAAAGTTTAAACTGTTTTTAATTAAATAAAACCGTTTTACAAAAATTTTGGCTAATATAATATTTTTAATAAATACATCAGTATATAAAGTATTAATGCTAAAACTTTCAGATTCTAACTGATTAACATCGATTTATTATGAATTTTTGAAAAATCTGTTTTTATAAAAAAAAGACCAAGATGATGTACTGTTCATCATCTTCCCCAAATGTTGGTCAACATAAGTCAAACATCCCGAAACCCGATCAAAACTGAATCATATTGAAATTGAACTTGCAGGAACATAATACGAGTGAAAACATACCGATTAGACGGATAAAAAGTGACCGGTATCGGTCGGAAGGGAGAAATCGGCTAAGTCCGGCAACGTTTTTCGGCGATAATTTGCAGAACCGAACAGAAGAGGTTTTTCGATGTGTTTGTGAGTTATGAGGGTTGCAGGAGGTTTGTGGGAGTTCATTGATTCTTTATAACACTTCAATTCGACAGAAATCGACATAAAACAGTGGAATTAAACTCCACTTTGAATTTTAAAAATTTTCCGATTCACGCATGATAGACACTATTATGGAACGATTAAACGCGTGTGAAAGTTGTTTACGAGGTGAATATTCCGCGTGCAAGAACATTGGTCAGAGAAATCCACTATACACGTGGTTTTGATTTGATTCCGGCAACACCGGTTTCCCGGTTTATTCGAAAAATTAATATTTAAATCTAATATGTATATATATATATATATGTATAATACGATTTGATTATAAACCGGATGAGGCATTCCCAGCCGACCGGTCACGAGTTCACTTTCAAACCGATGCGTCCCGAGTTCGAATCCTCGGCTGACCGGTTTTTGTTTATTTTTTTTTTATTTTGAAATGGTAATTACACTTAGGTCCCTGATGTTCTAGTATGCACATATATGGTCCCTGTAATAGTTAACCAAATTAGATAACTAGGTTAGTGTTTATAATCAAAAACCTTATATAATGCTTAACCCGGTTAAGGTTATTTGGTTAAATCAATAAAAAAATGACAAAAACAGTCCCTAAGGTTCAAGTTTCAATTAATGACTAAAAGGTCCCTATACTTTTATTTCAAAAATAAATATATTTATTTTATTTAAAATATAAGTTTTAAAAATGACAATTAGGACCCTAGACTTTAAGTTTTCAAAATTTACATTTTTAACCCAAACTTATAAGATTTCTAAAATGACGTTTTAGTCCCCGGACTTTTGTACTTTCTAAAAATGACGGTTTTAATCCTCGAACTTAAAATCAACGTTTTCAAGCAAGTTTTAAGGAATGACAAAAAGGTCCCTCAACCTATATATTCTCATAATGACACATTAGGCCCTTGTAATTAATGTAGCCTTGTTTGTAAGTATGAAACTCAATCAAATTTGCGAATATTCACGTGTTTGTGCCGGTAAATCATGTAAAAGCATAAAACAAAGCATGTATCAAACAAATTGTATATTAATATATGATAACCACTATTATGTACGACCAAGAGTGGGGCTCGCCAAAACCCATTAGATCTAACCACTTGTACCTAGGTCCAAACTGGATTAATGGTGCTTAGATGTATAACCCTAATTCGCACATGATCTAAGGTGTTTCATTCCCTAACTTTAACATACGTTGACCATGTATTTTCCCCGATAGTTGTAAAGTTGTAAAACATTTAAATGAATAGGGGACATGAACTCACAGAATCGCGTCCGTGAATAGAAGTAACTATGATCTCACGTGCGGTCGTCCTGAATAGTGTTGCGACCTACAAATGTTCTTATATTTGTTAGACACTTCGGTCTTTGTAAATAACTTGAGTACAAGTCTTGTGTCTTAAATATGTGTAAGACTTGTATGTCTTTACTGTTCGTTGAACTGTGTATTAAATGAATGAATTGTTAAACTGTTATATATATATTTCACCATATATATATATATATATATATATATGTAATCTTGTATCTTGTGAGTTGTATCATCGGGTCTTGTCTTCTTTATTTGGTGTCGTTGTATAAGTAAATTGTATAATGGTAATTTTTACCAATTATATGTCATTGGGCTTAGCCCAAGAATTCATGTTATTGGGCTTAAATAGTGTTGGGCCTAAATAGTGTTGGGCCTAAATAGTGTTGGGCCTAAATAGTGTTGGGCTTAAATAGTGTTGGGCCTTGGCTCATATGTTTGGTATTGGGCTTAGCCCATGAGTTTTTGATATTGGGCTTAGCCCATGTATTTATGTTAAGCCCATTATGAAGATAAGCCCATTATGAAGTGTAAGCCCATTTGTATAAAATAGCCCATTTGAAAGTATAAGTCTTTCATTATTATAAAAACATTTTTATAAAATTTACTAAGTATACTTTTTAGTTAATAAAAACATAATAGTTTTTATAAGTTTCAAAATGTCCGAATTTTGTTAATGGTAACGTAATTTTTGTGTCCGCGTCGAAAGATCGCCTAAACGTCGTAGTAAGTCCTCGGATTGGAGATAGGTTCATAGGTTCGTCCGTCGTCCGATTTGACCATAATTTGTATCCGATTATTCGGATCGTCCGTAACTCATTTTTAAGGCGTATCTATATGAAATCTTGTAAGACTTCGATTATTATGTATCATGTGTTCATTATCACCATTGTAATCAAGTTCCTATCTGTGACAAATGGCAAATAACCGGAAATTCCGTACAGTCTAATCACTATTCTTAGTATATAATCTCATGCAATTAGCGTAATTAAATTACGTAACTGTGTCGTACATTAGATGACAGTGTTAGGACAAGAAAACAATGATATAGCATATGTTGGTTTTCGTCGTATTGCGAAACCAATTAAACAATGTCCTAAAAGTGTTGGTAAAAAGTGTTGCGCGCACTATTCACGGTTACACTATTCATGCCAGCAAAACCGTGAAAAGAGAACGAAACACGGAAAAACGACACACGTATAACATAACTGAGTCCGTTTATATAAGAAAACACTAATACGAAAATAAATCTTACAAAGATACAAGACTTTCCAGTACAACGCCCTAATCGCTAAATCGTCCGTTTCGCTAAAAATAAGACAATTTTAACTCGTCCAAAATAATAATTTAGCATTTCCGGGACTCCAAAAATATGACAAATGATGACAAACATATGGAAACAATATGAGGATATTAATGGGGTATTTGAAACATAAGCTTTCAACGCTGCGTTGTGACCCCCAAAACTTGTCCGTTTCTGCACCGACAAGCTAATAAACGACATTTCCGACGCTGAAAACAACCAAATGAAAGCTTTGTTGAACTAGTTAAGCTTAATTTGGGATTCAAAATAACTTCATACATCTTTTAAAATGCGGAATGACAACTTACGGCAAACTCCGTCGGTACGCCACAAAAGTGCTGAAAACTAGCCAATGAAGAAACGAAAAGCATTCAAAGTATCAAAACATGATTTCTACTAGTTTAGTGAACTAGTTAATGTTAATTTATGTTCTGAATTCCTAATTACCCCCTAATGGTGAAAGATTACCCTAATCACCATACTTAGCCTAATTACCAAAATATCTAGCCTAATTACCAAAATATCTAGATATTTTGGTAACTTTTATAAAAAATACTTATACTTTACCTCCCCCCACACCAAGTTGGTGGATTCAAGTTGGGTCCCACCCCACTTGATTAGTGTTGAAAATGAATGACTAAGTGCATGAACTTGGAAAACATAACACTTGAAAACTTATCCATCATTTTTTTCCTCACTTTTACACCCTAATAAAAAAAACACAATTCTCTCATCTCCTCTCTCAAAACTCATGGCTGAAAGGACAGCCCTAACACCACCATTTTCTTCATAAAAACATCACATTTAACTCACTTTAAAAGCCTAACAAGAACCTCTAAACATGGGTTAAGCATGGAGCTTCATCTAGGATCATCTTGGAGCTTAAATGTAACACCTCGAAAATTCGTGTTCAATAGAATAACGAAACGTGTCATGTAAGACAAAAATATTATTAAACACGGATCAAATTAAAGATATATGACAGGATTTAAAAGTGTCGTCATGTTAAATTACACCTCTGAACGACCTCATTATGAATCCCAAGACTAATAAACATCTGATAATACTCAAGACCGATTATTTTGATGATGAATTATTGCACAAGATAGGATTCTATGGAATTTCTACGATAAACCTTCATTTACGGCACTTTCAAATGAATCCAAGACTTTTACACAACATATCAAGGTGGCGCATACTGTACATGACCCAAACTTGAGGCCCCATACTGATAAAACATGGCCAAAAATCGTGTATACCCAGTTGCCCTTTCAAAGCATTGAAAAGCCAAGATTTTTGTGTCTGATCAAGGTCTTACGGACCGTAAGACCCACCCCTTACGATCCGTAAGGGGTGCCCAGCTATCAGATTCTTAACAGTTGTCTGTTTTAAGCTTGTAACCGACCCATAAACGATTTTCCTCATCTTGGACGACCCCTAAACAACCCCTAGACACTTAGGGACACTTGTTAGTGATCAAACATCAGTGGTAGCACTTGTTGTCAACAATCTATGAGGTTTAGAACACTATATAAAGGCCCTTGTTGCAACCAATTTGATCACACCTCACTTCAGCATTTCTGATCATTTCTGGAGCTCCAAAGCAGACTCAAGTGATCACTAATCAAGCATAGGACTTCAGTAAGTATGCTTAACCTTTCTTAGTTGAGTTTTTATTTAGTTTAAGCGTTTTTAACGCATAGTATGTACTAAAACTATTTTAAACATACAAGGGTTGATACCTACTGATATTTTAGGTAAATTATAATGTTTTAACAGTAAGCAAAAGTTGTTTAACTCAGACTTTAGTTTTGAGCTTTTCGGCTTATGTGAAATTACCAAAATGCCCATACGGTGCATGGTTTGGTTATAATTGATAAATTTCACATATATACAATACCCTACTGTTATAACTTGGTAAACTAAGTATTTTTTCTAAACATATCAGACCTGTAACTCAGGTTAATACTTAAACTCTTTTATAACATTATAAATGACCAAATTACCCCTACGGGGCATAGTTTGTGTTTAAATTCGTTTTGGGCATAATGGAAGGTATCCTACTGATATCACAACATAATTGAGGCATATTAACTTAGGAAACCTGGTTAGGACCCTTATGACTACCCGTTACGCCTCTTGCGCGTACGGTTCGGCTTATGTAACTAGTTTACATAAATTAGCCGAAACGGGTCAAACCTTATCGGTTTTACCCCAAAATTCAGAATGTGCCTAGATTACCCATATAAGGCAAGTCTTCAATCTTGTCGGGTCTAAATCACATTCTATTCCGGTCTTCTCCTTATCATGCGTTTGAACCGTATCCTCCTTTTGAAAACTAACCGGTCTAAGTCAAGACTTAATTAAAGACCCGCTAGGATTCTAATAGGTTATTAAAAAAAAACTTTCGTTCCAGATTAGGAGCCCAGTAAAAGCTATCTGTACTTGCTGAATTGATATACGGCTGGGATTGAATTTATATTTAGCTCAGGAAAATACTTTTAACTTATTTTCCCTATACGGGCTTGGGGTACGCTATATAAAATACCGCTTGGTCGGGCATTAAATCTTCCATCGTATGGTGGTTAATTGAATTTTAATCATCCCGTTTAAATTGTTTTGTTTGCTTAAAGCCTTTGGGAGGTTAATGACCATGTCCCGGATATCCTTGGCATCATTTTACGAAATGGCCACGACCTAAGCGCGGAGTGTAGGCGTACACTCGTTAGTGCATAAATAGATTATGTGGTGTGTCTATTGATCTTTAACCCGGCACGATCCGGGCTACTGAACGCATAAGGAACATGTAATTCTTTTACGAGATTATATATTTGAATAATTATCCAAAGTTATAAAGAGTTTGTGCCACGTGCATTCAAATCAATTTTATTAAACTTTTCAAAATGAGTCAGTTGATAGTATTTACCAGTGTAAACTGATGTATTTTCCAAAAAGGCTAAATGCAGGTACTATACGTAATAGGCTGGCTACTCCAGGCATCAATAATCAAGTCTCACAAGCTTTAGATGTTAAAGTCTGTTGAACAGTTTCCTTTTTATTTTTGATCCGCCTGTGGATCCTTTACTTTCCGTTGTAATACTGGATATTACTTTATATTCGGAATGTGATATATTTATCTTTTTCTTCCGCTGTGCATTTATTTATATTGTGTTGTTTGACTATGATGTTACCAACCACGTCACGATACTCCCCACCGGGCCCACCGGTGACACGTGGAATTCGGGGTGTGACAGGTTGGTATCAGAGCCAACACTGAGTGAATTAAACACTAGCCGTTTGTGTTTAATCTCAGTTACACAGATGCACATTCTTGAGTCTAGACAAGAACATAGGACTAATCCTAATTCATTTCATTGTCTTTTAATTGCTTCTTTTGTTATTTTTCTGATTAGCCCTTGCATGGGCAAGTCATTTTCTTAAGAAGTCCCGTTTAGGGCAACCATATACTTGTTTAAATTTTAAAGGAACGGTTATGTGACAACCCTCGTAATTCCATGTATCCGTACAATTTATAAATAATAATTAAAGTGCTTGATGATTGTGCTAAATTATTTAACTACTCTCTGATTAATGTGTTATACTTACATGTGCGTGTTAGCATACTAATAGTATGCAGAAAACTTGACTAAATGGTCCTGAATATTTTCCTATGTGTTAGGAATTAATTGTGTTACAAAATATAGGTATAAGACACCTTATGGAACAATTAAACAACTTAACGAAACAGTATCCGACCGAACAACCGGACATTACCCGGGACACCACATTTTTGCCCAGTACATTATTTTACTATTTTTGGGCTAGTCATGATCCCCGTTAGCCATAACACCCATTTAAATTCAATCCACTACACATAAGGGTCCATACTTACAACTTAACTACTAGTTACATTTTAGTTGGAAAATATTTACCTTAACCCCCCCCCCCCTTGTCCGATTTTGGTCCCTTGTTGGACCCACCACATGATCTTCACCATGCCTTCTATCTTTTCCTTGGATTTGATCCCTTATTATATTAGATGGGTTACTTGTTTGCTTAGACAAAATATAAGCAATGATGGTTATAAGTAAGACATAAGATCACAACCATTCCCTATCTTTCACACCCTCATTTCACTCATCTCTCCCTCTCACTTTTGGTTCCCACAAACCGCCACCATCACCCTCACTTTCACACCATCTCTTCCATTTTTACAAGTCCCTTTTTAAGCTTAGAAGGATTCAAGAAGGTAGCTACTTGTGGAGCTTCAAGAAGGGCTTTGTCTTGCTTGTTCTTCATCTTTTCTCATCATCCTCCTCAATAGATTCTACCCTAGCTATAAGCTAGTAGTAAGCTCTTGTTTAACCTTTGTTCATCTTATTTTATGGCTAACATTGTAGTATGATGCTTATGTTTACAACTAAAATGCAAGAACACTAAAAATAAACATAAAGGTTACATGAAGTTTACTTGTATATGAAATGCTATTAGTTGATGTTGTCATGGGTATGTTGTTGGTTTAGGGTTGGTTAATACATATATGATGATTGATCGTCGAACTCTTGATAAAATCCGTTGTTCGGACATGTGTTGATACAATATAGTAACATTTAAACTATAAAGAACATGCTGAATCACATTTCCATCCGACTTCATCAGGCTATAAACAGGTCATAAACTTAACGAAAAACCGATATTTTGAATCTAAAATATGTTATTATGAAATACGGTTCTAATGGCACCGGAATCGTAATTTTTGGACTCCGTTTACTATTTTTAAAGTGTTACTTTGTAACAGCAACTTAAGCTGAATTTTTGACAGCAATAAATAGGTGTTATACTTTTAGTCATAACCTGAGTTTTGTGATGAATCGGACCATGAAATTTGTACAGTAGATGACAACCGATGCATTTGTAATTACCCCACTGTAATTTCATAAATCGGACACTCGATGAATTTTTAATAAATTGTTCCGTGGACTGTGGTCAGAAATACACAAATCTGAGTTCAGTCTGGAATATGAATTTTTATAAAATATTGGTAATGAACCGGACCCCGATATTTTTACACAATAAAATATGGAACGTTTAAGACATCTTGTAAAAATTTGGGAATTTTTGGAATAAGTTAACTATTTTATTAAAATGTCCGAAAACAGCCGGTTTTGAATATTAATGCTGAATTGACATAAGTTGTGACTTGCGTGTCTAAATGTCGAGTATGCTATCGGTGAATGATCTAACATGTTATATGTGTTACGTGCAATATCGTATGTTTGTTTATGAGTGGGGAATGGATGGGAAGTTTATATGGGCATAAATCGTTAAAGTGTGTACCTGTTATGTGGTCGAAGTAATGTGCAAATAAACCATACGTAGGATACGTGTTATGCATGAGAAACTGATTGTTATCCGTACCTTATTAGGACGTGATTGACCGACCTTGACTGTTAACTATATTTGAGAATCTAACCGAGCAAACCAAGGTGAGTTCACACTTTTCTACAAAGCATGGTAATTCCCGGTGGGAATGGGAATGGGTTCAGGAATAGGGATTCCTCGTCCTTTGGGACGTGTTCAGGAATGTAAATTCCTCGTCCTGTTGGGACGGATTAGACTTACTGGACTAGAACTCTATCAGCGAAGTCCCTCCCTTTTTGTATCGACTTAATCGCCGAGGCTATGGTGAGCGGGTCATTAGTTAATAGCGCTATTAGGTTTAACAAACCTCACACCGTGCCAGTCGGACGGGCGTGTACTAATGAACTATGGCACGTCGGTGGTGATAGAACACCGACGCTAGGGCACAATTGATTTCTTTTGTTAGTAGTCGATATGATAAACGAGTCTGGTAGTTTAAAATACTGGGGCAGCTCCCCACGGCCAAAGTGCCGGGCTGGATAGCCAGGGAAGGTGGACATGGGATGGTTAACTAATAAACGTTTTCGAACTATGGGGTAACCCCCACGGCTGGATAGCCAAATGAGATTAAACGATGTTTTTGGAAACAACTCTAAAATGGACAACCAACCGTGAACTCACTCAACTTTGTTGTTGACTCGTTATTACATGCTTTGCAGGTCGTTAGATGCTATGGAGCTTGCATATGGAGGTGGTCGTTGTGGGATGCGAACCGATATGTCCCGTTCTTAATAAATAAACTTTATGAACTTATTAAACCTGCGTTTTGGACGTTAAACTTATGAACTATGGACTTATGTTGTGAACTTATGTTTTATGCTTCCGCTGTTAACCTAAAATCGGATTACTTCCTTTTGGTCACCAATCGTATTGTGTTTGGTTATATTTACTTAATTATGTTGTTCAATATGATTGGTGGCTCGATCCTGGTCACGTCACGCCTCCAAGCGGTGATACTCCGCATGGTGAATTTTAGGGGTGTGACAGATTGGTATCAGAGCCATTGGTTATAGTGAACTTGGTTTTTAAAAGGGAAAAGTTTTTGATAAAACCAGACTATAACCAGTACAGTGCTCAACGATCCACAACGACGCTACGCTCCACGTGCAAGACTCGACACCATAAGTGGTATGATTTATGTTATATTGTCGGTTAGATAGTTCTCACTGTGCATTAGATAATGTGGTAATTGCTATTTGAACCTTGTGTGCTTACTCTCTATTGTCGTCCCACACTTACGCACTTTCGCGAAACTTTTCTCACTTACGTTGCTTCATTATGAAGATCATGAGCGGACGCGGAGGACGTATCAACCTCACTCAAGCCCAGTTGACGGCTTTGATCAACGAACGAGTTGCTGAGGCACTCGCAGCTGTTCCTGCAGGAGGTATAACCTGCCGTATCAACCCATCTTAGGACGTTTAGATCCTACCTTCGCAAACCAACCCTCGTGCTTAACCTTGTCTTTTATTCTCACGCAACAGGTCAACATGCTCAAACTCCTGTGTGCACGTTCAAAACCTTCATGGACTGCCGACCTACTACTTTCAGTGGCACAGAAGGAGCGGTAGGCCTTCTACACTGGTTCGAGAAGCTTGAGTCTGTCTTCAAGATGTGTGAATGCCCCGAGGATCGTAGGGTGAAGTATGGTACTGGTACTCTTGAAGGGGTAGCGCTCACATGGTGGAACGTTCAGGTTCAGCTGCTGGGGTTGGTTGCTGCTAATTCCACCCCATGGAACGGTTTCAAGGAACTGATCAAAGAAGAGTACTGTAGTCGGGATGACATCCACAAGCTAGAGGTGGAATTTTACAATCTGAAGATGACGGGGTCTGAGATTGAGGCGTATACTAAGAGGTAAAACGAGCTGGCCATCCTGTGTCCAACTATGGTGGACCCTCCCATCAAACGTATTGAGCTGTACCTCAAGGGCCTTGTACCAGAGATTCAAAGTCACGTAACTTCGGCCAACCTGGGTACCATTCAGCAAATTATCAAGTTGGCTCATCGTCTCACCGACCAGGCGGTGGAGCAAAACTGGCTACCCAAACGTATCAGTGCCACAGCTACTTCTGATGCACCTACCGACAACAAGCAAAAATGGGATGGGAATTCAGGCAAAGGTTCTACTTCAGCTCAGTCCCAGCAGCGAAAGACAGATGAGTATAGGAGCCCCAGTCAGCAGTCTTCTGGGAATCAAGGTCAGGGTGGATACAAGGGAAATCACCCCAAATGTAATCGATGTAACTTGCACCACAGTGGGCCATGCGGTAAAGGCAACTGTCATCGATGCAACAAGCCTGGTCACATGGCAAGGGACTGCAGGAGTCAGCATCCGGCGAATCAGAACCGGCAGCAACAGCAAGCCCCACCCAATCAACGCCAGCAGCGGCAACAACAAGGTAACAACAAAGGGTGCTTTCAATGTGGTGCTGAGGGCCATTTCAAGAAAGACTGCCCCCAGTTAAAACAGAACTAGAACAACAACAATCAGTGGAATGGAAACGGCAATGGGGGAAACAACAATGGAAATGGGGCAAGAGGTCGTGCTTTCATGATTGGTCAGGGTGACGCAAGGAACGATCCCAACGTTGTGATGGGTAAGTTTCTTCTGGACGACTTCTTTGTTACTGTTTTATTTGATTCAGGTGCCGATACTAGTTATGTGTCCATAAAAGTTAGCCAAATGCTTAAGCGAACTCCAACACTCCTGAATACCAAACACACGGTAGAACTAGCTAACGGTAAAGGTCTTGAAGCCACACACGTAGTTAAAGGTTGTAACCTCGTCTTAGCTGGTCAGACTTTCTCCATCGATCTTATTCCTATCACACTGGGTATTTTTGACGTCGTTATTGGGATGGATTGGCTATCTCATCATCAAGCGGAGATTGTTTGCAAGGAGAAAATCGTCCTCATTCCTCGTTCTGGTGAAGAACCTCTCATGATTCGTGGCGACAAGAGTGGTGCTGTCGAAGGCATCATCTCTTTCCTTAAGGCCCAGAAGTGTTTGCGAAAGGGCCACACTGCCATTTTAGCACTCGTTACTGACACATCAACGGAAGAGAAGAGAATTGAAGACATCCCTATTGTGCGCGATTTTCCCGAGGTATTTCCTGAGGAATTACCTGGTCTTCCGCCTCATCACCAAGTTGAGTTTCAAATCGAGCTAGCTCCTGGAGCAGCGCCAGTAGCTCGAGCACCATATCGTCTAGCTCCATCAGAACTTGAAGAACTGTCCACACAACTACAAGAACTCTTGGAAAAAGGGTTTTATACGTCCTAGGTCTTCGCCCTGGGGAGCTCCAGTACTATTCGTAAAGAAGAAAGACGGTAGCTTTAGAATGTGTATTGACTACCGCGAACTTAACAAGGTGACCGTGAAGAATCGTTATCCTCTCCCACGCATTGACGACTTGTTCGATCAGTTGCAAGGGTCGAGCTATCACTCTAAGATTGATTTGAGATCGGGATACCATCAGCTGAGAGTCTGAGAGGAGGACGTCTCCAAAACAGCATTTAGAACTCGTTACGGCCATTACGAGTTTCTGGTTATGCCATTCGGGCTGACGAATGCACCAGCGGTCTTCATGGATCTCATGAACCGAGTGTGCAAGCCTTACCTGGATAAGTTCGTTATTGTGTTCATTGACGATATCCTGATCTACTCCAAGAGTCAGGAGGAACACGAGCAGCATCTACGACTTATGCTGGAACTTCTTCGAAAAGAGCAGTTGTATGCCAAGTTTTCGAAATGTGACTTCTGGCTTCGCGAAGTCCACTTTCTAGGCCATGTGGTAAACAAGGATGGAATTCATGTGGATCCATCTAAGGTGGAGTCGATCAAGAACTGGCCTACACCCCGCACACCAACAGAAATCCGCCAATTCTTGGGTTTGGCCGGATATTACAGAAGGTTTATAAAAGATTTCTCCAAGATTGCGCAACCTCTCACTTCACTGACTCAGAAGGGTGTCATCTATCGTTGGGGTTGTGACAACCCTCAAAATCCCATGTATTCCATACAAATTATTAATGATAATTAAAGGGTCTGACGACTGTGTGGAATTACTTAACTGCTTTCTGATATCTGTGTTATGCTTACACGTATTTGTTAATATGCTAAGGAATATGCAAGGAATATGCTAAGGAATATGCTAAGGAATATGCTAAGGAATATGCTAAGGAATAAGCTAAGGAATATGCTAGGAATATGCTAGGAATATGCTAAGGAATATGCTAGGAATATGCTAGGAATATGCTAGGAATATGCTAGGAATATGCTTGGAATATGCTAGGAATATGCTATATGGAAGATCTTATAAATACCACCATTCCAACCAAGCTCTCTCTTCTCTCCCTCTCCTTTCCCTTGTTCGGCAGCCACCTTCCACCATACTACCACCATCATCAAGCTCTTTTTCAATCATTCCTCATACATACAAAGGTGTAAGAGGTCCAACAACGAAGCTCGGTGCTCTCGGAAGTGGAAGGACCTCCTCCATTCGCTATTAACCACCACATTTCTTCACTCGAACTTCCCTAGCCTTGAGCTAGTGGTAAGAACTTAGATCCATTCATTCTTTATGTTATTTTAGTGGTTAATAGATGTTAGAATGATAAAAAGTTAAGAAACTTCAAAGCTCATGAACAAGTCTTGAACATAATGTGTAAATGTGTGGATAAAGAGAAGTTATGTGTGTAAATCATGTAGATCTTGTGTGATTATAATTATTGGTTGATTATTTGATGATTTGCTGACTAATATTAATATGTCATGTTGTTGTGGTCACTAAACTTGTTAACGGAATCGATCGAACACGATTTAGAAGGTTAAACACTGAAAATCAGCATCTGTCCAACTTTTACAGCCAACTTCAGTTGGCTGTAAACAGGTCTTAAACTCAACGAAAAATTGATATTTTGAATCTAAAATATGTTATTATGAAATACGGTTCTAATGGCACCGGAATCGTAATTTTTGGACTCCGTTTACTATTTTTAAAGTGTTAATTTGTAACAGCAACTTAAGCTGAATTTTGACAGCAATAAATGGGTGTCATACTTTCAGTCATAACCTGAGTTTTGTGATGAATCGGACCATGAAATTTGTACAGTAGATGAAAACCGATGCATTTGTAATTACCCCACTGGAATTTCGTAAATCGGACACTCGATGAATTTTTAATAAATTGTTCCGTGGACTGTGGTCAGAAATACATAAATCCGAGTTCAGTCCGGAATATGAATTTTTATAAAATATTGGTAATGAACCGGACCCCGATGTTTTTACACAATAAAATATGGAACGTTTAAGACATTCTGTAAAAATTTGGGAGTTTTTGGAATAGTTTAACTATTTTATTAAAATGTCCGAAAACAGCCGGTTTTGAATATTAATGCTGAAATAACATAAGTTGTGATTTGCGCGTCTAAATGTCGAGTATGCTATCTGTGAATGATCTAACATGTTATATGTGTTATATGCATTATTGTATGTTTGCTTATGAGTGGGGAATGGATGGGAAGTATATATATGGGCGTAAATCGTTAAAGTGTGTGCCTGTTATGTGGTAGAAGTAATGTGCAAATAAACCGTACGTAGGATACGTGTTATGCATGAGAAACTGATTGTTATCCGTACCTTATTAGGACGCGATTGACCGACCTTGACTGTTAACTATATTGAGAATCTAACCGAGCAAACCGAGGTGAGTTCACACACTTTCTAAGGCATGGGATTCCCGGTGGTTTGGGAATGGGTTAAAGAATTAAAACTAAATCTACATATCCTCCTTGGGTAGGATATGTACGGCCATCCTCCATAGAGTGGATGCCATTATTAAACCTACGAATTCTCCTGGTGCAGAATACGTACGTTCGTCCTCCTGGTGCAGGACAACAACCTTTAAACTAGCTAGACAAAACTCTATCATGAAGTCCCTCAATTTATATCGACTTAATCGCCGAGGCCAATGGCGAGCGGGTCATTAGTTAATAGCGCTATTAGGTTTAACAAACCTCACACCGTGCCGGTAGGACGGGCGTGTACTAATGGACTATGGCAGATTGTCAGTGATGATAGACACTGATATAGGGCACAACTTATTTGCGTAGCAGTCGATATCATACCGTCTAGTAGTTCAAACGGGGAAAACCCCCACTGATCATGGTTATGGATTGGGTAAAGAAAAGGGAAATGGTTAAACATACTTTCAACTACGGGGTAACCCCCACGGCAATTACGCCAACGAAAGTCAAACCACGTTTTTCAGAAAACAACTTAAAACTAAACAACCAAACGTGAACTCACTCAACTTTGTTGTTGACTAGTTGTTACATGCCTTACAGGTCGCTAAATGTTTGGAGCTTGCACGGGGAAGGAGTCGTTGTGGTGTACGGACTGTTATGTTCCGTGCTTAACGTTTAAATCCTTATGAACTTACTAAACTTGCGTTTTGAAACTTTAACTTATGAACTATTGACTTATGCTTTTGAACTCACGTTTATGCTTCCGCTGTTTAAACCAAACAAGGTTAACTAGCTTTGGTCACCAATCGTATTATGTTTGGTTTTATTTACTTAATTGAGTTGTTCAATATGATTGGTGGCTCGATCCTGGTCATGTCACGCCTCCAAGCGGTGGTACTCCGCATGGTGGATTTTGGGGGTGTGACAGGGGTGATGCACATGAGTCCGCATTTCAACATCTAAAGGATAGACTTTGTAGCACGCCTATCCTCTCATTGCCCGAAGGCACCGATGATTTCGTGGTTTATTGCGATGCTTCCATCCAAGGACTTGGTTGCGTGTTGATGCAACATGACAAGGTCATTGCCTACGCATCACGCCAACTTAAGGTTCACGAAAGGAACTACACTACGCATGACTTGGAATTGGGAGCAGTTGTTTTCGCACTTAAGATATGGAGACATTACCTGTATGGTACCAAGTGCACCATTTACACCGATCACAGGAGTCTCGAGCACATCTTCAAGCAAAAGGAGTTAAACATGCGTCAACGCCGATGGGTTGAGCTCTTGAACGATTATGAATGCGCTATCAAATATCATCCGGGCAAGGCCAATGTTGTGGCCGATGCCCTCAGTCGAAAGGATACTATACCTAAGCGTGTACGTGCGTTACAGCTTACCATCCAATCCAACCTTCCCGCTCAGATTCGCGATGCTCAAGTCGAAGCATTGAAAGCAGAGAACATCAGGGCTGAATCCTTACGAGGATCAAGGCAGCGGCTAGAACAAAAGGAAGACGGTGCCTACTATGTTATCGGACGCATCTGGGTTCCACTTTATGGGGGATTACGCGAGCTTGAGATGGATGAAGCACACAAGTCTCGTTATTCAGTACATCCTGGTTCGGATAAGATGTACCACGACCTCAAGACTACGTATTGGTGGCCTGGCATGAAAGCCCACATAGCAACCTACGTCAGCAAGTGCTTGACTTGTGCGAGAGTCAAGTCTGAATATCAGAAACCATCAGGCCTACTTCAACATCCAGAGATCCCGAAATGGAAATGAGAGCAAATTTCCATGGATTTCGTTACTGGTCTACCCAGATCTCAACGCGGAAACGATACCATTTGGGTGATCGTAGATCGACTGACCAAGTCTGCACATTTTCTGGCTATCAAAGAAACGGATAAGTTTTCTACTCTTGCAGACATTTACCTAAAGGAAGTAGTGTCAAGGCACGGAATGCTAACCTCTATTATATCTGATCGTGACGCGTGTTTTACTTCTGAACTGTGGCAAGCAATGCACAAGTCTTTTGGCTCACGTTTAGATATGAGCACCGCTTATCACCCACAGACGGATGGGCAATCTGAACGCACCATCCAAACCCTTGAAGACATGCTCAGGGCATGTGTAATCGATTTTGGTAATGGCTGGGAAAAGCACCTCCCGCTAGTGGAGTTCTCATATAACAACAGCTACCACACCAGCATTCAGGCCGCTCCGTTCGAGGCATTGTATGGACGCAAATGCCGATCAACTCTCTGTTGGGCAGAAGTTGGTGACAATCAAATCACTGGCCCATAACTTGTGGTGGATACCACCGAGAGAATTGCTCAGATACGACAGCGAATGGCGGCAGCTCGTGACCGTCAGAAAAGCTATGCTGATAAGGGAAGAAAACCACTCGAGCTCCAGGTTGGGGATCGAGTGCTACTCAAAGTCTCACCTTGGAAAGGTGTAGTCCACTTTGGAAAATGAGGCAAACTCAATCCGCGTTATGTCGGACCATTCGAAGTCATTGAGAAAATTGGCAAAGTCGCCTACAGGTTGAATCTACCTGAAGAACTCAGTGGAGTTCACAACGTATTCCATGTGTCGAATCTGAAGAAGTGTCTGTCAGATGAGACCCTCATAGTTCCTCTCAAGGAACTCACAATCGACGACCAGCTACGATTCGTCGAGGAACCAGTAGAGATTACGGATCGAGATGTTAAGATCCTCAAGCATACCAGGATACCTCTGGTTCGAGTTCGTTGGAATGTTCGTCGTGGCCCAGAGTATACCTGGGAACGAGAAGACCAAATGAAACTCAAGTATCCCCAACTGTTTAAGAAAAACGCAACCACTACTGAGGCTGAAGCTACTGCAGAATTTCGGGACGAAATTCCCAATCGACGGGGGGATGATGTGACACCCCAGGAAAATCAGGAAAACAACGCAACTTAACTAGCTTCCTCAGTAAGCACGAGCTAAATTTCGGGACGAAATTCTCTTAACAGGGGGAGAATGTGACAACCCTCGTAATTCCATGTATCCGTACAATTTATAAATAATAATTAAAGTGCTTGATGATTGTGCTAAATTATTTAACTGCTCTCTGATTACTGTGTTATACTTACATGTGCGTGTTAGCATACTAATAGTATGCAGAAAACTTGACTAAATGGTCCTGAATATTTTCCTATGTGTTAGGAATTAATTGTGTACAAAATATAGGTATAAGACACCTTACGGAATAATTAAACAACTTAACGAAACAGTATCCGACCGAACAACCGGACATTACCCGGGACACCACAGGTTATGTTTAAAATATCATTCTTATATTATAAGATCTACCATTATAATAAAATGACAAAATCTAAAAAGGGACAAGACCTAGCCTCGTGTCATTATTAAGACCCGACCAAGATGGCAGTTCCTCAATTTAGGTTCAGATCCTTATTAACATCCCGAGTTAGGATTGTTCCGCGTTAATTATTAAAAAGGAATCTTAATGGTAAGCCTAGCCTATATGACGAGGCCAAGATGGTAGGACCTATTCAAGAGATTCAAATCCTTGTTAACACCTAAGAACGTGTTAGCACTCTTGACAGATGTGATTCGAGAAAATCACAACAGTCATTCTTATATTGGATTCTTCCAATTTTCTTATCTAGTCTATTGATTTAGAAATCATGGCTTATATCATCCTATAAGATGATCATATTATAAACAACCCTTAGAAGGGAAATGCCTACGGGCAATAGTTATTGTCCTCTGAGACTAAAGACAGTGGTAGCCTACAACTCCCTGTCAAGAAAAAGTAATGAACTTTGATTCACACCTAAATGCCTCGATCCCAAATGATCATGGCTTATAAATTAAACTTGTCCACGTGACTAGGCCTTTTGTGCTATTACTAACTTATAAATTTGACTCGATTCTCTGAAATCATGGCTTATAAATTAAACTTGTCCACGTGACTAGGCCTTTTGTGCTATTACTAACTTATAAATTTGCCTCGATTCTCTGAAATCAAGGCTTATAAATTAAACTTGTCCTTGTGACTTGATTTTTGTGCTACAGTTATATTTTAATTAAATCCAGGATAATATTAATAAAAATCCTGAATAAAAATAAATATCATTCCTTTCCTGCCAGTATAAATATTAGAAGAGAATCTTAAAAGGTTTGACCTAGCTTGAATGTCATTGAAGACCTAGCTAAAATGGTAAAACCTATTTAAAAAGAGATTCAGATCCTCGTTAACATCTGAAAATGTGTTAACACTCCCGACAACAGTGATGCGATAAAATCACACTTGTCATCCTTATATTAGGAGTTTTCCAAATCCCTTAATTAGCGTAAATGATCAATAGGAATCATGGCTAGTAAACGTCGAACATGATGTACGCATCAAAACATCCATTTGGGATGTATACCTACGGGCAAAGGTGTATACATGAAAAGATAGTTTTTATTTCATAAATTCTTGTCAAGACAATGAACTATGAAATTTTCTGATCCAAAGGAATCAGCGATTATGTTTTAGATTTTTCCCTAGTGACAAGGCCCTGTGCCATCAAGAGTCCTTGGGAACAAGCTCTTGTGCTATATAAAATGTCAGTGCGACATTGACAGTCGTGATTTATGTCCCCTGTCTAATAAATATGAAGGATTATATTCTGTTTACACGCCAAGGATGGTTTACTTAAAAACCTAGGCAGAACATAATCAAATAACTTAAATACTATCTTTTAGCCTATAGGGTTTATTTACACCATAGCTATTTAATCAACAAATTCGACAATTCACCATATAATTTAACCAATTATTACTACCTGGTTTGTGGTCTTCAAAGCTTCACCATGGTTAACTCCTCTGAAGCTCACAATCATCCTGTTAATCAAAATGACGATTCAAGGAGACCCAGGGTATGGATTGCCTAAGCACTTGTTGAATATGGTATTTAATACCAAAGCTTCGAGTATGGAAAACTCAGAAGAAACAAACAACAGTCGCGATGCTAGAGATGCGAAAAATGTTAATAATGAATCCAATATGAACCCCAAATGTTAATAGAGTAAATCTCCAGAACTACAATTAACACAGTTATTAGAAAGGCTATGAAAAAAGTCATGAAAAGGCTTAAAAAGCCGAATGATGTTCGCTTTAAAACACATGTCGCTGCTCATAAGAAGAGCTATATTCATACTTCAAATGCGAAAAATAACCCAAACAAAATCATAAGTGGCAAGAAGCCCTTTTCCTCTTAGGATGTACTTAGAAGTACTTCGTCTCTTAGAAGTCAAGAGACTTCAATAGTAAAAAGGGGCCATCGATTTCAGGAAATTGTTGGATGTAGTAGAAACCATTAGGTATATCAGTGGTTATGTTGGAAAGGACATGGTAAGGTATACATCACAGCCATTCGATAATAATACTCCTAATTAGTGAGGACATCATTGAAGTCCACAAGAAAAATCCCCTTATGCAATATGGGATGGTCCAAGTTTTTTTAAGGACCTTATTAGAAAAACCTATTACCCACATCACAAAATGGAGAAAGATGAAATAAAAATTTTCTAACTCTCTCCATAAAAGTTCTAGACTGTCGACAGTATGTCACACATTTTAATTCGTTGGCTGAGATAGTACCCTAATCAGTTTACCAAAAAATTCTAAGCTTAACGCAAATAATTATTAGTGGTTAGCATCGGCAATAATAGGGCATATTAATTTTTCAAAACCTGCTCATTATAAATCCATTATGGATCTACCTCAGCTACTCACGTTATATAGATTAAGAAACGACCAGTCAAAGCTGAGACTGCCCTAAATTGTCATAGATTTTGCAGCTAAGTTTGAAAGGATTAAGAATGGAGGCGTTTAACCCTCCTGATAAATGATTAGAGGCAGTTCACATTGATAATGACACCGGATAAATCCCTTATTGTGATTTTATTGCTAAAAGTTATATTTGGGTTCAGGTGCTGCTAAGTCTCTCATAAGACCATAAGCTTAGCAAACCTTTTAGAAATATTTCCGTAAAAACCCCATACATTAAGTGTAAGGAAAAAAAAACTTACAGGCGAAATCATAAGAACCATTTCTTCTGTTCCCGTCAGAAACCTTCAATCGTAAAATTTTAGAAGTACCCTCTCTATAGAGGAAGTGCGTCAGCATATATAATTGATATCTCTTTAATCTCTATCGATTGTGAATACCAGATGGTATGATAAAAGCACCGTGTGAGGATTTGTGTATCTTAATATGTCCCATAGATTGCTTCCATGCCTGATTAGTATGGAGGTTTAATGCATGGAACTACAAAGATACTGTCACACCCCGACCACGTAGAACAACCAGACGTGGCGGAAACGTCGGGGAGTGTTGTAACAGAATCATTGTTTCATAACCATGGAATAAATAAATTTTGTTTTATTGAATAAATGAACTCATTGTTTTAATACAATCAAATAAGTACAACTATGATCTTCCAAGTTTTAAAGTTGCTAAGGCACGAGTCCATCCTAAATGTAGCATGTATCAACAATCATCTCAAGACAGCACCTGAAACATGTGTAAAAATAGGTACGTCAGCATAAAAATGTATGTGAGATACATAGGTTTTGTGAATATAGGATTCATGACTTATAAGTTTAGAAAGAGTTGTTTAACAAAAGTCAGTCATGATCCTTGTAAAATGTTTTGTTTTAAAAATCATTCGAAAAGTGATGATAAATTAGATGATATGTATAAATAAGAGAATAAAGTATGGTTAAATAAATAACCAAGTAAAATGAGTTTGTATAAGATAAGTTGTTTTGTAAAACAATGTCTTGTGAAAAGTATGTTATTTGTATAAAATGTTATATTACTTAAATTGAAATGATTCAAATAACGCTACGATATGTAATACCATACAAACACTTATATATAGGAAGTACCAGCGGCGTATCCACCATGCTTGTATCATATTACAAACGCCTCGTTACTTAAGTCACTTACTCAAACCAAACCACCAATATAGAATGTTCATGTTTAAACCAATAGTCCAATGTTATTGTATAACTCAAGTTAAATGTAAACCATGTAATGTGTAAACAAAAGTTATGTATGGTAAGTAAAATGAGATTTCTTAAACCATAAGTAAAAATGTACAAAACAAAGTGTTTGAATAAATTAAAAGTTATGCTTTGTAAAATAATGTAAGGTTAAACGAATAACCTTATAGTAGCATATTAAAAGTATACTTTGGATTTGTAAATAACATATTAAACTATGTTTTGGTTTCATAAATAACATATCAAAATATGTTTTGGGTTTTATAAATAACATATAAAAATATGTTTTGGTTTGTTGATAAAATATATATGTTGGTCCTGTACAATACCACACATGAGAGTATATCAAACTATACTTTTGGGAGTATATCAAAATATACTTTAAATGTGTGATTTAAGAATTCATTCAGACCTAGTGCATCAAACTACACCTTTGAGACTACAAGGATACCACAAAGGCAATCCCTATTTGGATGGAGAAACAAATTGGTTTCAGACATTCCATGACAACAGGAATGGGGTGTCTAATCCTATAGCGCTATATCATACTACCAATCGGTCTGGTGAACATAAAATAAGTACAATTCAACATTTTATTTTATGTTCTTTGAGAAATCAGTTTTTAAACCATAGATAGTCATTTAGTTTGTCGAATGATAAGTAATAACATGTATAATCAATTATACTTTGAAATCATGAAAATAACACATAGGTACACATGCTTCACCCCAAAATAGTTTGGAAAAACAGTAAAATAGGGGAACTATGTACTCACTAGAGATTGCTCAGAAGTCCTAAGATAACCACCAAGCAATGCTAGAAATCACGGAATCAAACGGCACCTAATATAGGTACTATGTTAATAAACCGGACCTAAATCGGAGGATTTAGATAGAATGAGGGTTCGTGAACCAAACGAGTATGGAGACTCGTGTCATATGGTTTAACAAAGCCTACATACTAAATGAAACCTAACCTAAGTGCTTACGACCCATTACGACCCGTTTAGGTAGCTTATGCTACTTTAACGCATCGTTCGCGTGAAACGCGTTCGGAACGCCTAACTAGTCCTATGACAAGTAAAATATGCCTTAACATGTCTAATATTGTTACTAAATCAGTTTAGATACCAAAAGTTATGTTACATATGCTTAAAAAGAATTTTGGCGTAAAAAGGGCATTTTGGTAATTTACCTAAGGCATATAAACTACCTATCATAAAACTACTTAAACGAAGCGACCATAAGGTATAACCTCGGAAGGTTATTCCCTATATACTATGGTCACCTAATGTGTTTGGTCGGATCCTAATGATCGACCAAACGGGTCGGGTTCGAAAGTATAAGCGATTGTTTAGATCGCTTACCTTACGACCCTATATAAGCACTAAACTAAAAGTGACGAGCTAAGCATGTTAAAACATGCTTAACTAAGTTTAGAAAACAGGTTTGGTATCAAAACAAACGGTTTTGATACCTAACAGTAGTTTGGTTACAAAATACGCAAGAATGCGCATTTTGGCCGAAACTACGACTCGTCACTGAGTCTTGATAACGTGGTAATCAGTAGGTATAGTCACTAAGGACTATAACCATCGTGATCACGCTCACGTTATGAAGTTCAAACGAAATCGACTATAAACTGGTCAATGCAGAAAGTCAAACAAAGTTTGACTTTCGGACTCAAAAAGCAATAAAAGAACGAAGGAACACTTACAAAGGGTCCCCGCAAGATTGATAATCCAAGTATTCTCAGGTATGAGGTGATGAAACACCCCAACTTAGAGAAATCTCAGATTTCATGTGGGTTTTGCAATGAAGTGGGTTGGGTATTTATAGTTTTCGGTTCACCGTTAGGATCGTTTCTTGGAGAAGAGGGAATGATCACATCCCTACACTTGTTGGCAAGCTCATGAACATCAATTGGCCCCCCATGATCAGTTAGCAACATGTGGAAATGGCCTTTGGAGTGTTTAAAAGCTGATAACAGCAGCCAAAAACGATTTTCTGCATTTGACCCCTGCTTGCGCAACGTAACGTTTTTTGTGTTGAGGTGCGCAAGCACCTGCAGACCAGAGAGTTTGAAAAATGGCAAAACAGGCCCCTGAAGCTCCAAACTTGCTATTTGATGCATTTTTGACACGTTTAAGCCCCGTTAACCCCATTTCAAATCTCTAAAATGAAGTTAAAGTATAGGGAACTTAAAATGTGCTAAAAAATATCTCAGATGTCGGTTCGTTTGGCCGTACAATTGCGATGTTCGCTTAATTACGACGGAATGCGCATAAGCGCGAAAAACGATCCAAATTGCGTGACGAATGGATTTTTCTCATTCCAAACACTAAAATAAAATATTTTAGTGCCTACATAAATTTTTTGGATGTCCGGATGTATTCAGAACGTAAGTTATGCGCGAAAATGCAAACTTATGCACTTTTTGACGCTTTTAGTCCCTGAAAGACCCATAAGTTTATTTTAGCACACCGAACCCCTCAAAGCCTATTTCTATGCTATATAAAGGATATTTAAGGTGTGTTTAAGTTATGGTTGTGTTCCAGAATGTCTGTTACAGTTCAAATTGGCATACTTTCGCAGTTTGTCAAGTTTAGTCCCTGTAAGCGAATTAACTTGTTTTTGCCATACCAAAGCCTTTAAAACTTATTTCTAAGTTATGTAAAGGTTATTTAAGGTATGTTAAACCTATTTCACTATTCCAGAGTGTTCGTTGGATTAAACTGGTTATATTTACGCATCAGAGCGCGTATAACCCTCCAGAAAGCGATTTTAAGCTTAAAAATCGAACAAGAGTTGATATGTGCAAACGATACACATATTTTTACAAATCCCAAGTATGAAATACAATATTTCATTGGTTTGGCATTTGTTTGATGGTTGAAGTGACACAGGTGTCACAGTCTCCCCTACTTTAGGAAATTTCGTCCCGAAATTTAATTCTAGAGGAAACTTCTGAAGACAGCTGTGACGGTTTCGCCTTCTAATAGATCCATTGAACCCTTAAGTAAAACTCTGGGCCATGTTAGGACTCTTAGCGAATTTGTTAACCCTCAAAGTGAATTCCTTGTAATAGTAAAACATGGAATTTTGTACTACGGACAGAAGAACGTTTCTTATGAAGACTTATCATAGGAAACTTGGTGTGTGATTGAGATCATAATTGGGGAGTGTAAGATAAAATGACATCGGTCAAGGTCCAAGACTTCTCCCGTATCATTATTCTTCTCACTATAGGTCTTAACACATGACAAAGCTTCCTGTGGTTTCTGTGCACTGAATTTCCATAATTATGTAGGCCTCCATAATTACGTAATCCCTTGCACAGTCCGCACAGTTCATTTCATAATGCGTAGAGAAAAAAATCAATTGAATAAACATGAAGCGACTTGACTAAACCACCCAAGGATCTTTTCAACTAGATCAGCGAACGATCTTTTTAACTAGATCAACACATGATCTTCTTAACTAGACCGTCGTACGATCTCCTTAAATAGACCACTTAAGGGATTTTTTTTAACTATATCATCACATGATATTTCTAATCAGATTTTCAAATTAATCTGTTTATCTAGACCACTCAAGGGGTCCAATTTTAGAATAGTACTTTAAAACCCAAGGGACTTGACTACAACGTAGAGTCCATTAAGGATTTAAGATAGTAACTTTGGATATCCTACTATGAATTCCTCATATGAGATATGAAAGATTCTACGAGAATTTGGATGGATCACATACAACCACAAAACATGTAAGAAACACACATAAGCACAAATTTAGTTAACTTGATTATTTAATTTGTTATTTTTAGGTATGTATATTTAAAGCACACTAGGAATCCAATCCATGGATTTCATTTGGCACTTTAATGATTTTTAAGGATCTATCTATAAAGATAGAGGGATTCTCAATAAGAGTTTGGCTTTGTTTCTTAAAAGAAACGAGTGTTTAAGGTTCTTGGGGAGATCACAAGTGATCATAAAATGATAGAACCACACGAGTAGTTTGTCTTTGGGTTGACATCATAAGGTTGCATCAAGCATTCACACCAACGCATAAATTTTGCAGAAATAAAAACAACAAATCTTTATTTATGTAACAACCGAATTGTCTTGAAGTGTCAAAAGATAACAACCAAGGAATTACAAAACACTAATTGTTCACTGCTGCATCATTGTTCCCGTTTGCCTCATTGATGTTAAAGGCTCGTCCTCGTGCTGGAGGTGCGTTAACAAGTCTTGGGCAATTGTTTCTGTAGTGAGTAAGGTCACCACAGTTATAACATGACCCCGGTGGAAACCGTGCTTGAACAGCAGCAGGGTTTGCAGCAGCTTGATTTGCATAACGACAAACATTGATCAAATGTCCCAACCGCCCACAGTGGGTACATTTGTGACACTGCTCTTGCTCTAGATGATGACGGTTGCACTTGTTGCACAAAGGTGCGGTACCAACATAGTTTTGCCTTTTGCGAGGTTGTGCTGGTTGGTTTGGTGCAACCTGTTTGTCTTCAGCAGTTACAGCGTAGTTTTGAGAGGCTTTGCGCTTCTTCTTCTTGGACACCTCAGCATGTTCTTCCTTTGGTTCCACTTGAGCAGTCTTGTCAGATGGTCTTGAGTCGCCCTTCTGAAATAGCTTGCGCTTCCTGATATGGGATTCAGTCAGAGTGGCAGACAATTCAATGGCTTGTCTGACAGTAGTAGGGTTGCTGCCAGTAATAATATCCTGAATTACGTCAGGAAGACCATCAATGTATTTCTCAATCGCCTTATCCAGAGGCGTAACCATAGTAGGGCATAACAAGCTCAATTCCTCATAGCGGTCAGTATAGGCTCGATGTTCCCCACTGTCTTGCTTCAAATCATCAAATTCCCTTTCTAGAGCCCTTAGCTCATGACGAGGACAGAATTCCTTCATCATAAGAGCCCTAAGCTCAGCCCAAGTCTGTGATAATGCAACCTCAGCACCGCGGTCTCTCATAACCCCGTTCCACCACGTAAGAGCCCTCTTCTGAAATACACTCGAAGAAAACTCGACCTTGCGATTTTCAGGACACTGAATGTGACAGAAAGTATTCTCAATGCTCTCGAACCATTGAAGAAGCCCAGTTGCTCCCTCAGAACCACTAAACTTGAGCGGTTTAGCCGATTTAAAATTTTTTAAATTGCATGGAGCATTGTTGTTGTTGATGGCTTGAATCATTTGAGCATAAAGATTTGGGAAGGCGGCAGCCATTTGCTACGCGATGATTTCCGCCAGTTTGGCATTCGCCATCTGATTGTCGCGTCGAGGAGGCATTCAAAAAGAGGAAACATGAAAGGAAACGAGTGAGAGAATTAGCCGAAAAGAATGAGATGAAACAAATCTGATGAAAGAAAGGATAGTGGTCATTTGTTTGTTACTACAAAGCAACAAACGACCCCGGTGATTAATCAAAGTAAATAGGTCAAAAATAATGTATCGCGAAGACATGCTCGCCTATAAGTGGACACTCACCCCAAGAGTTCCCAGGTAAGAGTGACTGGTCCAATTATGTGGATTTGTACGAACACTCTAGCCTTAGACAGAAAACTCAGGGTACAGGCACCCACCCTTCCAGTTTGCACGTGTTCACATTATTTAGACCAACTTTGACGGGATTTGAAAACTTAGAGGGTTCAAAACCATATAATAAATCATCCTAGAACAGATGATTAGTTTTCAAAGCGGGATAGAAATTTGTGTTCTTATTGTGGTTGTCACCTAAGAATAAGTGACAGTATTGTTTTAAAACTAAACACAAGAAAACTTGTGTTAGGGTCCTAGGAAGGTTATAGTCTAGGTCAAAGCATTACTAATAACCTAATTCCCTATAACCATTAGCTCTAATACCAACTTTTCTGTCACACCCCGACCACGTAGAACAACCAGACGTGGCGGAAACGTCGGGGAGTGTTGTAACAGAAACATTGTTTCATAACCATGGAATAAATAAATTCTGTTTTATTGAATAAATGAACTCATTGTTTTAATACAATCAAATAAGTACAACTATGATATTCCAAGTTTTAAAGTTGCTAAGGCACGAGTCCATCCTAAATGTAGCATGTATCAACAATCATCTCAAGACATCACCTGAAACATGTGTAAAAATAGGTACGTCAGCATAAAAATGCCTGTGAGATACATAGGTTTTGTGAATATAGGATTCATGACTTATAAGTTTAGAAAGAGTTGTTTAACAAAAGTCAGTCATGATCCTTGTAAAATGTTTTGTTTTATAAATCATTAGAAAAGTGATGATAAATTAGATGATATGTATAAATAAAAGAATAAAGTATGGTTAAATAATTAACCAAGTAAAATGAGTTTGTATAAGATAAGTTGTTTTGTAAAACAATGTCTTGGGAAAAGTAGGTTATTTGTATAAAATGTTATATGACTTAAATTGAAATGATTCAAATAACGCTACGATATGTAATACCATACAAACACTTATATATAGGAAGTACCAGCGGCGTATCCACCATGCTTGTATCATATTACACACGCCTCGTTACTTAAGTCACTTACTCAAACCAAACCACCAATATAGAATGTTCATGTTTAAACCAATAGTCCAATGTTATTGTATAACTCAAGTTAAATGTAAACCATGTAATGTGTAAACAAAAGTTATGTATGGTAAGTAAAATGAGATTTCTTAAACCATAAGTAAAAATGTACAAAACAAAGTGTTTGAATAAATCAAAAGTTATGCTTTGTAAAATAATGTAAGGTTAAACGAATAACCTTATAGTAGCATATTAAAAGTATACTTTGGATTTGTAAATAACATATTAAACTATGTTTTGGTTTCATAAATAACATATCAAAATATGTTTTGGGTTTTATAAATAACATATAAAAATATGTTTTGGTTTGTTGATAAAATATATATGTTGGTCCTGTACAATACCACACATGAGAGTATATCAAACTATACTTTTGGGAGTATATCAAAATATACTTTAAATGTGTGATTTAAGAATTCATTCAGACCTAGTGCATCAAACTACACCTTTGAGACTATAAGGATACCACAAAGGCAATCCCTATTTGGATGGAGAAACAAATTGGTTTCAGACATTCCATGACAACAGGAATGGGGTGTCTAATCCTATAGCGCTATATCATACTACCAATCGGTCTGGTGAACATAAAATAAGTACAATTCAACATTTTATTTTATGTTCTTTGAGAAATCAGTTTTTAAACCATAGATAGTCATTTAGTTTGTCGAATGATAAGTAATAACATGTATAATCAATTATACTTTGAAATCATGAAAATAACACATAGGTACACATGCTTCACCCCAAAACAGTTTGGAAAAATAGTAAAATAGGGGAACTATGTACTCACTTGAGATTGCTCAGAAGTCCTAAGATAACCACCAAGCAATGCTAGAGATCACGGAATCAAACGGCACCTAATATAGGTACTATGTTAATAAACAGGACCTAAATCGGAGGATTTAGATAGAATGAGGGTTCGTAAACCAAACGAGTATGGAGACTCGTGTCATATGGTTTATCAAAGCCTACATACTAAATGAAACCTAACCTAAGTGCTTACGACCCATTACGACCCGTTTAGGTAGCTTATGCTACTTTAACGCGTCGTTCGCGTGAAACGCGTTCGGAATGCCTAACTAGTCCTATGACAAGTAAAATATGCCTTAACATGTCTAATATTGTTACTAAATCAGTTTAGATACCAAAAGTTATGTTACATATGCTTAAAATGAATTTTGGCGTAAAAAGGGCATTTTGGTAATTTACCTAAGGCATATAAACTACCTATCATACAACTACTTAAATGAAGCGACCATAAGGTATAACCTCGGAAGGTTATTCCCTATATACTATGGTCACCTAATGTGTTTGGTCGGATCCTAAGGATCGACCAAACGGGTCGGGTTCGAAAGTATAAGCGATTGTTTAGATCGCTTACCTTACGACCCTATATAAACACTAAACTAAAAGTGACGAGCTAAGCATGTTAAAACATGCTTAACTAAGTTTAGAAAACAGGTTTGGTATCAAAACAAATGGTTTTGATACCTAAGAGTAGTTTGGTTACAAAATACGCAAGAATGCGCATTTTGGCCGAAACTACGACTCGTCACTGAGTCTTGATAACGTGGTAATCAGTAGGTATAGTCACTAAGGACTATAACCATCGTGATCACGCTCACGTTATGAAGTTCAAATGAACTTCGCATCGACCATAAACTGGTCAATGCAGAAAGTCAAACAAAGTTTGACTTTCGGAGTCAAAAAGCAATAAAAGAACGAAGGAACACTTACAAAGGGTCCCCGCAAGATTGATAATCCAAGTATTCTCAGGTATGAGGTGATGAAACACCCCAACTTAGAGAAATCTCAGATTTCAAGTGGGTTTTGCAATGAAGTGGGTTGGGTATTTTTAGTTTTCGGTTCACCGTTAGGATCGTTTCTTGGAGAAGAGGGAATGATCACATCCCTACACTTGTTGGCAAGCTCATGAACATCAATTGGCCCCCCATGATCAGTTAGCAACATGTGGAAATGGCCTTTGGAGTGTTTAAAAGCTGTTAACAGCAGCCAAAAATGATTTTCTGCATCTGACTCCTGCTTGTGCACCATAACGTTTTTTGTGTTGAGGTGCGCAAGCACCTGCAGACCAGAGAGTTTGAAAAATGGCAGAACAGGCCCCTGAAGCTCCAAACTTGCTATTTGATGCATTTTTGACACGTTTAAGCCCCGTTAACCCCATTTCAAAGCTCTAAAATCAAGTTAAAGTATAGGGAACTTAAAATGTGCTAAAAAATGTCTCGGATGTCGGTTCGTTTGGCCGTACAATCGCGATGTTCACTTAATTATGACGGAATGCGCATAAGCGTGAAAAACGATCCAAATTGCGTGACGAATGGATTTTTCTCATTCCAAACACTAAAATAAAATATTTTAGTGCTTACATAAATTTTTGGATGTCCGGATGTATTCAGAACGTAAGTTATGCGCGAAAATGCAAACTTATGCACTTTTTGGCGCTTTTAGTCCCTGAAAGACCCATAAGTTTATTTTAGCACACCGAACCTCTCTAAGCCTATTTCTAAGCTATATAAAGGATATTTAAGGTGTGTTTAACTTATGGTCATGTTCCAGAATGTCTGTTACAGTTCAAATTGGCATACTTTCGCAGTTTGTCAAGTTTAGTCCCTGTAAGCGAATTAACTTGTTTTTGCCATACCAAAGCCTTTAAAACTTATTTCTAAGTTATGTAAAGGTTATTTAAGGTATGTTAAACCTATTTCACTATTCCAGAGTGTTTGTTGGATTAAACTGGTTATATTTACGCATCAGAGCGCGTATAACCCTCCAGAAAGCGATTTAAAGCTTAAAAATCGAACAAGAGTTGATATGTGCAAACGATACACATATTTTTACAAATCCCAAGTATGAAATACAATATTTCATTGGTTTGGCATTTGTTTGATGGTTGAAGTGACACAGGTGTCACAGATACCCCGATGGTCATATGGTACTAAAGTCAACTAATGGTATTCAAAGAAGATATCCAGGATGGAATTGTCCAAGTAAATGTTTCCGGTTAAGGAAATTCATGGAATTGTAACATACAGGTGTCACTTATTTGACACAAGCATTGATGGATGAATTGGAGTCTGAGATTTGGAAAATCTCTGTAATCTCCTTATACCTAAGTATCTTCTCATAAGTTTTCCCTGCTTACCTCCTGAGAGGCAGGTAGAGTTAAGATTAACATCCCGCTGTGGGCTGGAGTATTGTGAAAACTCCATGTTGAGTATGGAATAATCGAAACCCTAATTAAGTAGGTTTTAAGACATAGGCTCATATAGCCTGACTCAATATTCTGAGAGTTTTATGTTATTGAATAAGAAAGACGGTTCATATTGCTTATGTATTAGATACCGCAACCCTAATTAGGCAACGATTGAGAATCGCCATCAGCTGCCCAGGATCATCGATTTGTTCGACTAACTGTAAGGATTAGCTACTCCTTAAGATTAGTTATGAGCAATGGTTGGAATAACCATCTCACCTTAAGATAAGCTTTTCCATAATAGTTGCTATATAAGTATCAAGGTAGCTCCTTTGGAGACCTTGTATAAATGAAATATCAAAACATCCGTTGGATGGACGAGACTTTGGGAAGTCCACTTATAAGGATCTGAAGGTTGCATTGGAAACAACGAATAGGATTCATACAATTCCCTAATCATCTATAAGTTGCCAGTATTCGGAAGAAAATCAAGAATTAATGAAAGTGGCAAACCTCCTAAGATCTTGTTAAAGAATAAGGCTCAACAAAAGATATCACCCAGGAAGGGTGTGCCAATTTGTTAAATAATCAGGCTAGTTAAGCTCTGAATATATAGAATCATTCGAAGGAAATCGAATGTATCAAGATCAAATAATGTCACACCCTGGCTTTTGCGGAAGCGTGGGTTTATTTGGTGTGACTTCTTAATACCATAGCAACAATCACAACAATGCTATATAAAAAAAATACGAGATGTTCACCCATTAATAAAACTGAGAAAATACCACCATAACATTGTTTAGAAACATCGATATTTGAAATAAGTTACAAACCACAAATTATTTAAAACGTGTTCATAAGACACATAAAAGACTTTGGATAAGACGAGGTTTAGAGACATGTAACCCGTCCAGGAATAGGCTACACCTCTCAAACTTCACAACTCTGGATGACATCTATTATCCAACGCAGCTAGACACATGCATACCCTGCCAGATCCTGCTAGTTCCCTGAAATACATGTAGTTTGAAAAATCAACAAAAAGGTTGAGCGAGTTCATGTGTAAGTCTATGTGTATAAGCCTTTAAAATATGTCTTGTATGTATAAATGTCCCTGGTATGTAGCAATAAGGAAAAAGAAGTCACCAATGGGTTGCAAAGCCAAAGGTAAGTGTGATAAGGTGCAGGAAAACTCAAACCTAGCAAATTTGTACCGGGCTTCCGGCTGGAAGACATAGTCACCTCTATGGGCCTCCCCGGCCTCATGGGTGTGGGCTCGCTACACCCAAATAGATCTATCACTCATGTCCCTCGGTCCTACGACGAGGATTAATGGCCTTAAGTATGGTGCCCACCTTTCACAGTCTAGTAGTAAACCCTCCTTAAGCTAACCATACCATGTAAAAAAAATGTCTGTAATAGCTGTAACATACTTGGTACTCGTTCTCACCAAGAGTGTTTCTTGTATTCTCAAATTTCATTATACTTGGTACTCGTTCTCACCAAGAGTGTTTCTTGTTTTTGTATCCATAATAACATTGTAATATTTGTAACATGTATTTCACCCCGAAGTATAAAACTGAAAACAGTTAAGAGAAAACGGGGAACATGAACTCACTTGTCTGTAAACATTTAGTAACATATATTCCACCCCCGAAGTATAAAACTGAAAACAGTTAAGAGAAAAGGGGGACATGAACTCACCTTGATCTTGAGTAAGTCCAAATAAATATGCTAATGTGAGAGTTCTTGGGAATAATATTCCACGTCACTCTAATTGATTGAACATGCAATAATATGGAATATGTATCAACAATAATGTTTAATCGAATGAGCGGAGATCCTAAATCTATAGGATTCGGTAGTGTTTTGTTTAAGAGCAATAATGTGATAATTATATAACTAATTATCAATAATAATTAATTTAAATCAGAGTAATTAAAATAACATTTTTAATTATTTGAACTTGGATATTACTGATTTAAAATAATTATTATGGCCTTAGAATCATTTTAAATAAATAAAATGAATTAAAATGATTATGATAACAATAAATAAGTTTATATAAGTTTAATTATCTAAATAATTAAACATAATAAAAATTCAGATTCTAAATTTATATAAACTCAGAATAATACGTCTTTTGTCATAAGAATAATTTTGGATCAAAATTATATAGCTATATAATTTAATTACATTAAATTAAACAATATAAATAAGTGTAAATACTGATTTATTTATATAAATATCAGTAAAAATATTATTTTTGTAAAGTCCAACATGTAAAATAATTACTATAAAAATTTCAATAATTAATTCATTAAATTCGAATTATTATAATTTTGTAAATATTAAACTATTTTTAATTTATAAAAATAGTTTTATAATCATTTTGACTAACATAATATTTTTAATAATTGAATCTGTAGATAAAGTATACATGTTAAAAATTTCGGACTTTAACTGATTGAAATCGATTTAATATGAATTATTGAATAAATGTTAAATAAAAGAAAATAATAAAGAAATCACTATTTATCATCTTCTTCCCCAAATCGGTCAACAAAAGTCAACGGGTCTGATTACTCGATCAAAACATGTTTATAATTCAATTAAATTTACAGGAACATAATACGAGTGAAATCATACCGATTAGACGGATAAAAAGTGACCGGTATCGATCGGATGTGCGGTTTCGACAAACTCCGGCGACTCCGGCTCCGGCGAGTTCGAATTCCGACTTATTTCAATGTGTTTGAGTAATGTGAGAGGTGTAGGATGTTCGTGGGAGTACCAGGAAACTATATAGCATCTCATTTCGACACAAAATCAAAAGAAATCAGTGGATTCGTTCGATTTTGACTATTTTATAAAAGTTTCAAAATGAAATCGGTTGGCACACATAATGTGTCGAACTAATGTTTAAAAGAGTTGGTAATGATGTAGGGAACAGGTGGGGATTGATTAAACAAGTACACAAGTGGACAAGATCGATTATTGGTGAATTTGGTCAAGATCCGTAGCTGCTGTTGTTGTTCATATAATTCAGACTTAATTTAAAGTCTATATAAATATTAAACGATATAAAATATAATCGGATGTGGCATGCCCGGCCGAGTGGTTACAAGTTCACTTGTTATACGAGAGGTACCGAGTTCGATCCGCACTAAGGGCCGGTCCGAACAGAAGGACCCCCTATTTTTTATAAATCTGATTTTAGAATTTACACTTTGGTCCCCGTGGTATCTAATATGTCACCAATGGCCCCTATAATAGTTAACTGAGTGAACTAACTAGGTTAGTCCTTTACAATAGAATTCCTTATATACTAGGCTAACCTGGTTAGGATCTTTAGTTAAAATGAGTTTAAGAAAGTCAACTTTAGTCCCTAGAGTTTAAGTTTGAGGAAATGACCAAATGAACCTTGAACTTTTATTTCAAAACTATATATTTATTTCTTTATAAAATAAGTTTCCAAAACTTACAAAAAGAACCCAAAACTTATAGTTTGAAGTAATTGCACTTTAACCCTTGTATTTATATAGTTTCAAAAATAACAATTTAGTCCCTAAACTTTGTACTTTCAAATAACGACGGTTTTAGTCCTCGATGTTTTCTAGCAAGTTAAATAGGTCCCTCAACCTATTGTTTGGCTATGTGTTGGCATTGTCAACATGTTTCTAAGTTATCCGTTCAGTGTGTTAACTGCGTTTTGTGCATCAAGTTTATCACTAAAGCTTGTGTGTAATAAATGGAGTGACTGTATAAAATATGATGCATGTGTATGTACGATATAAAAATCATAGAGCAGTTTAAATTGTCAGTTGTAATCAAGCACAGTCATTAAGCACGTAATTAATTACTTGTACAGTACCTGAAATTTTGAGGGTTGTCACATTCTCCCCCCGTTAAGAAAATTTCGTCCCGAAATTTATTCGAAAGAGATCGTTGAATGAAATTGTAATGATTAAAATATAAGTAAGTCATTGTTTGGTGCTGATAATTTTGAGGAATTTACGAGGATCATTGTATAGAAATTGTTTTGCATGGCACTATGCTATGCTGTATTTGTAATGTAAATCTTTGGCAAACAAATGTTTGTACAATTAAGCAAATGGATAATCACATAACCACATAATGTTTTTATATGCCACCTTACTTAACAAGGCTTACTATGATTCTCATGCATCGAACCCCGTAATTAAGTGTGCACCCAAAATTACGCGTTTCGTCGCATGGTCCACATAGCACTTCTAGTTAAGTGAGGAAAACAGATAAGATTGAAGTATCGTTTAAATCAAATAAGCATCAATATAACATCAATTGAATCAAAACATAGATAGCATTGTTTGTTTGACAGTTTATTATGCTGTGAACAAATTACATTGGTAATATGTCATGTAATAACACAATAACTCATAACATCCCATGTCATAGCATAAAATAATCCAACAACGCATGTAAGTCACAATCAATGTAAGCAAGTAATCATCCTAGTCTTCCCAAGACTATCCCACCTAGTCTCTTAGACTGAACTCCCTAGTCTCTCAGACTAACTCCCTGGCCTCTAAGACCAAACCTTCCCAGTTACTACATATCCGACCTGAGAAGCACATGTTTGTAAAGAAATATTTGTACCCTGGATCTGGAAACTTGTATATGCAATGTAAAAATGTTTTCGTGAGAGCCCTGATGATCATAGTCTAGAATCGAGAAAGAATCCTAGTTCGCTATGATCGAGGCTCTGATACCAAGCTGTCACACCCTGGCTTTTGCGGAAGCGTGGGTTTATTTGGTGTGACTTCTTAATACCATAGCAACAATCACAACAATGCTATATAAAAAAAATACGAGATGTTCACCCATTAATAAAACTGAGAAAATACCACCATAACATTGTTTAGAAACATCGACATTTGAAATAAGTTACAAACCACAAATTATTTAAAACGTGTTCATAAGACACATAAAAGACTTTGGATAAGACGAGGTTTAGAGACATGTAACCCGTCCAGGAATAGGCTACACCTCTCAAACTTCACAACTCTGGATGACATCTATTATCCAACGCAGCTAGACACATGCATACCCTGCCAGATCCTGCTAGTTCCCTGAAATACATGTAGTTTGAAAAATCAACAAAAAGGTTGAGCGAGTTCATGTGTAAGTCTATGTGTATAAGCCTTTAAAATATGTCTTGTATGTATAAATGTCCCTGGTATGTAGCAATAAGGAAAAAGAAGTCACCAATGGGTTGCAAAGCCAAAGGTAAGTGTGATAAGGTGCAGGAAAACTCAAACCTAGCAAATTTGTACCGGGCTTCCGGCTGGAAGACATAGTCACCTCTATGGGCCTCCCCGGCCTCATGGGTGTGGGCTCGCTACACCCAAATAGATCTATCACTCATGTCCCTCGGTCCTACGACGAGGATTAATGGCCTTAAGTATGGTGCCCACCTTTCACAGTCTAGTAGTAAACCCTCCTTAAGCTAACCATACCATGTAAAAAAAATGTCTGTAATAGCTGTAACATACTTGGTACTCGTTCTCACCAAGAGTGTTTCTTGTATTCTCAAATTTCATTATACTTGGTACTCGTTCTCACCAAGAGTGTTTCTTGTTTTTGTATCCATAATAACATTGTAATATTTGTAACATGTATTTCACCCCGAAGTATAAAACTGAAAACAGTTAAGAGAAAACGGGGAACATGAACTCACTTGTCTGTAAACATTTAGTAACATATATTCCACCCCCGAAGTATAAAACTGAAAACAGTTAAGAGAAAAGGGGGACATGAACTCACCTTGATCTTGAGTAAGTCCAAATAAATATGCTAATGTGAGAGTTCTTGGGAATAATATTCCACGTCACTCTAATTGATTGAACATGCAATAATATGGAATATGTATCAACAATAATGTTTAATCGAATGAGCGGAGATCCTAAATCTATAGGATTCGGTAGTGTTTTGTTTAAGAGCAATAATGTGATAATTATATAACTAATTATCAATAATAATTAATTTAAATCAGAGTAATTAAAATAACATTTTTAATTATTTGAACTTGGATATTACTGATTTAAAATAATTATTATGGCCTTAGAATCATTTTAAATAAATAAAATGAATTAAAATGATTATGATAACAATAAATAAGTTTATATAAGTTTAACTATCTAAATAATTAAACATAATAAAAATTCAGATTCTAAATTTATATAAACTCAGAATAATACGTCTTTTGTCATAAGAATAATTTTGGATCAAAATTATATAGCTATATAGTTTAATTACATTAAATTAAACTATATAAATAAGTGTAAATACTGATTTATTTATATAAATATCAGTAAAAATATTATTTTTGTAAAGTCCAACATGTAAAATAATTACTATAAAAATTTCAATAATTAATTCATTAAATTCGAATTATTATAATTTTGTAAAGATTAAACTATTTTTAATTTATAAAAATAGTTTTATAAACATTTTGACTAACATAATATTTTTAATAATTGAATCTGTAGATAAAGTATACATGTTAAAAATTTCGGACTTTAACTGATTGAAATCGATTTAATATGAATTATTGAATAAATGTTAAATAAAAGAAAATAATAAAGAAATCACTATTTATCATCTTCTTCCCCAAATCGGTCAACAAAAGTCAACGGGTCTGATTACTCGATCAAAACATGTTTATAATTCAATTAAATTTACAGGAACATAATACGAGTGAAATCATACCGATTAGACGGATAAAAAGTGACCGGTATCGATCGGATGTGCGGTTTCGACAAACTCCGGCGACTCCGGCTCCGGCGAGTTCGAATTCCGACTTATTTCAATGTGTTTGAGTAATGTGAGAGGTGTAGGATGTTCGTGGGAGTACCAGGAAACTATATAGCATCTCATTTCGACACAAAATCAAAAGAAATCAGTGGATTCATTCGATTTTGACTATTTTATAAAAGTTCCAAAATGAAATCGGTTGGCACACATAATGTGTCGAACTAATGTTTAAAAGAGTTGGTAATGATGTAGGGAACAAGTGGGGATTGATTAAACAAGTACACAAGTGGACAAGATCGATTATTGGTGAATTTGGTCAAGATCCGTAGCTGCTGTTGTTGTTCATATAATTCAGACTTAATTTAAAGTCTATATAAATATTAAACGATATAAAATATAATCGGATGTGGCATGCCCGGCCGAGTGGTTACAAGTTCACTTGTTATACGAGAGGTACCGAGTTCGATCCGCACTAAGGGCCGGTCCGAACAGAAGGACCCCCTATTTTTTATAAATCTGATTTTAGAATTTACACTTTGGTCCCCGTGGTATCTAATATGTCACCAATGGCCCCTATAATAGTTAACTGAGTGAACTAAGTAGGTTAGTCCTTTACAATAGAATTCCTTATATACTAGGCTAACCTGGTTAGGATCTTTAGTTAAAATGAGTTTAAGAAAGTCAACTTTAGTCCCTAGAGTTTAAGTTTGAGGAAATGACCAAATGAACCTTGAACTTTTATTTCAAAACTATATATTTATTTCTTTATAAAATAAGTTTCCAAAACTTACAAAAAGAACCCAAAACTTATAGTTTGAAGTAATTGCACTTTAACCCTTGTATTTATATAGTTTCAAAAATAACAATTTAGTCCCTAAACTTTGTACTTTCAAATAATGACGGTTTTAGTCCTCGATGTTTTCTAGCAAGTTAAATAGGTCCCTCAACCTATTGTTTGGCTATGTGTTGGCATTGTCAACATGTTTCTAAGTTATCCGTTCAGTGTGTTAACTGCGTTTTGTGCATCAAGTTTATCACTAAAGCTTGTGTGTAATAAATGGAGTGACTGTATAAAATATGATGCATGTGTATGTACGATATAGAAATCATAGAGCAGTTTAAATTGTCAGTTGTAATCAAGCACAGTCATTAAGCACGTAATTAATTACTTGTACAGTACCTGTAATTTTGAGGGTTGTCACAAATAACTTATGAGCTAAGACCTATATAAGGAGCTCAGTGGTATTCACAATGAATTCCACATCTGCAATCTGAAGAAGTGTTTCGCTGATGAATCACTAGTTATACCACACACAGATGTGCACATAGAAGAGAGCTTGAAGTTTGTTGAAAAACCTGTATCGATCGAGGATCGACAGGTTAAGAAGCTTCAAAGGAAGCATGTGCCTATTGTAAAGGTAAAATGGGATGCCCGTAGAGGTCCTGAGTATACGTGGGAGGTTGAGTCCACAATGAAAGAAAAGTACCCTCATTTATTTCAGTAAATCTCGAGGTCGAGATTTCTTTTAAGGGGGTGAGGATGTAACACCTCGAAAATTCGTGTTCAAATGAATAACGACACGTGTCATGTAAGACAAAAATATTATTAAACACGGATCAAATTAAAGATATATGACATGATTTAAAAGTGTCGTCATGTTAAATTACACCTCTGAACGACCTCGAGATTAGTGTTGAAAATGAATGACTAAGTGCATGAACTTGGAAAACATAACACTTGAAAACTTATCCATCATTTTTTTCCTCACTTTTACACCTTAATAAAAAAAAAACACAATTCTCTCATCTCCTCTCTCAAAACTCACGGCTGAAAGGGCAGCCCTAACACCACCATTTTCTTCATAAAAACATCACATTTAACTCACTTTAAAAGCCTAACAAGAACCTCTATTCATGGGTTAAGCATGGAGCTTCATCTAGGATCATCTTGGAGCTTAAACATCTTCTTATTTTCCTGTCTAGATTGTGCCATCATGTAAGCTTTCAAACCTTTGTTTTTAAGCTTCATATTACTAGTAGATATCAAAAGTACAAGTTGATTATCTTGAAGTTTAATAAAAATCTAATCAAAAACCCTAATATCAAAGTTAATAATCTACTAATCTAAACTTATTATGTGGTTATTTGTGTAGATTAGTATATCTTGTTGGTATAATCATGATGATTATGTTGATTTTGTTAAAGATTAGTGATTTAAAGTTTATGTTTATGATGATCTTGTGATTAGTTTTATGTAGTATTTTAGATTAGTGTTAATCTAGCCATAATACACTTGAAGATGTGATTTAAACATTTATATGTTTAAATCATACAAGATCATCAACTTCAAAAAAAAAAAAAATTATGAATATTATGTTTCTGAACTTGATTGGTGATTTAAATACGTTTTTGAAAACGTGGTAAATGGTATAATTTTGGGGGAATTATGATGAAATTTTCTAATATCATAATCATGATTTAATAGGGGTTAAATTGTGATTAAAATGGCTAATCACACTTACGGATTTTAATCTTGGTTAAACAATCTTTTTGAGAAAAGTTTAAGTATCAAACAAGTAAGTAAGTTTCTAAATTACTTATAATGGTTTTTATGAGATAAAAACGAAACTTATGAATATATATATATATATATGTTTGGGGAAAATATATATATTTTTGAAGAATCCATCAAAGTGTATATTATGTGTTATGTGTATGTATTTAGATACATTAGGATAATCTAAATAATACACAAAGGATACCAAGAAATTACTTGAAAGATAACAAGTATAAATACACATAAAAACATATACACAATATCCTCAATCTATTGATAAATGCTAAATTAACGGACAAAACGGACGAGCGAACAATACGGATGACGGAACCAAAAATAACAAGAATAAATGTTCCTAAGAAATATATATATTTCAATCGACCAAATACATACATATAAACAAATTGGTCGAAAAAGGAATGCCGAGCATCCGAAGACAACAAATGGGTGTATCGTCATTACGAGGAGTTACTACGACTTTTTAGGCGACCTTTCGACGCGGAAATGTATTTATTACCGATAACCAAAGTCCGGAAATATAGAAACTTATAAAAACTATTAAGTCTTTTTATTAACTAAAAAGTCTATAATTGGTGGTTTTTATAAAAATGAAAGACTTATACTTCTTAATGTGTTATTTTATACAAATGGGCTTACACTTCTTAATGGACTATTTTATACAAATGGGCTTACACTTCTTAATGGGCTTATCTTCATAATGGGCTTAACATAAATACATGGGCTAAGCCCAATATCAAAAACTCATGGGCTAAGCCTAATACCAAACATATGGGCCAAGGCCCAATAACATTAAGCCCAACACTATTGAGGCCCAACACTATTTATGCCCAATACTATTTAAGCCCAATGACATGAAAACATGGGCTCGGCCCAATGACATAATTGATTAAAATACAAGATTACATATAGATATATTGGATGAAATATATTTATAACAGTCTAACAATTCATACATCTAATACACAGTTCAACGAATAACAAAGACATGCAAGTCTTAATACATATTCAAGATAGAAGACTTGTACATGAGTCAATACAAAGACCGTAGTGTCTAACAATTCTAGGACCTTTGTAGGTTGTGATATAATTCAAGGACAATGCAAATGAGGTTACAGTTACATACAGTTTACGGAATGCAATTCTGTGAGTTCATGTCCCCTTTTCATCTTAAATGCTTTTCTAGCTTTACAACTATCGGGGAAAATACATGTACAATAGTATGTTAAGTCAAGGAATGAAACACCTTAGATCATGTGAGAAATTAGGGCCATAACTAAAGCTCCATTAATCCAAGTTTGGACCAAGGAACAAAAGGGTTAGATCTAATGGGTTTTGACGAGCCCCACTCATGGCCATTCGTTTGCTTGGGAGTGCTTTTGTTGCCCTACGACATGGTGTCGATACAATTAAAATCGTCTAGGGTTGGATTGCTTCCTATTTCGTCACACATATTAATGTCCTTGCAAAACATTAATGATCACGATTTCATTGACGCTTTTCATACTACATTTGATACAAATATATCTTACATGCGGGTTTGATACAAATACATTTCATACAGATAAAGCACATAGTTTTGATACAAATACATTTCACAATTGACAGATACATCTAATACAACTAAACTGCATGAATTCGCTCAACCTTTGTTGATTTTTCTACTTAAACATGTATTTCAGGGAGTTAGTGGACCATGTCAGGGATTCTAATTCAAGAAACAAGTATCAAGACTCCGTGCCATCTTTTGAAGGGTTTATCTATTATACTGCCGCTTTGCGGTGTTATAGTGGACAAAGCCTTTGTCACACCCCCAAATTACCACCTAGGGAGTGTCCCTGTTAGGCGTGTGACCACTAGCAATGAGCCACCAATTACATTGAATCCATAAGTTTAAAATAAAGTTCCATCATTTAATAATGATAAAATCCAAACATAAGTTATTCAAAAACCATCAAGTTCAGCGGAAGCGTTAACGTAATATAATGTAAAGACTTTCCAAACAACCATAGGAAATAAATGTTTGATAAATAAAACCATCAGTGTAACCATGACCACTCGCGCCCTCCAGCCAGCAAGTTCCTGTTCCAAAGTACCTAACGACCTGCGAGCATGTAACAAGTGTATCAGACAAAGCTGGCGAGTTCACAGTTTAAGAAAACGTTTTGTTACCAGTTGTATGTAAAACAGTTCACTGACAAATGCAAGTAATATTGTTAATATCTCAATTCTGAACAAGACGGATCCTGATGTACATGACTGCCCTTCCCACGTACTCCTATCCAGTACTGGGCCCCGACTGGGTCATTAGTTCACATCCGTCCTATCTAGGAGCGGTGTGAGGGTGCCAAACCTAAGTAGCGCTACCAACTAATACCCGTTACCCTCCAGGTAACAATATAAGGGACTTACAAGAATGATAGGTGAGAATATTAACCAATATACCCGTTTTTACCCAAAAGACTTATCCCTCCACGGGATCCCCACTGACTGTCCCCAACCACTGGGACGCATGCTCGAATGTAGTGAACTCACCTTAGTTTTGCTCGGTAAGATTTATTACTTCTACACTTTAAATGTTAATCCCGTCACACACGACCTAGTGTATAATAAACGTAAGTACACATGCGTAGGGTCGTGTAATGTCCTAGTGTTTCCAACAATTCAAAGTTTAAGAAATCCAGGTTAACAAGCTGTCATATCAAAACATACACGCAAACATTATATGTCTATATGTCCGTTTACATGTTTCTACCATCAAACACATAATCGTACATTAGCAATGTGCACTCAAAAAAATGTAAACATATGCATCACACTGCTCCCTACATGTGCGCACACTGAGTCGGCCCAATGTAACCAGGGGTCGGCCATGTCCAGGTTTATTCACGTGAAGCCCAACTAATACCTTATACTTGTTTCACATATCAAAGTTGTTACATGCTGATTATTTATTAATGTGCAGCCCCATTCACAACACAATCATCACTTACCTACTTTTATAATTTCATCATCATCACATCAGCCAAGAAAAGTCAAGAACCATTATCATCACATCCACATTAATTGAAGACTTCCTAATTTTTGAGAAAGGTGGAGACATCATCATGATATAAAACTAAGTCACACATCACAGATTTCACAATAGTTCACATCATGTGCACTATAAAGAAATCGATCCAATGATGGCATGAGAATAATAACAGTGGTCCAATGATACCAATTCATGCACATGATGCCTACATCTAGCACATATAATCAATTTTCCCCAAAACAATTAATTCGACAACTTCTGTTGATGATAGAGATTCATTATTAACTCAAGATCACCTAATATCATTATATACCAATACATAAACACAAGCATATAGTGCCTACATACGTTACTACATGTATATGTCTATCCAAATCACATAGTCATCACAACATACAACTTGATTCCTATGTATATTTATCGAAATAGTATTACTGGTGTTACTAGTCTTTGATCCTACAACATGCATGGAATATCACACAAGGGTTTCATCTAGATACACAAACATCAATAACCACTAAGTTCAACAATCATATGAAATACTAACCGGCCGACTGATGAGAGTATGATACTGATGATCGCAACAGGGGGGGTTTGCCTACAGTCGCTCGAAACCTGGGAATGGGTAGGGTTTGATCGAGTTTTTGTGATAGACTTTAGGGTTCTTGTACCAAACCTTAGATGTTACGACTACATAAACAAATTAAAAGTTGGGTAATATATTTAGTAGTCCATAGCCCATACATAACAACTAGCCGGCCCATACATTTCAGTTGCCTTCGGCCCATTAGTAACCACTAATACCCGGCCCCCTTTTCACTTATGTGCTTGCTAGATCAAGTAACCATTGTAATTGGCCCGAGTGTCATAAGTATTATTCTACTGTTAATAAGGTTTTGTATTAATCCTAACACGTTCAGCATAAGAAGGAATAAATAACAAAAGGTTTGGATCACAGGATTTAAATGACACTGACCTCTAGAGTTCGGGTTGTCACATCATCCCCAACTTGAAAGAAATTTCGTCCCGAAATTTGACGAGTAGGCACAGTAAGGTGAGGTGATAATCAGGATTGTTGCGGATTTTGCTCAGGTGCCACATCATCCCCAACTTGAAAAGGAATTTCGTCCCGAAATTTGCCAGTTTCACCAAGTTTAGACTTGTCTTCAGGAAAAAGTTGAGGATACTTGAGCTTCATCTGATCCTCACGCTCCCACGTAAACTCCGGTCCACGTCTTGAGTTCCAACGAACTCTAACAATCGGGATACGACTATGTTTACGTACTTTGACTTCCCGATCCATGATCTCTACCGGTTCTTCGACAAATTGCAGCTTGTCGTCGATTTTCAGCTCTTGGAAAGGTACAACTAGTGGGTCTTCAGCAAAACACCTCTTCAGTTGCGAAACATGGAAGACATCGTGAACATTACCCAACTCAGCAGGTAATTCTAGCTTGTAGGCCACTTTACCGATGCGTTCAAGAACTCTGAACGGTCCAACGTAGCGTGGATTAAGCTTGCCACGCTTCCCAAAGAGTACAACACCTTTCCACGGTGAAACCTTCAACATGACACGGTCATTCACCTCGAACTCTACCTCCTTGCTACGTTTGTCAGCATAGGCTTTTTGACGATCACGAGCTGCTGCCATACGCTCCCTGATTTTCACAATCATCTCTGATGTCTCTAATACCAACTCGGGACCTGAAATCTGACTGTCACCCACTTCAGCCCAACAGAGAGGTGAACGACATTTCCTCCCGTATAGTGCTTCAAATAGAGCTGCCTTGATGCTAGTGTGGTAACTGTTGTTGTAGGAGAATTCTACTAACGGTAAATGTTTCTCCCATCCCTTCCCAAAATCAATAACACACGCTCGTAGCATGTCTTCAAGTATCTGAATAGTGCGCTCACTCTGACCGTCGGTCTGTGGGTGATACGCAGTACTCATATCGAGACGCGAGCCAAACGACCTGTGCATAGCCTGCCACAACTCCGAAGTGAAACGCGGATCCCGATCCGAAATGATAGAAGTTGGCACCCCGTGCCTAGAAACCACCTCCTTAAGGTATATCGCTGCGAGTTGAGAATGCTTGTCTGTTTCCTTGATCGCTAGGAAATGCGCTGACTTCGTAAGACGATCGACAATTACCCATATCGTGTCGTTCCCCGCCTGTGTTCTCGGTAACCCCGTAACAAAATCCATGGAGATCTGCTCCCACTTCCACATCAGTATCTCGGGCTGTTGGAGCAGACCCGAAGGCTTCTGGTATTCTGCCTTGACCCTAGAACAACTCAAGCACTTGCTTACATATGTGGCTATAATAGCTTTCATATTCGGCCACCAATACAAGACTTTGAGATCCTGATACATCTTATCAGACCCAGGGTGAACAGAATACCTTGACTTGTGTGCTTCATCCATTACCAGTTCTCGAAGGTCGCCAAGCAGGGGAACCCATAATCTCCCCATAAAGTAGTAAATGTCATTAGGCTTTCGCTCGAACTTCTTTTGCATACCACGCAAACCCTCTGCTTCAATGTTTCCCTCCTTTAAGGCCTCGACCTGAGCTGAACGAATCTGTGTGGGTAGATCAGAGTGAATAGTAAGCTGTAGAGCACGAACACGCTTCGGCTTTGGCTCCTTGCGACTAAGAGCATCTGCTACAACGTTAGCTTTACCCGGGTGATACTTGATGGCACACTCGTAATCATTGAACAACTCTACCCAACGACGCTGACGCATATTCAATTCTTTCTGGTCGAAGATATGCTGAAGGCTTTTGTGATCGGTATAGATGGTGCATTTCATACCCTACAGATAATGCCTCCAAATCTTCAGTGCAAAGACCACTGCCCCTAACTCCAAGTCGTGAGTTGTGTAGTTCTTCTCGTGTACCTTCAGCTGTCGAGAAGCATAGGCTATCACCTTGTTGCGTTGCATCAACACGCAACCAAGACCCTGAATCGATGCACCACAATGAACCTCGAAGTCCTCCGTACCCTCTAGTAAAGACAGAATTGGCGCGCTACACAATTTCTGTTTCAAAAGTTGGAAGGCATCCTCCTGTTTCGCTCCCCAAGAGTAAACTACCTTCTTCTGTGTTAATGAGGTGAGTGGTTGAGCAATCTTCGAGAAGTTCTGAATAAAACGACGATAATACCCTGCTAGACCGAGAAATTGTCGCACCTCCGAAGGATTCTTTGGTGCAGCCCAATTTCTAATGGCGTCGATCTTGGCAGGATCCACATGTATTCCCATCTCATTAACGATATGCCCCAGAAAATGTACCTCCCGTATCCAGAAGTCACACTTAGAAAATTTCGCGTACAGCTGCTCCCTCCTCAGGAGCTCTAAGATAAGACGTAGATGTCGCTCATGATCCTCCTTGCTTTTGGAATAAATCAGAATGTCATCGATAAAAACGATAACGAAGTCATCCAGATACGGCTTGCACACGCAGTTCATGAGTTCCATGAAGACCGCTGGTGCGTTGGTTAACCCGAATGGCATAACCAAGAACTCATAGTGACCGTACCGCGTCCGAAATGCCGTTTTGGGAACATCTTCCTCTCTAACCCGTACCTGATGATAACCCGACGTTAAGTCGATCTTGGAGTAGAAACTTGACCCTTGCAGCTGGTCAAACAGGTCGTCAATACGTGGTAAAGGATAACGGTTCTTGACGGTCACCTTGTTGAGTTCGCGATAGTCTATACACATCCGGAAGGACCCATCCTTTTTCTTCACAAATAGAACTGGGGCTCCCCAAGGCGAAGAGCTAGGTCGGATAAAACCCCTATCCAACAGCTCCTGAAGTTGGTTTGACAATTCCTGCAACTCCCCTGGTGCAAGACGGTAAGGAGCACGAGCAATCGGGGCTGCCCCTGGAGCGAGGTCGATCTGAAATTCCACCTGTCGATGTGGAGGTAAACCAGGGAGTTCCTCAGGAAATACGTCAGGGAATTCACGAACAACTGGAAGATCCTCGATCTTCCTTTCATCAGACTGTGAATCTGTGACAAAGGCTAAGATAGCAGGATAACCCTTATGCAAGTACTTCTGAGCCTTCATTGCTGAAACAATTCCAACCGGGATCCCACTGCGATGACCCTGAACCGATAAAAATTCTCCGCTAGGGAGAAGAACACGTACGATCTTCTCCTTACAGAGAATCTCCGCCTGATTCTTGGACAACCAATCCATGCCGATAACTATGTCGAAACTTCCAAGAGTAATGGGAAGTAGGTCAATGTCGAATGCTTGACCCAGAAGATCGAGTTTACACCCAACCAGAACATGTGAAGCTTCGATTGTTTTACCATTTGCTATCTCCACTATGTGTTTCGTTACAAGAGGTGTAGGACTTAACCCTAACTGACGACTGAACCCCAAAGATACGTAACTCCAATCGGCACCAGAGTCAAATAAAATAGAAGCATATACACCGTTTACTGAAAACGTACCAGTAACCACGTTGTCGTCGTTCCGTGCTTCCCCAGCCCCTAAGACAAACCCGCGCCCTCGCGCAACATTACCCCCGTTGTTTCCAGCATTGTTGTTCCCGTTGTTATTGCCCCCTGTATTCTGCTTCAGTTGTGGGCAGTCCCGCTTGAAATGCCCGTTAGCCCCACATTGATAACACCCCTTTTGAATACCCTGGTTCTGCTGACTCTACTGTCTACCATGCTGTTGTGACGACTGCTGCTGAGCTGGAAGTGTAACCCTACAATCCCTAGCCACGTGCCCGGATCGGTTACACCGATGACAAACCCGAGTACACTGCCCCTTGTGATGATAGTTACACTTGCTGCACAGAGGTAATTTCCCTGCATAAGATCCCTGCCCTGAATTGTTGCCCTGATTTTGATTCACCGACGATGACTGGCTGAAACTGCGATTGCTGCCAGTATCCATTTTCTTCTGAGGCTGTGCAGAGTTGGACCCCTTGTCCATATCGTTCCACTTCCGCTTGCTATCAGTAGCAGGAGTAGTGGAAGTAGTAGCGGCTGTAGTAGTACTAGAAATACGTGGTGGTAGTGAATTACTTTCCACCTCCTGATCAACAATCTTGTGAGTCATACGGATAATCTCAGTTAAGTTATTGAGGTTTGCTGCAGTAACCAAACTCTTCACTCGTGGAGGTAATCCCTTGATGAACAACTCAATTCTTCGAGACATAGGTCGGGACAAATTAGGACACAAGTCAGCCAATTCATACGACCGCTTCACGTATGCTTCAACCTCAGACCCCACCAATTTCAGATCATAATACTCGTTCTCTAGTTTCTGTATCTCATCACGAGGACAGTATTCCTCCCTCATCAACTCCTTAAAGTCTTCCCACGTAGTGGCGTTCGCCGCCTTGATGCCTAACAGCTGAACCTGGGCATTCCACCATGTCAGGGCACCATCCTCGAGCGTGCCCGTAGCATACTTCACTCTGTCCCCAACAGGGCAGTTACACAACGCGAATACGGACTCCGCCTTTTCAAACCAGCCCAAGAGTCCTACAGCCCCTTTAGTCCCGCTGAAGGTCTGTGGCTTACAATCCATAAAAGTTTTGAACATGCAAACAGGTGGGTGAGGCGGATTTTGTGGCGCCGGATGACCTATTAACGAAAGAACATATAACAAATAAGTCAGACTCGAGCATATGACTCAAAGAGGGAGAGTGTTTGATACAGGTCGTACCAGCCTGGTAAGCCGCTAAGGCTGCAGCCACCTGTGCATTGATTAAGTTCGTTAATTCAGCTTGAGTCATATTAATCTGACCACGTCCACCACCGCGGCCTCCACCGCGTCCGCCACGACGGCCTCCACCACGTCCGTTCATGATTCTATAAGTATGAAAAAAAGGAACGAGTTAACAAACAAGTTCAAGTAGGTGTCAAGTATTGCTATGGTATTCACAGTTTTCGGGGTTCTAATACAAGATCGACTAACAACGCGGAATTCCTTTTTCACACTCGTCGAGATTTACTGGGACTCACATGCACCCCACATTATTATTATGTGTGCACCCACAATAATAATCTAGTTTGCATGTTCATCTCAATTCCTCCTAACTCATGTTAAAAGGCTTCCTAACTTCAAGCAACATGAACAAGAGCGTCATAACACGAAACATGTAACTTCAAGAAGAGTCCCACTCCTAAAATACGTAACATAGACTGATTGCATAGAAACTCATGTTGTAGTGTCAATTGTGCTTTTTAGTGTAATACGAATCATAAGTAAGTACTAAACATGCTATGCAGTAGTAAATAAGAGACGAACCTTGCTGTCTGGAGCTGAGTGTCATGGTCGATGTCGAATCAGTTCGGTTATAATCTGGTTTTATAAAACATTTTAAAACCAAGTTCACTATAACCAGTGGCTCTGATACCAAACTGTCACACCCCCAAATTACCACCTAGGGAGTGTCCCTGTTAGGCGTGTGACCACTAGCAATGAGCCACCAATTACATTGAATCCATAAGTTTAAAATAAAGTTTCATCATTTAATAATGATAAAATCCAAACATAAGTTATTCAAAAACCATCAAGTTCAGCGGAAGCGTTAACGTAATATAATGTAAAGACTTTCCAAACAACCATAGGAAATAAATGTTTGATAAATAAAACCATCAGTGTAACCATGACCACTCGCGCCCTCCAGCCAGCAAGTTCCTGTTCCAAAGTACCTAACGACCTGCGAGCATGTAACAAGTGTATCAGACAAAGCTGGCGAGTTCACAGTTTAAGAAAACGTTTTGTTACCAGTTGTATGTAAAACAGTTCACTGACAAATGCAAGTAATATTGTTAATATCTCAATTCCGAACAAGACGGCTCCTGATGTACATGACTGCCCTTCCCACGTACTCCTATCCAGTACTGGGCCCCGACTGGGTCATTAGTTCACATCCGTCCTATCTAGGAGAGATGTGAGGGTGCCAAACCTAAGTAGCGCTACCAACTAATACCCGTTACCCTCCAGGTAACAATATAAGGGACTTACAAGAATGATAGGTGAGAATATTAACCAATATACCCGTTTTTACCCAAAAGACTTATCCCTCCACGGGATCCCCACTGACTGTCCCCAACCACTGGGACGCATGCTCGAATGTAGTGAACTCACCTTAGTTTTGCTCGGTAAGATTTATTACTTCTACACTTTAAATGTTAATCCCGTCACACGCGACCTAGTGTATAATAAACGTAAGTACACATGCGTAGGGTCGTGTAATGTCCTAGTGTTTCCAACAATTCAAAGTTTAAGAAATCCAGGTTAACAAGCTGTCATATCAAAACATACACGCAAACATTATATGTCTATATGTCCGTTTACATGTTTCTACCATCAAACACATAATCGTACATTAGCAATGTGCACTCAAAAAAATGTAAACATATGCATCACACTGCTCCCTACATGTGCGCACACTGAGTCGGCCCAATGTAACCAGGGGTCGGCCATGTCCAGGTTTATTCACGTGAAGCCCAACTAATACCTTATACTTGTTTCACATATCAAAGTTGTTACATGCTGATTATTTATTAATGTGCAGCCCCATTCACAACACAATCATCACTTACCTACTTTTATAATTTCATCATCATCACATCAGCCAAGAAAAGTCAAGAACCATTATCATCACATCAACATTAATTGAAGACTTCCTAATTTTTGAGAAAGGTGGAGACATCATCATGATATAAAACTAAGTCGCACATCACAAATTTCACAATAGTTCACATCATGTGCACTATAAAGAAATCGATCCAATGATGGCATGAGAATAATAACAGTGGTCCAATGATACCAATTCATGCACATGATGCCTACATCTAGCACATATAATCAATTTTCCCCAAAACAATTAATTCGACAACTTCTGTTGATGATAGAGATTCATTATTAACTCAAGATCACCTAATATCATTATATACCAATACATAAACACAAGCATATAGTGCCTACATACGTTACTACATGTATATGTCTATCCAAATCACATAGTCATCACAACATACAACTTGATTCCTATGTATATTTATCAAAATAGTATTACTGGTGTTACTAGTCTTTGATCCTACAACATGCATGGAATATCACACAAGGGTTTCATCTAGATACACAAACATCAGTAACCACTAAGTTCAACAATCATATGAAATACTAACCGGCCTGTTGATGTCAGAATTTGTGTGTAGCTGACGCTATCCAAAGACTAAAAGACTGCAAGATGTTTGAAGACAAAGTTACACTATGAAGCTATTGTCAAGGGGGAGTTTGTTGGTGCATGCTTTGTGACAACAGCTTAATAGTTTGTTTATTTAGTCTTTGGATATTTTGTATTAGGCTTAGCAATATTGGTTAGGGAGCTATTTAGTGTAATGGGCTTGGAGAATGGCATGGCCCAGACCAAAGCCCATGTGTAAACCTTGTCCTATATAAACAAGGCTTGGCATAAGGGTTTAGGTTAGACATTTGGGACATTGAGAGAAATCTACAGAGAGTGGCTGAGAGATTTCTTGTGGGTCTTGAATTGATTGTAAACTTCGAGTTGGATAATCAATAGAAGACCGGATTGAAAGTGTATCGTGTTCTTGATTCTTGTCTCTACACGTTTTCTGTGAAATCTAATCTAGAGGATTCCGCACTCTAGGTTAGATAGACGATTCTGTTACGATCCATACGGCTCACGGGACCTACAATTGGTATCAGAGCCGTATGGATCGTAACAATTGTATTTCATATACCAGCATTACGGATCATTTCGAACTTGAAGACTTGGATTACGGATCAAATACCAGCATTTCAGACCAGTTTTGTTGCATTTCAGATTGATTTCGGACAGGAAATCTGTCATTTCGGATTAAAAGCATCAATTACGGATCATCAGTCTTGCATTTCGGACCAAACAGTTGATTTCGGATCAGATAGATTTGATTTCGGACCAGCTTGACTTCATTTCGGATCAGAGTGCATCATTTCGGATCAAAAGGTGGTCATTTCGGATCAACACTGATCATTTCGGATAAACATAACCATTTCGGACCTTTTCTGACCATTTCGGAAAGGGTGGAATTTTTCTTGGCTCGCGTAAGAAAAATTTCATTGTTTCGTGTTTAGAAAATTATCCGTAACTCGTCACAGGAAACCGTTTGCACCGTTGGAATCGTTTGATTTTTAGAGTAAAAAAAAAGTTTTTATAAAATAGGTATAATTTGATAAAAACAGTTTTCGGATAGTATTTGTACGGTTTTATCAGTTCGCTTACGGTAAAAACTCGACAAGGACCAGTATAGGAGTTAGATTTGGATTTTGACACAGGTTACCAAAATTCATTTAAACTTTTACGCTGCGTGATGGCTAAGATGAACAATGGAAGGGAGACTGTTAAGAATTGGCCAAAGCTTACAAACGTCAAAGAATATGCTGATTGGAAAGAAAAGTTTGAGTTGTTTATGAAAAGTGAAGATACTGAAATGTGGACGTGTATGATAGATGGATACTTTGCTCCCTCACGTCATGTTGATGGAAGAGTTATAGTGATGTCTTATGATAAGATGGATGAATCTGAGAAACGAGTGGTTGATGCTGAAAAGAAAGCTTTAGCAGCAATAAAGAAGTCATTGCCTGAGGGAGTTAAACATACCTTTACGAAGTATGGAACTTCTCAAGAGCTGTGGGAAGCTTTGGAAAAACGTTATCAGATTCCTTCAAGATTGAGTACATGTGATCAAGAATGTGTAGCTGAGCTTGCAGCTGTGAAGATTGGAGAGGAAGCTGCTGAGGTAGAAGAGAAGGAGGAAGCAGATGAGGAGAATGCTGAAGCAAAAGTTGAACAGGTCGTTGCTGAAGTTGAGACAGAGAGTGAAGCTGAACAGGTTGTTGCTGATCAAACTACAGAAGTTCATGAGGAAGAGGTAAAATTTAATTCTGTGTGTTTAAAATGTCGTGAATTACAGGGTGAAGTTGACAGGTTGTCAACACAAAACCAAAGTCTAGTAAACGAGGTGTCTAACATCAAAGAATCAAACTTTTTTGCGAAAAGAAACGAATCTTCATACTTGAAGAAGATAAAAGGGTATGAAAGTGAAATTGAAGCCTTAACCTACAAACTAAATGAAAAAATTCAAGTCATAGACTTAGCTCATGACATGATGGCTGAGAAAACAAAAGAGATTTCTGAAAAATGCAAAGAGTTGTCAGATGCACAACTCAAAATTGTTGAACATGAAAAGAAATTAGGTAAATTCAGGGACTCTACTTTTGTTATGAAACACATGATGGGTGGGTTAAAGAAAAGTAATGACAAGACCAGTGTGGGATTCCAGGGCTTTAATGAAGTCCCACCTCCTCTTAGTCATGACTATTCTTTCTTACCTGATGAAGATGAGTTTACAGACTTTCTGTCAACATCACCAAGTAGTTTCACATCCAGTCAAGGTGATGTGTGTGAAGATAATGATGCTAAGAAGGAAAATAACAGCAAACCTGTTTTGAAAAAGATAAACACACCTCCTAAAACCAAAAATCAAACTTTTGTTAAAAAGGTTAATTTTGTTCAAGGAAGTGACATGAAAAACGAAACAGTTGTTATTGAAAACGAATCTAATGTAGAGTTTTCTAAAAACAAGAACAAAGAAAATTCTGAAACTAAGCAAACTGAACCAAATCCTTCTAAGGCATCATCATCAAAACCTGAATCTAGTTCAAAGGCTTCAAAGGCTTCAACTAAGAAGTCTTCGAAAAAGAGATCGTGCTTCAAGTGCCACACTAAGGGACATGTAGCTAGCTGCTGTCCTAACAAAAAGAATGAAGCACAAGTGAGTGAGAGAAAGAGAGAGAAGTCACCAGAGAAGAGTGGTGATAAAAAGGAGAAAGAGTCCAACTTTCCAAAGAAATCTGCTCCTAAGCAACCAGTGAATGTTGTTGTTGGTGTAGATAAGGCTGAAAAAGGAACTCCACAAGTTCCTCGTTTTCAAAGAAATCAACTAAGATTTCAGCCTAGATCTCCACCAGGCAGATATGAGAGACCTAGAAGCAGTTCATCAAGAATGAACAATTATAGTTCAAATAATTTCAGAAGTCAAGGTCAATATCAAAATCGATACCAAAATTTTGGTGGTCGAACTTTTTATAACAATGGCTTTAGAAATTATAATAATCAAGCTTCTTGGAATCAAAATTTTCAAAGGTCAAATAGTCCAAATACATATAGGAACCCTCAGGACCAAAGACCTTATGGAAATCAAAACCTATTTAAATCAACAGGTCTAAGATCCAAGACACCATTAAGGTGTGATGGATATTGGATAGAAGCATCTTATGTGGATTTAAATGGTCGACCCAAAACCGGTAAGGTTTGGGTTCTAAAGTCTAACTAAATTGTTGAGTGAATGCAGGATGACCAAGAAGGACTGTTGATGTGTTCGACAGTGGTTATTCCTGTAAAGCATCTGAGGTGAATAGTAGGTTAACATGGGTAACGAACTATTTACTTCTGTGATCATTTTGATTGTTTTTAGACTTAAAACGTGAAAAACTGTAGTCAGGTTAAGGTGGGAGTTTGTTTGTGTTTTTTAAATTTATGTTTTTTAAAACTTACTCCATAAAAACAAAAATTTAGGGGGAGAAATTCCTCTAAGCCAAAAAGAGTTTAAATAGTGCGTGTGTTTAGGGGGAGTAAGTTATAAAATTTTAAAAATCCAAAAACGTTGAAAAATTGAAAAAAATGAGTTTTCACTATGTGAAAAAGAAGAAATGATAGTACGTCAGCAAGTTAGACTGTCACACTCGAACTGAATCAAAATGCTTAAGTGTGATAGTAGCTTCATCATATGATATACCAGTAGGCAAAAGCATGAAATAATCAACTTACCAATGTGATATAAACTTAAATGCACTGAGTATGAGTGGGGAACACATCAGTGGTGTATGGTTTAATGACCTTAAATCTTGCGTTGATAGATTGCCAAAATCTGAAGTTTTGGGTCTTTATACTGTTATTTCATCTGGGGATATCATGGGTGTCCTTCTGCTGCATCCAGATACATGCTGACCTAGACACACCCAGGATATCTTAAAAGAGCTAAAAATGCCAAAACCCTGAAAATGAAGAAGCTCTCATAGAGAGTCATTCAAATAAGTGCAAAATGCACAAATCGTACCAAAAATGGTATTTGTCTTAGCCCTCGTTAGATATTTTGGTCTCTCTGCTGTACGGAAGTACTGACCTGTTCACCAATTATCTAAACGTTGAAAAACAAAACGGATGAATTCAGTATACTCACCTACTACGATGAATCTTTGTGCATACCTTGATCGAAGGGGTATATCCTGAAGTGGGACACACTAGTATATCAGAATTAATATTACCTTAACGTATCATACGGTAATGGTACTTGAAATGTTCATGCATTTTGTTTAAGTGGACGAACATACTGGTAGTCGTTTTGAACTGCTTTTCACGGAAAATTACATAAAGAATTAACTAATGGTGTGAAAACAGTTTGATTTTGCTGATATGATCTTCTTGCACATGATACTCACAAAAAGAAGTATTGTAAAAAAAAATTTAGTTTAGTTTAGTTTGTTAGTTTGTTTTGAAAAATATCAAAAATACCAAAAATATTTCCTTTTTAAAAGATCTCCCATTTTGAACTGACAGGTAGTTGTTTTTGCAAACTAAGATAAAATATTGGTTTATCTTTAAATGTGAAAAAGACTAATGGTTTTTCGAGATACTTGCTTGTGTTGCTAAACAGATTGATGCAGTTATCAAAATGAAGTGCAGAATACAAGTAAAGTGCAGATTGAGAGTGAAGTGAAGAACGTGTGAAGTGCATGGTAGGATCCTTCTACTACATTGCAGAAAGAGAGAGAGATATGGAAGAATTTGGAGATATTTGCTTAACCAAAGATTGCTAGTTCGCTGATCTACAACGAAGGAAAGTTTTGGAGATTGGAAGCATCAGCTAAGGGGGAGTTTGTTGATGTCAGAAACTGTGTAGCTGACGCTATCCAAAGACCAAAAGACCACAAGATGTTTGAAGACAAAGTTACACTATGAAGCTATTGTCAAGGGGGAGTTTGTTGGTGCATGTTTTGTGACAACAGCTTAATAGTTTGTTTATCTAGTCTTTGGATATTTTGTATTGGGCTTAGCATTATTGGTTAGGGAGTTAATTAGTGTAATGGGCTTGGAGAATGGCCTGGCCCAGACCAAAGCCCATGTGCAAACCTTGTCCTATATAAACAAGGCTTGGCATAAGGGTTTAGGGTAGACATTTGGGACATTGAGAGAAATCTACAGAGAGTGGCTGAGAGATTTCTTGTGGGTCTTGAATTGATTGTAAACTTCGAGTTGGATAATCAATAGAAGACCGGATTGAAAGTGTATCGTGTTCTTGATTCTTGTTCTACTCGTTTTCTGTGAAATCTGATCTAGAGGATTCCGCACTCTAGGTTGGATAGACGATTCTGTTACGATCTGCACGACTCACGGGACCTACAATTGGTATGGATCGTAACAATTGTAGGTCCCGTGAGCCGTATGGATCGTAACAGAATCGTCTATCTAACCTAGAGTGCGGAATCCTCTAGATTAGATTTCACAGAAAACGTGTAGAGACAAGAATCAAGAACACGATACACTTTCAATCCGGTCTTCTATTGATTATCCAACTCGAAGTTTACAATCAATTCAAGACCCACAAGAAATCTCTCAGCCACTCTCTGTAGATTTCTCTCAATGTCCCAAATGTCTAACCTAAACCCTTATGCCAAGCCTTGTTTATATAGGACAAGGTTTGCACATGGGCTTTGGTCTGGGCCAGGCCATTCTCCAAGCCCATTACACTAAATAGCTCCCTAACCAATATTGCTAAGCCCAATACAAAATATCCAAAGACTAAATAAACAAACTATTAAGCTGTTGTCACAAAACATGCACCAACAAACTCCCCCTTGACAATAGCTTCATAGTGTAACTTTGTCTTCAAACATCTTGCAGTCTTTTGGTCTTTGGATAGCGTCAGCTACACACAAATTCTGACATCAACAAACTCCCCCTTAGCTGATGCTTCCAATCTCCAAAACTTTCATTCGTTGTAGGTCAGCGAACTAGCAATCTTTGGTTAAGCAAGTATCTCCAACTCTTCCATATCTCACTCTCTTTCTACAATGTAGTAGAAGGATCCAACCATGCATCTTCACACATCTTCACTTCACTCTCAATCTGCACTTTACTTGTATTCTGCACTTCATTTTGATAACTGCATCAATCTGTTTAGCAACACAAGCAAGTATCTCGAAAAACCATTAGTCTTTTTCACATTTAAAGATAAACCAATATTTTATCTTAGTTTGCAAAAACAACTACCTGTCAGTTTAAAATGGGAGATCTTTTAAAAGGAAAATATTTTTGGTATTTTCGATATTTAAAACAAACTAACAAACTAAACTAAACTAAAAAATATTTACAATACTTATTTTTGTGAGTATCATGTGCAAGAAGATCATATCAGCAAAATCAAAATGTTTCACACCATTAGATAATTCTTTATGTTATATTTCGTGAAAAGCAGTTCAAAACGACTACCAGTATGTTCGTCCACCTAAACAAAATGCATGAACATTTCAAGTACCATTACCGTATGATACGTTAAGGTAATATTAATTCTGATATACTAGTGTGTCCCACTTCAGGATATACCCCTTCGATCAAGGTATGCACAAAGATTCATCGTAGTAGGTGAGTATACTGAATTCATCCGTTTTGTTTTTCAACGTTTAGATAATTGGTGAACAGGTCAGTACTTCCGTACAGCAGAGAGACCAAAATATCTAACGAGGGCTAAGACAAATACCATTTTTGGTACGATTTGTGCATTTTGCACTTATTTGAATGACTCTCTATGAGAGCTTCTTCATTTTTAGGGTTTTGGCATTTTTAGCTCTTTTAAGATATCCTGGGTGTGTCTAGGTCAGCATGTATCTGGATGCAGCAGAAGGACACCCATGATATCCCCAGATGAAATAACAGTATAAAGACCCAAAACTTCAGATTTTGGCAATCTATCAACGCAAGATTTAAGGTCATTAAACCATACACCACTGATGTGTTCCCCACTTATACTCAGTCCATTAAGGTTTATATCACATTTGTAAGTTGATTATTTCATGCTTTTGCCTACTGGTATATCATATGATGAAGCTGCTATCACACTTAAGCATTTTAATTCAGTTCGAGTGTGACAGTCTAACTTGCTGATGTACTATCATTTCTTCTTTTTCACACAGTGAAAACTCATTTTTTCCAATTTTTCAATGTTTTTGGATTTTTTTTTTAAATTTTATAACTTACTCCCCCTAAACACACGCACTATCTAAAATCTTTTTGGCTTAGGGTGATTTCTCCCCCTAAATTTTTGTTTTTATGGACTAAGTTTTAAAAACACAAATTTAAACACAAACAAACTCCCACCTTAACCTGACTACAGTTTTTCACGTTTTAAGTCTAAAAACAATCAAAATGATCACAGAAGTAAATAGTTCGTTACCCATGTTAACCTACTATCCACCTCAGATGCTTTACAGGAATAACCACTGTCGAACACATCAACAGTCCTTCTTGGTCATCCTGCACATTCTCAACAACTCAGTTAGACTTTAGAACCCAAGCCCTGATAGTCTTGGGTTTTCCAAATTCATCCATTACAGGAACATCCATCCAATATCCATCACACTTCAGTGGATCCTTGGGTAAATTTTTATCTTGATACCTTCTTCTCCCATAATCATACCATGAATTTTGAAAAAAAATTGGATGTTGTTGAACATTCGAGTTACTGAAACCCCTATGTTCGTTTCTGCTTTGAAAATTTCGATTACCAGAAGTCTGGTATCGATTTTGATATCCAAAGTTTTTATTTTGACTTTGAAATTGATTTGATTTACCATTATAATGACTAAACTGTGGAGAAATACTTCTTGGTCTATCAAATCTTTTCGAAGTTGAGGGTTTAGATTGAGATTCAGGTTTATTTGTCTGACAACTAGTTTTTACACGATTGTTTGACCCAACCTGATTCTCATCCTTAACCTCATCAACCTTTTGTTTACCTTTCTTCAAAGTACAACAACTCGCTACATGCCCTTTGTTGTGACATTTAAAACAGGATATTTTCTTATAAGTTTTCCTTTTGTTTGATCCCTTTGTAAATGTGTTGGTCTTTTTGTCTTCAGTATCCTCATCCACTTTATGAGGTGTACTGTTAGACCCAACAGATTCTTTCAAAGAAACTGGACTATTTGGCAAGTCCACAACTATCGGATCCACTACCTCTTGTGCAGTGGTTACAAAATCAATTAGCTCTTCTTCTTTTTGTAGAAAAGAGTAGTCTTGATTTCCAGAAGATGAAGCTTTAGTAAACCCCACCCCTGTTTTATCATTACTCCTTTTTAAACCTTTTTGAATTTGAGTCCTGACTAACGAAGAATTCCCAAAATTGTTTAACTTCCCCTGAAGTTCAACAATTTTGGCTTGTGCATCAGCCAATTCTGTGCACTTTTCAGAAAATTCATTAGTTTTATCCTTCACAGTTTCACGAGCCAAATCAATGATCTGTAACAGTTCATTGACTTTGCTTGTTAAACTGCTGATTTCTTGTTCATTTGATTTGAGTTTTGTAAAACAATCTGACTCTCGTTTAATCAAAAGAACATTTGACTCTTTTAACTTTTCTAATTCAGCTGACTGAATTTTGTTTTGCTCCGATAGTCTGTCAACTTTAACCTGTAGTTCAGTGCAATTAAGACATGTATGACTTACAGATTCTGATGATACTTTCACATCTGATGTAAGTCCATTCACATCCTTCATGCCCTTTGAAACTTCTGCATCCTTCTTCTCAGCAGTTTCCTTATCAGCATTCTTCTTCTCTTCTACCTCAGCAGTTTCCTCTCCAATCTTCACAGCTGCAAGCTCAGCAACCAATGCTTGATCACAAGTAGTTACTTGAGAAGAGATCTGATAACGTTTTTCTAAAGCTTCCCATAGATCTCTAGAATTCCCATAGTTCTTGAAGGTATGCTTAATGCCCTCAGGTAAGGATTTCTTGATCACTGCTAAAGCTCTCTTCTCAGCATCAACCAACTATTTCTCAGATTCATCCATCTTCTCATAAGGAATTACTTTTACCCTTCCGTCAACACGACGTGTGGGAGCAACGTATCCATCAATCATACAGCTCCACATTCTCGCATCCTTACTTTGAACATATGCCTCAACCTTCTTTTTCCATTCAGCATATTCTTTGACATTTATAAGCTTTGGCCAGTTCTTAACAACCTCACTGCCACTTTCCATCTTAGCCAACACGCAGCGTAAGAGTTTAAATGAATTTTGGTAACCTGAATCAAAATCCAAATCTAACTTCTTTACTGGTCCTTGTCGAGCTTTTACCGTAAGCGAACTGATAAAACCGTACAAGAATTTTTCTGAAAACTGTTTTTATCAAATTATACCGTTAGATTCGTCTCGAAATTACGATTCCAATGATATTTTTTTTTTGCCCTAAAAATCCAAGGATCCCAACGGTGCAAACGGTTTCCTGTGACGTGTTACGGATAATTTTCTAAACACGAAACAGTGTAACTTTTCTCACACAAGCCAAGAAAAATTCCACCCCGTCCGAAATGGTCCTAGATGGTCCGAAATGGCTTTAAATCCGAAATGAGCACTTTCTGGTCCGAAATGAGGCTATATGATCCGAAATAATCACTTGCTGGTCCGAAATGAAACAAACTGATCCGAAATCAGACATCTTTATCCGAAATGAACCCCTTACAATCCGTAATGGTCCGTAATCCTTTGATTTATCCGAAATATGGTCCGAAATGAGTTCTTTTGATCCGAAATCCAAGACTTCTAATCCGAAATGCAAGTCTTCAAGTTCGAAATGATCCGAAATCAACTCAACTGGTCCGTAATGCAACTGTTTGTTCCGAAATGCAAGCCTGAGTATCCGAAATGCAAGTCTGAAGATCCGAAATGCAATCAGACAATCCGTAATGGTCCGAAATTGCTTGTTTCTGATCCGAAATGCAACTATTTTGGTCCGAAATGACCCGAAATACTTGATGTTTATCCGAAATCAACTGCAAAACACGAACTCAGCCTCCAAAAACACCCAAAAACTCCGATTTTTCTGTAGAAACGATTCTGAACCAAGCCAATCGAGAGCAAAACGCTCTGATACCAATTGTAGGTCCCGTGAGCCGTATGGATCGTAACAGAATCGTCTATCTAACCAAGAGTGCGGAATCCTCTAGATTAGATTTCACAGAAAACGTGTAGAGACAAGAATCAAGAACACGATACACTTTCAATCCGGTCTTCTATTGATTATCCAACTCGAAGTTTACAATCAATTCAAGACCCACAAGAAATCTCTCAGCCACTCTCTGTAGATTTCTCTCAATGTCCCAAATGTCTAACCTAAACCCTTATGCCAAGCCTTGTTTATATAGGACAAGGTTTGCACATGGGCTTTGGTCTGGGCCAGGCCATTCTCCAAGCCCATTACACTAAATAGCTCCCTAACCAATATTGCTAAGCCCAATACAAAATATGCAAAGACTAAATAAACAAACTATTAAGTTGTTGTCACAAAACATGCACCAACACGGCCGACTGATGAGAGTATAATACTGATGATCGCAACAGGGGGGGGGGGTTTGCCTACAGCCGCTCGAAACCTGGGAATGGGTAGGGTTTGATCGAGTTTTTGTGATAGCCTTTAGGGTTCTTGTGCCAAACCTTAGATGTTACGACTACATAAATAGATTACAAGTTGGGTAATATATTTAGTAGTCCATAACCCAAACATAACAACTAGCCGGCCCATACATTTCAGTTGCCTTCGGCCCATTAGTAACCACTAATACCCGGCCCCCTTTTCACTTATGTGCTTGCTAGATCAAGTAACCATTGTAATCGGCCCGAGTGTCATAAGTATTATTCGACTGTTAATAAGGTTTTGTATTAATCCTAACACGTTCAGCATAAGAAGGAATAAATTACAAAAGGTTTGGATCACAGGATTTAAATGACACTGACCTCTAGAGTTCGGGTTGTCACAGCCTTATTGTTTAAAACTGTCGTTTTGGATGTATGAAATAATAACAACTTATTTTCTTTGAATGGTTTGTAAATTATAAACTTAATGTATGTTGCGCATCTTTTGAACAATTATGGTAATGGCGATGGAGTATGTTTTATTCATTTAGTATGTTTACTTATATCGTTATGCAATGAGAACCAACAGATCACACCTCGCGCTTCTGCTACGAGCAGGGTGTGACACTATCTTTGATATATATAACTAATACATCAAGTAAACACATAGCGCTTAAATTGTTAAATTAATCAAATATATATTTTCTCAAAATATATATTTATAACTAACTTTGTTTTTATCAAAACCATTCTTTAAACCTTTTTAATCTTGTAAAGGTTTAGTCAAAATGATGGTTTTGTTAACATATAATTTATAAGGAAATTTGGCCATATAACCTTTGTATTTTCAACTTTACCATGTTTAATCAAACATATCATTTTCTTTTCAATTCAACATCAATTTACTCATAACTTTCATAAACAATACATATGAGATTTATAACATAACCTCATCAAGATGATCTCAAAATCATGTAGGATTTTGGACGTGATCATAACATATGCTAACTAGTTCAAAAACCAAGTTTACTTCTAGTTTTAACAACTTTTATAAAAATCTCATGTTGTATGTTACTTTACTTATTTTTTTTATAATCTTGTAAAAGTCTTGTTTTTAAATAAAAACTTTAAATATATTAACTACACCATAAATTATGATCATCCATTTATCTTTTAAGTTTAACAAAAACCCTTTAACATATTCATGTATAATTGTTAGATCATATTTTTAAAACATCATCTAACAAATTAATCATATCATAATCATCATAACAAGCTCAAATATGCAAATAACAAGTCTTAGATCACTACATAAACAAACATAAATATATCATGATTATTATTTTTGCTTCTTTGTATTTTCATGTTTATTATGTATGATTATTTTGTTATCTCTAGTTATATAAACAATCATAACATAAATAAGTATGAAAAAAAATAGATCTAGAGGCTTACTTCTAGCACTAGGCTAGGGATGATCTTAGAGGATGATTAAGAGCTAAGAATATGAAGATCTTGATGATTTAAGGCTCTTGAATGGATGAATACACTTCCTTTAACTTGCAAATGCTTTAGATCACCTTAAGCTCCATGAAACTCCATGTTGATCATCAAGATGTGATAAAATTTAATTGGGTTTTTATGGTGTTCTTGGTGGAAGATGAAGATGATGAGAGAGTTTATGTGAAAGTAAATGTGTAAAAGTGGTGATAAGTGCTAGTAATATTTAAATGTGTAATTGTTATAATTAGTCACCAACATAATCCACTTGCAAACTAAAATAAATATCTAGATATTTAGCAAAGGGTTAAGGGGTGTAGGACCCCTTATTTACGGCCCACATATGGGGGAAGGTTGTCACACCCCGACCACGTGAGACAACGAAACGTGGCGGAAACGTCGGGGAGTGTTGTAACAGAATTAATCGTTTCAAATCCATGGTAATTAAAGTTTCGTTTTATTAATAAAACATGAGAGTTTACATTGTTTTAATCAAGAAACAAAGAGTACATAACAAAAATTAACTAGTTCTTGTTTCGTTTTAAGTCACTAAGGCACAGGTCCGCCTAAGTATGTCTTGATAAGTCCTAGGCATCATCTCCTGAAAACACATGTGAAAATAGGTACGTCAGCATAAAAATGCCTGTGAGATACATAGGTTTTGAGAAAATAGGATTCATGACTTATGTTTCAGAAAATGTTTAGTCATGAACCTTGTAATTTGCTTTGTCTTGTAAATCATTTGAAAAACGATAAGATCAGATGATATGTATAAATAAGAGAATAATGTATGGTTAAATGAATAACCATGTAAGATTAGTTTATATAAGATAAGTTGTTTGTAAATCAATGTCTTGTGAAAAGTATGTTATTTGTATAAAATGTTATATGTCATAAACTGAAATGATTCAAATAACGCTATTATATGTAATACCATACAAACACTTATATATAGGAAGTACCAGCGGCGTATCCACCATGCTTGTATCATATTACACACGCCTCGTTACTTAATCACTTACTCAAACCAAACTACCAAAGTAAAATGTTCATGTCTAATGTGAATCATATAATGTGTATCCAAAATGTAAGCATATGATGAATAACAACGTACTAAGTATGCAACAAAGGACATACATAACATATAGTGTAATGTATAACAATGTACTAAGTACGCACACAATGGGCATACATAGCATAAAATGTAATGCAATGTACTAAGTATGCACACAATGGGCATACATAGCATGTAATGTAAGGCAATGTACTAAGTATGCACACAATGGGCATACATAGCATGTAATGTAAGGCAATGTACTAAGTACGCACACAATGGGTATACATAGCATGTAATGTAAGGCAATGTACTAAGTACGCACACAATGGGCGGCATACATAGCATGTAATGTAAGGAAATGTACTAAGTACGCACACAATGGGCATACATAGCATGAAATGTAATGAAATCATGTACTATAAATGTACTAATGAACATAGTAGGTATATGATGTGAAAGCATGAAAGTAACAAGTAGGCACATGTGTTCCACCCCAAAAAAGTTTGGAAAACAATAAAAGAGGGGTCTATGTACTCACTTGAGATTGCTCAGAAGTCCTAAAATAACCACCAAGCAAAGCTAGAGATCACGGAATCAAATGGCACCTAATATAGGTAACTATGTTAATAAACCGGACCTATATCGGAGGATCGGATAGAATGAGGGTTCGTAAACCAAACGAGTATGGAGACTCGTGTAATATGGTTTTAACAAAGCCTACATACTAAATGAAACCTAACATAAGAGCTTACGACCCATTACGACCCGTTTAGGTAGCTTATGCTACTTTAACGCGTCGTTCGCGTGAAACGCGTTCGGACCGCCTAACTAGTCCTATGACAAGTAACATATGCCTTAACATTTCTAATATTGTTGTCAAATCAGTTTAGATGTCAAAAGTTATGTTGCATATGTTTAAAATGAATTTTGGCATCAAGGGGTATTTTGGTAATTTACCTACGGCATATAAACTACCTATCATACAACTACTTAAACGTCGTGACCATAAGGTATAACCTAGGAAGGTTATTCCCTATATACTATGGTCACCTAATGTATTTGGTCAGATCCTAATGATCGACCAAATGGGTCGGGTTCGAAGGTATAAGCGATTTATTAGATCGCTTACCCTTACGACCCTAGACAAGCACAAAACTAAAAGTGACGAGCTAAGCATGTTAAAACATGCTTAACTAAGTTTGTGACAACAAGTTTGGTATCAAAACAAATGGTTTTGATACCTAAGAGTAGTTTGGTTACAAAATACGCAATAACACGTATTTTGGCCGAAACTACGACTCGTCACTGAGCCAAGATAACGTGGTAATCAGTAGGTATAGTCACTAGGGACTATAACCATCGTGATTACGCTCACGTTATGAATTTCAAACGAACTTCGCATTGACCATAAACTGGTCAATGCAGAAAGTCAAACAAAGTTTGACTCTCGGAATCGAAAAGCAATAAAAGAATGAAGGAACACTTACAAAGGGTCCCCGAAAGCTTTGATTTCTCAAGTATTCTCAGGTAGGAAGTGAAATGTCACAACCACTTAGAGAAATTTCAAGAAATCAAGTGGGTTTTGAAGTTGGGGGATGTGGGTATTTATAGATGTAGTGGAACCGTTAAGATCGTTCCTTGTTATCCGAGATTCAATCACAGCCATACACCTCGTGCCCATAGTTTTGCAATACTATGGGTGCTCTCAAAACCAGCACATGGTATTGAAAATGTTACAAAATAGCCCCTAAACTTCAAGTCAAGTGCTGAAAATGGACCTGCAAGTGCAAAAATGGTGTTTCTGCCCAGATGAGGTGCTCGCGTAGCGCCACTGTAAAATCCTTTAGGGCTCGCGCTACGCCACCATGTACCATATTCAGCAAAGTTTCAAAAATGGTATAAATGGTCCCTGCAGCCCTTTTAAGCTATTTTCGATGCGTTTGAACCCCGTTAACCTCATTTCAAGGCTCTAAAATGAAGTTAAAGTATAGGGAACTCAAAACATGCTCAAAAATATCTCGGATGTCAGTTCGTTTGGCCGTACGATCACGATGTTCGCTTAATTACGACGGAATGCGCATAAGCGCGAAAAACGATCCAAATGACACGAGGAATCGATTTTTCTTATGCCAAACACTAAAATAAAATGTTTTAGTGCTTACATAAATTTTTGGATATCCGGATGTATTCAGAACGTAAGTTATGCGCGAAAATGCAAACTTGTGCACTTTTTGACGCTTTTAGTCCCTGAATGACCCAAAAGTTTATTTTAGCACACCGAACACCTCAAAGCCTATTTCTAAGATATGTAAATGATATTTATGGTATGTTTAACTTATGGTCATGTTCCGGAATGTCTGTTACAGTTCAAATTGGCATACTTTCGTAGTTTGTCAAGTTTAGTCCCTGTAAGCGATTTAACTTGTTTTTGCCATACCAAAGCCTTCAAAACTTATTTCTAAGTTATGTAAAGGTTATTTAAGGTATGTTAAGCCTATTTCACTATTCCAGAGTGTTCGTTGGATTAAACTGGTTATATTTACGCATCAGAGCGCATATAACCCTCAAGAAAGCGATTTAAAGCTTAATATCGAACAGGAGTTGATATGTGCAAACGATACACATATTTTTACAAATCCCAAGTATGAAATACAATATTTCATTGGTTTGGCATTTGTTTGATGGTTGAAGTGACCCAGGTGTTACAGTCTCCCCTACTTTAGGAAATTTCGTCCCGAAATTTAGTTTTGGAGGAAACTTGTGAAGATAGCTGTGACGGTTTCGCCTTCAGACAAATCCATTGAGCCCTTAAGTAAAACTCTGGGCCATGTTAGGATTCTTAGCGAAAGTGTCAACCCTCAAAGTGAAGTCCTTGTAGTAACAAAACATGGAGTTTCGAACTATAGACAGGAGAACGTTTCCCGTGAAGAATTATCATAGGGAACTTGTGTGTGCTTGAAATCAGAATTGGGGAGTGTAAGAATAAAATGACATCGGTCAAAGTCCAAGACTTCTTCCGTATCATTACTCTTGTCACTGTAGGTTTTAACACATGACAAAACTTCCTGTGGTTTCTGTGCACTGAATTCCATAATTATGTAGGCCTCCATAATTACGTACTTCCTTGCACAGTCCGCACAATTCATTTCATAATGCGTATGGGAAAAAAATCAAACGAATAATCCTGTGGTGATTGAACTTGACTGCAATAGAGTCTCTTTAACTAGGTCACCAAAGGATTAGATCAACGAACAATCTCTTCAACTAAACTACCCAAGAGAAATATTTAACTACATCAACGTAGGATGCCTTTAACTAGATTGTCGAACCAATCTATTTAACTTAGATCGACGTAGGATCTCTTTAACTAGACCACCAGAGGGCCTTTTTAACTATATCAACGCATGATATATTCAACTAGATTGTCGAATCAATCTCTTTAACTTAGATCGACGAAGGATCTCTTTAACTAGACCACCAGAGGGCCTTTTTAACTATAACAACGTATGATATATTCAACTAGATTGTCGAACCAATCTCTTAGATCAACGAATGATCTATTTAACTAAACTACCCACGGGGAATATTTAACTACTTCGACGTAGGATGTCTTTAACTAGATTGTCGAACCAATCTCTTCAACTATATCAACACATGTTGTCCTTAAACTTTGGAATAGTACTTTATAATCCAAGGGACTTAACTACAACATAGAAGTCCATTTAAGGATTTAAGATAAAACCTTTTTGAATAGCCTACTACGAATCCCTCATATAAAGGTATGAAAGATTCTACGAGGACTTGGATAGCGAATATCCAGAGTATACAAAAACACAAAATGCATAAATGGAAAGACAAGATGCATAAACATATAGTCACATAACCACAAAATTGTTTATCTAGATCTTTAATTTGTAAGTTTTGTTTTGTTAATTACGTACATGCATTTAAAGCACACTAGGAATCCATTTCATGGATTTCATTTGGTACTTTAAACATTAGCAAGAATCTAACTATGAAGATAGAAAGATCTTCCAAAAATTCGATTTCGTTTTAAAGAAAACGCAATATTCGAATTAAGGTACAATAATTTTTTAATATACGGAAATACCCTTAGGTACCCTATTAAGAATTTATAGTGGTACTTTGGGTATTCGTACAGAGTTGTAACTTGCGCCTTGTACTTCGTTTCCTTGGAAGAAACGGGTACTTTGGATTTCCGTGGAAAACGCAAGAGATAATAAAATGGAAGAGATTACGGGGTAGTCTGTTCTTCAAGGAATACGGTTCCTTGATTGTCGGTATTGTAGAGGATACATTGTTTATACATGCCATCACATTTGTACATTGCAATGTAAAATAAAAAGATTTATTTATAAACAACAACAACTGTTTCATGGACCTTGACTACAAAAGAAAATAATACATAAGGCTTGATTATTTCTAAACACATTGTCTTCTAGTCGGTCCGATGCTCATCCCTGCGCTGGATTCACATTAGCAAGCTTTGGGCAATTTCTTCGGAAATGGCCCATCTCGCCACAGTTGAAGCAAGGACCTAGTGGAAGACGAGCTTGAGCAGGATTTACTTGAGGTTGGTTTGGGGTAAATCGACAAGCATTTTCCAGGTGACCGAGTCGCCCACATGATGCACATAAACGACACTGTAGGTGAGCTAAGTGGTGTGCATTACATTTGTCGCATATCGGTGCAGTACCGGCATAAGGTTTCTTTGCAGGAGGTTGAGTTGGTTGGTTGGGTTGAGCAGCAATCGCAAAATTCTGCGAAGACTTATGCTTCTTAGACTTCTCAGGGGATCCAGTCTGTTCATCCATGGTCTTTGATTCCTCGATTGGCTTCTTGTCACCCTTTCGAAAAAGTTTATGCTTTCTGATCTGAGATTCAGTCAAGGTTGCAGATAGCTCAATGGCCTGCCTAACCGTAGTGGGGTTACTACTAGTAACAATGTCCTAAACTGAGTCAGGGAGACCATCAATGTATTTCTCGATCGCCTTATCCAAAGGCGTAACCATGGTAGGGCACAACAGGCTCAGCTCCTCATATCGATCAGTGTATGCTCGATGTTCACCGCTGTCTTGCTTAAGATCGTCGAATTCCCTTTCCAATGCCCTGATCTCGTGACGAGGACAGAATTCCTTCATCATCAGTGCTCGAAGTTCTTCCCAAGTTTGGGCCAGTGCCACCTCGGCACTCCTATCTCTCACCACACCGTTCCACCACGTCAAAGCTCGTTTCTCAAAGACACTAGATGCGAAATCTACCTTTCGCTCGTTTGGACATTGAACATGCCTGAAGGTGCTCTCTAGACTCTCGAACCATTGCAGAAGTGCAGTCGCTCCTTGAGACCCAGAAAACTTTGATGGCTTAGCCGAGTTGAACGTCTTGAGTTGCAGAGGGCATTATTGTTGTTGAGAGCTTGGTGACATTGGGCAACGATGTTCGGGATTGCAGTAGTTATTTTCTGTGTAATGACAGCTGCCAGATCTTCAATAGATACCGGATTTTCGCGTCATGGAGGCATTCTAAAAGGGGAAACAAGACAGAAAACAAATGAAATGGCATTGGGTAAGAATAGGATGTTACAATTACCGACCAAAATCATGGGTGATGGTCATTTGTTTGAACCATGAAGCAAACAAACAACACAAAGGCTGAGTCAAAGCAAATAGATCCTCATAATGTATCGTGAAGACATGCTCGCCTATAAGTGGACACTCACCCCAAGAGTTCCCAGGTAAGAGTGACTGGTCTGATTATGTGGATTTGTACGAACACTCTAGCCTTAGACAGAAAACTCAGGGTACAGGCATTCACTCTTCCAGTTTGCACGTGTTCACACTATTTAGGACCCAAAACTTTAACGAGAGTTTTGAAAATTTAAAGGGGTTCAAAACCTTATAACAGAGGGTTCAAAACCTAGTAATCAATCATCCTAGAACAGATGATTAGTTTTCAAAGTGGTTTTGAAATTTATGTTCTTGTTGTGGTCGTCGCCTAAGGATAGGTGACGGTATTGTTTTATGACTAAACGCAAGTAAACTCGCGTTAGGGTCCTAGGAAGGTTATAGACTAGGTCAAAGTATTACTAACAACCTAATTCCCTATAACCATTGGCTCTGATACCATCTTTTCTGTCACACCCCGACCGCGTGAGACAACGAAACGTGGCGGAAACGTCGGGGAGTATTGTAACAGAATTAATCGTTTCAAATCCATGGTAATTAAAGTTTCGTTTTATTAATCAAACATGAGAGTTTACATTGTTTTAATCAAGAAACAAAGAGTACATAACAAAAATTAACTAGTTCTTGTTTCATTTTAAGTCACTAAGGCACAGGTCCGCCTAAGTATGTCTTGATAAGTCCTATGCATCATCTCCTGAAAACACATGTGAAAATAGGTACGTCAGGATAAAAATTCCTGTGAGATACATAGGTTTTGAGAAAATAGGATTCATGACTTATGTTTGAGAAAATGTTTAGTCATGAACCTTGTAATTTGCTTTGTCTTGTAAATCATTTGAAAAACGATAAGATCAGATGATATGTATAAATAAGAGAATAATGTATGGTTAAATGAATAACCATGTAAGATGAGTTTGTATAAGATAAGTTGTTTGTAAATCAATGTCTTGTGAAAAGTATGTTATTTGTATAAAATGTTATATGTCATAAACTGAAATGATTCAAATAACGCTACGATATGTAATACCATACAAACACTTATATATAGGAAGTACCAGCGGCGTATCCACCATGCTTGTATCATATTACACACACCTCGTTACTTAATCACTTACTCAAACCAAACTACCAAAGTAAAATGTTCATGTCTAATGTGAATCATATAATATGTATCCAAAATGTAAGCATATGATGAATAACAACGTACTAAGTATGCAACAAAGGACATACATAACATATAGTGTAATGTATAACAATGTACTAAGTACGCACTACGCACACAATGGGCATACATAGCATGTAATGTAAGGCAATGTACTAAGTACGCACACAATGGGCATACATAGCATGTAATGTAAGGCAATGTACTAAGTAATGGGCATACATAGCATGTAATGTAAGGCAATGTACTAAGTACGCACACAATGGGCATACATAGCATGAAATGTAATGAAATCATGTACTATAAATGTACTAATGAACATAGTAGGTATATGATGTGAAAGCATGAAAGTAACAAGTAGGTACATGTGTTCCACACCAAAACAGTTTGGAAAACAGTAAAAGAGGGGTCTATGTACTCACATGAGATTGCTCAGAAGTCCTAAAATAACCACCAAGCAAAGCTAGAGATCACGGAATCAAACGACACCTAATATAGGTAACTATGTTAATAAACTAGACCTATATCGGAGGATCGGATAGAATGAGGGTTCGTAAACCAAACGAGTATGGAGACTCGTGTAATATGGTTTTAACAAAGCCTACATACTAAATGAAACCTAACATAAGTGCTTACGAGCCATTACGACCCGTTTAGGTAGCTTATGCTACTTTAACGCGTCGTTCGCGTGAAACGCGTTCGGACCGCCTAACTAGTCCTATGACAAGTAACATATGCCTTAACATGTCTAATATTGTTGTCAAATCAGTTTAGATGTCAAAAGTTATGTTACATATGTTTAAAATGAATTTTGGCATCAAGGGGTATTTTGGTAATTTACCTACGACATATAAACTACCTATCATACAACTACTTAAACGTCGTGACCATAAGGTATAACCTCGAAAGGTTATTCCCTATATACTATGGTCACCTAATGTATTTGGTCAGATCCTAATGATCGACCAAATGGGTCGGGTTCGAAGGTATAAGCGATTTATTAGATCACTTACCCATACGACCCTAGACAAGCACAAAACTAAAAGTGACGAGCTAAGCATGTTAAAACATGCTTAACTAAGTTTGAAAACAAGTTTGGTAGCAAAACAAACGGTTTTGATACCTAAGAGTAGTTTGGTTACAAAATACGTAATAACACGTATTTTGGCCGAAACTACGACTCGTCACTGAGCCAAGATAACGGGTAATCAGTAGGTATAGTCACTAGGGACTATAACCATCGTGATTACGCTCACGTTATGAAGTTCAAACGAACTTCGCATTGACCATAAACTGGTCAATGCAGAAAGTCAAACAAAGTTTGACTCTCGGACTCGAAAAGCAATAAAAGAACGAAGGAACACTTACAAAGGGTCCCTGAAAGCTTTGATTTCTCAAGTATTCTCAGGTAGGAAGTGAAATGTCACAACCACTTAGAGAAATTTCAAGAAATCAAGTGGGTTTTGAAGTTGGGGGATGTGGGTATTTATAGATGTAGTGGAACCGTTAAGATCGTTCCTCGTGTTGGACCGTGTCGTGACCCTAAACGATCAGTTGAGCAAGTTCATCATCACGTATAAAGGCGGAATCAGTATACGCAACGTTACAGCAGCTTTCCTATTCAAATCCTTCACTTTATTAGCTTTCTGAAACAATTTTGACAGAGTTCGGTTACAATGCTAATGATCAGGTCTCGTTCAAATGAACACACACATGAGGTATATATAGGTAGGCTGATTTCGCTTATGTGTCCCTGACACTGAAGCGAAATCACGTCTTGACACTGAAGCGGAATCACCTCATGACACTGAAGTGGAATCACCTCATGACACTGAAGCGAAATCAACATATAACAATGTACATTGAAACGAAATTAACTCTAAAAACCCTAATTTGACTTTTAAGATCCAATCTTGACTTCTTGATATAAGACTTGATTGAAGATGCAGTCAACAGACATTCTTGTGCATCAACAGACTCCCCCTTGGATGTTGACGTAGTCTTCAGCTCCTGAGTCTTCAGTCTTAGTCTATTCTCTAACTCTCTGTCGTCTCATTATAATCACTCTATCTTCACAGGTTTCAGAATCTTGTCCTCCTGGCTCTAACTTCTTTCTTCCCTTTAAATGTTGATCCAGACTCCTCCTTTCACAGACTCCCCCTCTCGATATGCTAGAATCTGAGATATCTGGTTCAATCTTTGACATTCAGCTTCCATTGGGAATAATGAAGTCTAAAACCTGTTACTCAAACATCATTCATTACAAACTTATCTTTTTCACATATAACTCATAAACTTAATCAGTTTTAGAAATCCACTCAAGTATTCAGGTTCAAGTTAATGACCCTAATTACTTGATTAATCTACCAAGTCCAATTTAATGACCTTGGTTGATCATTTGACGAATCAAACTGATTTTGAAAACAATTTTTCAAATAATTTTCTGAAAATAACAAGTATCAAATTAATGAACTTGTGTTTGACTTTTCAAACAATTCAAACTTCATCAAATATAATCTCTCCTCATTCTTCAGTTCAGAATCTCCTGCATCTGCTTCAAACATTTGAGAATCTAACAATCAACTTTCAACTTTGGTTTGTCGGAAAATAAAGCAGAAATAAAATCTTTTTGGATTTTATCATAGTATTCTAAACTAAGAAATGAAATACAGAAAACTTAAATTTCAGAAAGTAAACAAAGTAAACTATTTACAAACATATTTTTGATAAGCGTGTCAGGGAATCATATCAGCTTTTCAGACAAATCACAAGTACCGTTAAGCTACATTTCATACTCAGACTTAAACAATTTACCTCGATTGTCGATATACTGATCCATCTTAAATTTCCATACAAATTTCAATCTACTCAGGATACGATTTAGATGAATTAAGAACTTAGATCATTCATGTGTCCCACCTCTTGAATATACTCCCGTATCCAGAATCTCAATAAGCAGTCTTACAGGTGAGAATATTACAATGATATATGTATATAATTTAGGTATGCGAGGGCCGAGGGATCTCAGATCGATACTTCCGTATACGCAGAGAGATATCAGCTTCGACTTTTCGGTGTGTCCCCTTTAGAGGATCTTTTTGCTTACAACAGCAGCATTTATAAATTTTATTGTTTCGGCATGCTGAGGGTTTAATGCTGTGTTTCAAGCATTGCAGCAAGTATTAGCCAGAGACTAGGTCAGAACCACCGTTCAGCAGAAGTCCCGGAATAATACCCCAGATATCATAGAGTATAAAGACCTAGAATATCAGATTAAGAGACCTATCAAACGAGATTTCAGGGGTTACCTATATATCCAAGTAGTGTTCCCCACGAATTCACAAGTTTGAATTTAGGTTTATATCCCGAATAAATCTACTAAATGTACGAAAACCTATCGACACATCATCAGTAAGATTGTTTAACTCTTTTATACTTTTCAAATCTTTAGCATACTGTGATCATCTAGCTGATGTACTATCATTTTCCCTATATACACAAGCTCTTTTTCAGATTTTATCATGTTTTTGTATTTTTGCATTTTTTACTGTTTTTGTATTTTCTGAAAATAAACTATGTACAAACATCTACTCCCCCTAAATACCAAAACAAGTAAAAATTAGACAAACCATTGCAGATTGTTTTTCGTCTTCATCCGCAACAGTACTCTCATCAACGCCAATTATGCCATCCGACACCGACAGAAGCTTCATACCGTTCAGTTTTAACAAATATTTAAACCGATTTTTATCAAAAGCTTTGGTATGTAAATCAGCTTTCTGTTCGTCAGTGTGGATTTTCTCAATTCGTATCAACTTTTTCTCAAAGCAATCACGAATAAAGTGATGACGAATTTCTATGTGTTTAGTTTTAGCGTGATGTACTGGATTTTTTGTTATATTTATAGCGGCCTCATTATCAACAAAAAGAGGTGTGTTAAGAAACTGCAAACCGTAGTCGCGCATCTGTTGTTGTATCCACAAGATCTGAGAGCAGCAACTGCTAGCAGAAACATACTCCGCTTCACAAGTAGATAACGCCACAGACGTTTGTTTCTTACACTGCCAGGTAACCAATCTAGGACCAAAGAACTGGCATCCTGCAGTTGTTGATTTTGAATTGACTTTGCAGCATCCGAAATCCGAATCGGAATACCCTTCGAGCATAAAATCGCCTTTTCTAGGATACCACAACCCCAATGAAGGAGTTCCTTTCAGATAGCGCAATATCCTCTTCACAATGATCATATGCGATGCTCTTGGGTTAGACTGAAATCTTGCTGCGAGGCACGTTGGGTACATGATATCAGGACGTGAAGCAGTTAGGTACATTAAAGAACCTATCATGGATCGGTAAAACGTTTCATCAACCCTGTCTCCGGTGAGATCTGGGTGAATCCCATGATTTGTTGCAAGTGGGGTAGCAGCTGGAGTAGAACTTGACATCCCAAATTTTTCTAGAATATCATGAACGTACTTTGACTGATGAATGAAAATTCCCTCAGGAAGTTGTTCAACTTGTAATCCCAGAAAGAATTTCATCTCCCCCATTGATGACATTTCAAACTTCTGCTTCATCACTGATTCAAAATCTTTGCATAGATTTTCATTTGTTGACCCAAAGATTATATCGTCCACATAAATCTGAACTATCAGAAGATGACCATCGACTTCTTTAGTGAAGAGAGTGGCATCCACTTTTCTACGAATGAACTTGTTGGCTAGTAGGTGTTGAGACAAAGTCTCGTACTAGGCTCTCGGGGCCTGATGTAAACCATACAGCGCTTTGTCTAATAAGTAGACCTTGTTTTTGTGGATTGGATCGGTGAAGCCCGGTGGCTGACCGACATAAACCTCCTCTTTAACCTTCCCGTAAAGAAACGCCGATTTAACATCCAACTGATAAACTTTGAAGTTCTTCCAAGACGCAAATGCTAGGAAAATTCTGATTGCCTCTAGTCGTGCTACAGGAGCATAGACTTCGGTAAAATCAATTCCCTCCTGTTGACTAAATCCCTGAACAACGAGTCGAGCTTTGTTCCTTACAACAACTCCTCTATCGTCCCTCTTACACTTAAACACCCACTTAGTGTTAATTTTCCTCTGACCATCCGACAAATCAACTAACTTCCACACTCCCAATTTCTCGAATTGACTAAGTTCCTCCTGCATTGCATTGACCCAAGAGTCTTCAGTAAGCGCCTCTTTGTAAGTTCTTGGTTCAATCTGCGAGATAAAACAACTTAATGAGAATTCAGTTTGCAAAGGAGCAACTTTTGTATAAAAACATGTAAGCCCTTTATCAATCTGATTTCGAGTGCGAACTCCAGCTTGCAATTCTCCTATGATCAACTCCTCTGGATGATATGAAAAAGTTCGCGGCATCACTTCACTTTGAACATCTACATTTCCCTCCAGATTGGTAACATTCTGCTCTGCATCTTGTTCATCAACTTGGTTTGTTTGACCTGAAATCTGAATTTGCTCCCCCTCAGAATTTGAATCTGAATCACCGTGATCAAATACTGGCATGGTTTCAGCTTCTAGATTATCATTCTGAGCCGACTGATTATCCTGAGCAACTTCATTTTGCTGGACATCATCATGTTCACCAGCATTACTTGGACCTGCTTCATCATCATTTGAAGTTTCCCGTGGTCTCCTAGAATACTCAGCTGGGAACCTTAGCTGTGACTCATATTCACGCAAAATATCCAACTCATCAAAGAAATCTTCATCTTCCTCTGATTCTTCTCTCATGTCAAACGAATCCCAAAGTTTGTCATAATGATAACGCTATGAATCCCCAGGATTCTGCGGCGGCATAGTATAACCTTGACATTCAACATTTGCAGCTTCAATAATCCGCTTCTCACTTGGAACGAAGACACGTCTCAACGGATTTGAATAACCAACAAATATTCCCTCAATGCACTTCGGACCAAACTTTCCAAAAGGCTCTATAACCGTACAAGGTGACCCGAACGGTTCTAGATACTTCAAATTCGGTTTGCGATTATTGATTAGCTCAAAGCATGTTTTGTTGAACTTCTTGACAGTGAGAACCCTGTTGAGTGTATAGCATGCGGCGGAAACAGCTTCAGCCCAAAAATTAATTGGTAACTTTGAATCTGCGAGCATAGTTCTAGCCGTCTCAATTAGTGTCCGGTTTTTGCGTTCTGCGACTCCATTCTGCTGCGGAGTGTACGGAGCACTAAACTCATGCAATATACCTCTTTCATCACAAAATTCTTCCATCCTGCTGTTCTTGAACTCAGTACCATTATCACTTCGAATTCTCTTAATACACCTTTGGTACAAATTCTCAATCTTCCTGAACAGCCCCATCAAACTGTCAAATGTTTCATCTTTCGTCTTCAAGAAAGATACCCACGAAAATCTGGAATAATCATCAGTAACGACCAAACAATAGTAATCTCCTGTAATACTTTTGAGATTCACCGGACCAAACAAATCCATATGAAGTCTTTCCAACAGTCTCGAAACTGAATTGACTTGCTTTGTAGGGTGTGACTTTTTCTTCTGCTTGCCTTTGACACAGCTAATGCACTCCCCTTCCAGATGAAAACCTTTGATATTAACTCCCAATACCAAATCATTGTGCACCAAGTGATTCATCTTCCTTAGGTGAATATGCCCCATCTTTCGGTGCCACAATCTTGACTCTTTCTCAGTTGCTCTAGACACGAAACAATGTGCTTGACCAATAGTTGTAGTTGCTACAGACATATCTAACACATATAAATCATTCACTCTAGGTGCCCTCATAATAATCCATTCTTCAGGGATAACAAAACCAGGTTTCAAGATCAAACATTCCTTATCAGTGAAGTGAGTAGTATACTGATTGTCACAAATCTGCGAGATACTAAGCAGATTGTTTTCCAGCTCAGTGATGTAGTTAACTCTCTCAAACGTCACAATTCCGTTGGATAACGTTCCTTCACCTACAATTCGACCACCTTCATGACCTGCAAATCCCACATAACCACCATTGATATTCTTCACATCATTATACAGCAATGCAGTTTTTCCTGTCATATGTCGAGATGCCCCACTATCCATGATCCATCTTGAAATGGCTCTTGGAAGATCCTGCATATATCACAAGTTGATTTTAAAACACTTCAATAAAGATACCGATTCATGCTTCGCGTACCAGGAAGCTCCGGCAATTCAAACTGCTTATTCGAACATGGTGTCCACCCAGGCCTCATCAGCCTTAGGTGTAACCTTGACTCTAGCAATTTGAATTTTGAAATTTTCAGCCTTCAAAGGTGGAAAATTTGCATCATAATCAACCGAAATTGATTCTTCAGTCTTTTTCACTTCAGAAGTTGAAATTTTCATTTCAGTTTTTGGTTTCCAAACTTGTTGAGATAATGCAACCCGCTTGTAAAATTTGTCATTTTTAGTTACCATTTTCATTACAGGTTCATTTTTCACTTTGATATTATCATTTTTCACATTCTTTTTCTCAACAACGATTGGTGCTTTACCCTTCACATCAACTTTCTTTTGTTGGATTTTCACAGTTTCAATCTTAGGCTTGGAGTTGGTGCAATTTCTTGCAATGTGACCAACTTTGTTACATCTAAAACATGTTCTAGTATCCACAACTAGACTTATGCCTTCAGACCGATAATGTGAAGCTCTTTTTTCAAAAAACTCTTTGTTTGATTTTGAAAAAATTTCGTTTTCCTCATCAGAAAGTGAACTTGAACTGTTCACAAACACCTTCTTTTCAGCAAACCTTTTGTTTTGAAAACTCTTTTTCTGATAACTCTTACCATCCCTATAACCACCCGACCAATTGTTTCGATTGTTATTATAAAACCTTGGTGGAACAACAGGCTTTTTGTAATAAGATTTATCTTTCTCAAAATTCATTTGCCGTTTTGTTTGTTTCAAACTGTTCACTTCCGACAACTCAACTTCAACCAATTTGAAAACATTTGTCAACTTTTTCACATTAACATTCTCAATTGGAAACTCAGAATCCGAATACAACTTATCAGATCCAGCCATCTTGTACATCACAAGACCCGGTTCATCACTTAAGTTGTTTTTGGACTTTGATTTCTGATTGTATTTGTCTAAGAAACACCCATCATCTTCAGCTGAATCAGACAATAAAACACTTTCAGCTGTACTCTTAACAATCTCTGTCTGAACACTATCATCAGATGATGTAGAAAAAGTAACATCAATGTTCTCCGGAAGTTTAACTTATGTTTCTTCCTCAATTTCAACCAACCCAGATTGCTTTTTTGTGTAGTTATCAAGAACAGGTGGTGGAACTTGATGAAACCCCACCCCAGTTCCATCACAATACACATCTTCGCCCGCTTTGTCTTTCCCGATGGGTTTGGGAATGATATGTTGCAAAACAAAGCTTGCGGAGCTGTAACTGTTAAGCTTCAACTGGATTCGCTCGTTTTCAATTACAGCCTCTTGAACTTTAAGTTTCAATTTAGCGATTTCATCCAGTTGTTGATTGATTGATTCTTCTTTGACTCTAAGCACTGCTCTTAGATGTTCATTTTCTTTAAAAGTTTTACCATTTCGATCATCACAATCTTTCAATGTGCCTTTGAGTTTTTCAAATTTTTCAGAAATCTGACGGTTTTCAAGAATCAACTTTTCATTTTCTTGTTTAATTTTGTCATGATCAATTTTATCATTTTCCAATTGTTTAGTTAATTCTTTTATCCGTTCAGTTGAAGCTTTAACCATTTTGTCACGATCAAGAATCTGATTCTCAACGCTTCTGACCTTAGCTGTCAGATCATCAACTTTCTTTCCGTTGAGATACGTAACTGTGCTACAAAATTTGCACTCTTTGTTGCAATTTTTGCAATCAGCATTTCCATCGATTTTCTTACCTGACACATTCGAACTGACCTGGCTTTTTGACTCAGACACGGAGTTAGAGTCTACCTCAAGTGCCTTGGCAGCTAGCACTTTGTAAGCCATTTTTCCTAAGTTCTCAGCGTTCAACTCTTGTGTAGTGTCGATAATACCAGTATCAATCTTCTTTGATTCTTTTCCTTCTTTCTCCTTTCTCTCCTTCTCTTTCTCTTCTTCAATCATTTTCGAAGTTGGAGTTCCCCACCATTTGTGTTGCCAATACTCATCATCTTCTTTGTATTGTTGGATTATGGCTTCAATATCAAGTGTACTATCATCAATTGCAATATTTCCATACTCATCAAGATAGCACTCTCTATCTGGATCCCATCTATTTGCTCTCCTTGCGTTCAGAAAGATACGAGATATTCTAATGATTTTGTTTTCAGCAATCATCTTTCTGTATTGATATTTTTGCTCTTCAGTTCGATCGTCTTTCCATGGAATAGGATCGTCAGTTTTCGCCATGAATGCGTAACCAACCGCATCTTCTTCTGGTAGAACCTCTTGACTCCAATCATAACCCTCATCATCGTAAATCACCGCAAGAGCTCTAGATTTATCTTTGTTGTCTTCAACCTGCTTCAATCTAGGCGGCTCGTATTTATTCTGGTGATAAATTGCCTTCTTGTAATAATCATCTCTGAAAGGGTTCTCTGACTCATCAGCATAAGCGTTTCGGCATTCTCGTTTGAAATGACCCTTCTGCTTACACTTGAAGCATGTCACCTTCGATTTATCGAAACCCAACTTGGTAGAAGCACCACCAATTGTTTTTCTGCCAGTAATTTCCATGAATCTTTGTGCACGACGAACAGCACTTGCCATAGCCCAACGAATATCAATCAGTTCCATTTCCTCCGGATCAATCTGATCGTAATCTTCTTTCGTCAGATTTGTGTTGCCTATCTTTCCAGCTACCAACCCTTCACACGATTCCAACACCGATGCTAGAAAGATCATCTGTTGCTTGGCCGACTCTTCATCAAAATTTTGAGCATTCTTCAAATCTATTGCGATGTTGCATTGAAAACGATTCTTTGTATCAGAATGACCTCCAGAAGATGAAGATCCACTGTGATAACCACTGTGACTTCCACTGCTTTGACCACTTTGACTTTCTTTGCCAGCTGTCGAAACATTTTCAGCAGAAAACGCTGTTTTAGGAGAAGTTGCTTTTGGCATCATGCTCTTTGGATAATACAAATCCAAATTCTGCTGGTAGGATGAATGATTGACTTTGTATGTCTTCTTCAACTCCAACTCATGACTTTCAAGTTTCTCAATCAGCAAATCTAATGTCAACTTTTCTGGTTCTTTGATGGTATTCTTCAGCATGAGTGCATAATATCTCCAATCCATCTCGTCAGGCAACGAATCGAACAATTTGTCGATAAGATCTTCTTCAGGAATGTCAATGTCATGTCTTACTAACTCCAGCTTCAGATGACCGAACCTTTCTATCATTTTACACACAGACTCGTTCTTTAAACATCCAAACAAATCAAACTCTTTTCTAAGAAGTTTCTTTTTGTTTTTCTTAATTTCTTGACTACCTATACATTTCTTTTCTAACTTTGCCCAAAGATCTTTTGCATTTGAATAGTCAATCAATGCAATAATGTCTTCCCGGACTGACTGGAATAACAATGCCACACACTTTTGTTCAGCTACAAACGAATCAATCTCCTCAGCTGTTCTTAACGCCTCACCATTTTTGTTTCCATTTGCATAACCATTTTTCATACTTTTCCAGCTAGTAAATGCGAATGCCATCAACCAGTCTTCAAATTTTCTGGACCAACGACTGTACTCCTCAATAGCCGTAAGCTTTGGGGGTTTATTGAACGTTCCGAATGCGCTTTCAGATTCCCAAGCTTCCTTCTTCTTTTCTTTCGGAGTATTCTCGTTCTCGTTCGTATTGTTGTTGTTTATAGGAATATCATCTCCCGAGTTTCCAGCGAATGCGTACATATCGCTAAACGGGTTCAAGAAAATATCATCCATCATGAATGTACCTGCAAGATTATCAAACACTTAGAAAAATTTTTCCGAAGTTTTGTCAAATACTGACACTGAAGCGAAATCAGTCTTAATGACTGATAAGCGAAATCAACAACAATGTTCACTCGAGTGAAATCACAATGTTCACTTGAGCGAAATCAGACTTTGTCCCTTGGAGCGAAATCACTTATGACACATAAGCGAAATTAGACAATGTCCTTTTGAGCGAAATCAACAAGTTCGTATAAGCGAAATCAGAAAGTCCCTTGGAGCGAAATTAACATGATCATATGAGCGAAATTAACAACTTGTCCTTATAAGCGAAATTAAGATGTCCACTAAAGCGAAATAAGACTTTGTTCTTTTGAGCGAAATCAACAACTGTTGTACTTAAAAGCGAAATCAATCTGATGTTCGTAAAAGCGAAATCAGTCTGATCGTATGAGCGAAATTAACTAAGTCCGAATGTACACAGAAGCGAAATCACAAATTTACTCATTTTTAAGCTGAATTTCAATCCGAAACTTTCAAGGGTTGTAATACTCTTAAAACCGATCACAATGATATGAAATATGTTCACTTTTGACCGCTGATTCTTTCCAGATCTAAAGATGAAGTTCCGGTTCGAAAACAAATCGAGATTTTGTTAAAATTGATTGAGTTTTAGTATGTTTTAAGATCTGATATTGTTAAGGATTGATTAACAACTAATTTCGCTCAATATACTTGACTTTCAAGTCATTTTGTCCGTAGGAACTTGATTAATCCGAAAAATAAAAGAGAAATATGAGTAGAAATGAGATAAAAGTGTCGAATCGGCTGTTGTAGTATGAACTTCCTCGTCCTGAAGCTCTGATACCACTTGTTGGACCGTGTCGTGACCCTAAACGATCAGTTGAGCAAGTTCATCATCACGTATAAAGGCGGAATCAGTATACGCAACGTTACAGCAGCTTTCCTATTCAAATCCTTCACTTTATTAGCTTTCTGAAACAATTTTGACAGAGTTCGGTTACAATGCTAATGATCAGGTCTCGCTCAAATGAACACACACATGAGGTATATATAGGTAGGCTGATTTCGCTTATGTGTCCCTGACACTGAAGCGAAATCACCTCTTGACACTGAAGCGGAATCACCTCATGACACTGAAGTGGAATCACCTCATGACACTGAAGCGAAATCAACATATAACAATGTACATTGAAACGAAATTAACTCTAAAAACCCTAATTTGACTTTTAAGATCCAATCTTGACTTCTTGATATAAGACTTGATTGAAGATGCAGTCAACAGACATTCTTGTGCATCAACACCTCGTTATCCGAGATTCAATCACAGCCGTACACCTCGTGCCCATAGTTTTGCAATACTATGGGTGCTCTCAAAACCAGCACATGGTATTGAAAACGTTACAAAATAGCCCCTAAACTTCAAGTCAAGTGCTGAAAATGGACCTGCAAGTGCAAAAATAATGTTTCTGCCCAGATGAGGTGCTCGCGTAGCGCCACTGTAAAAGCCTTTAGGGCTCGCGCTACGCCACCATGTACCATATTCAGCGAAGTTTCAAAAATGGCATAAATGGTCCCTGCAGCGCTTTTAAGCTATTTTCGATGTGTTTGAACCCGTTAACCTCATTTCAAGGCTCTAAAATGAAGTTAAAGTATAGGGAACTCAAAACATGCTCAAAAATATCTCAGATGTCAGTTCGTTTGGCCGTACGATCGCGATGTTCGCTTAATTACGACGGAATGCGCATAAGCGCGAAAAACGATCCAAATGACGCGACGAATGGATTTTTCTTATGCCAAACACTAAAATAAAATTTTTTAGTGCTTACATAAATTTTTGGATGTCCGGATGTATTCAGAACGTAAGTTATGCGCGAAAATGCAAACTTGTGCACTTTTTGACGCTTTTAGTCCCTGAATGACCCAAAAAAAAAATTTAGCACACCGAACACCTCAAATCCTATTTATAAGCTATGTAAAGGATATTTATGGTATGTTTAACTTATGGTCATGTTCCAGAATGTCTGTTACAGTTCAAATTGGCATACTTTCGCAGTTTGTCAAGTTTAGTCCATGTAAGCGATTTAACTTGTTTTTGCCATACCAAAGACTTCAAAACTTATTTCTAAGTTATGTAAAGGTTATTTAAGGTATGTTAAGCCTATTTCACTATTCTGGAGTGTTCGTTGGATTAAACTGGTTATATTTACGCATCAGAGCGCATATAACTCTCCAGAAAGCGATTTAAAGCTTAATATCGAACAGGAGTTGATATGTGCAAACGATACACATATTTTTACAAATCCCAAGTATGAAATACAATATTTCATTGGTTTGGCATTTTTTGATGGTTGAAGTGACCCAGGTGTTACAGGGGTGCCTTATGTGTTGCAAAGTGTTAGAAAAATTCAAGGTCTTAAAATGTTGTAATATGGTTAAGTGTTTAAGGGATTATGTTTTTGCAACTTTTCGAGATGATTCATGACTTTAAATGATCATAAACTAGCTTTACAAGACCAAAAATAATGTTCACTAGTTCGCTACATGTGCCAAAATATAGTTCGGCTAGATGTTTAGCGCTCGTTTCGTAAGAAGATAGTCGAAAGGTTAACATATATAAGTTATAGGGAAATATTCGGTTATGTATTTATATGATATTCCCTATGTATTTTTATATGAAATTTGTGTTTAAACAACACTTTTGAATCTTGAAATAAAAATACCAATGCTGAATTTTGCGGAAAAGTTATTGAAATGGAAACTTTTAGCGCTCTTCGGCAGTTTTCGGGCAGTTTTTGGTGCTACCGGACAATGGTAATATATTAAACCAAACCCTTGTATTCCCATATAGGGTTTAATGTATATTTTATGTTGGACTTTCGTCTGAGTCCTAAAGATGTAATTTAGATGGTTTATGCGGATCCTGAGTTTTCGTCAGCACACTAGTTTACTAGGTACTAATCTAGTTGTTTTGATGCATTGTTTACACTATTTCAAATGTGCATCATAAATCAATATTCCATGAGTGTTCTAAGATGTATATCATGTAATCATGCAGTTCGAATATTCAAAACACATACTTGTATAATGTAAATCATTGCTTTAAATGTACGTAAATTACCCGAAAGTGGCAGTTGTCACATTCTCCCCTTGTTATTGAGAATTTCGTCCCGAAATTCTAGCTTTGTTATTCTTTGCAGGAGTCTTCGGGAACAGGTGAGGATATTTGGCTTTAATTTGGTCTTCACGTTCCCAAGTATATTCGGGTCCGTGACGAGAGTTCCAATGAACTTTTACTAACTTAATACGACTTCTCCGTGTTTTCTGGACCTTCCAGTCCGTGACCTCAACAGGTTCTTCAGTGAATTGGAGTTTTTCGTCAATGTGAATTTCATCCGCAGGAATGATAACAGTTGCTTGTGTTGGACTCTTTTTAAGATTCGACACATGAAACGTGTCGTGCACACTGCTAAGTTCATCTGGTAACTTCAACTTGTAGGCAACAGTTCCAATATTTTCTAAGATTTCAAATGGTCCAATGTAACGTGGGTTAAGCTTTCCAAGTTTACCGAACCTCGCTACGCCTTTCCAAGGCGAGACTTTCAACAAGACTTTGTCTCCAACCTCGAAAGATATGGTTTTCGTCTTTTATCTGCGTAGCTCTTTTGTCGATCGCGAGCCGCCTTGATATGGTCTCGGATCTGAAAATTTTTATCCGTAGCCTCTTGGACTAGTTCCGGACCAATTAATTGACTATCGCCTGTTTTCGCCCAACATAGCGGAGAGCGACACTTTCGACCATAAAGAGCTTCAAACGGTGCAGCTCGTATACTAGTATGGTAGCTGTTATTGTAGGAAAACTCAACTAAAGGTAGATGAGTATCCCAATTTCCGCCTAAATCCATAACACATGCACGAAGCATATCTTCGAGTGTTTGGATTGTCAGTTCGCTCTGGCCGTCAGTTTGTGGATGAAAGGCCCTACTTAGATTCAAATGAGATCCAAAGGCCTGTTGAAATGATTTCCAAATTCTTGAAACAAAATGACCGTCTCGGCCTGAAATAAATGAAATAGGCACTCCATGACGAGCCACTATTTCTTTGAGATAGATTTCCGCTAGTTTCTCAGTACTATCCTTCTCCCAAATCGGTAAGAAGTGTGCGGACTTTGTCAATCTATCGACGATTACCCATATCATGTCATGGCCTTTTGAGGTCCTGGGTAACTTCGTAATGAAGTCCATCGATATTTGTTCCCATTTCCAAGCGGGAATCTCGGGTTGTTGTAGTAAACCTGATGGTTTCTGATACTCTGCCTTGACCTTCGCACATGTCAAGCATTTTCCGACATAGATAGCAGTATCCTTTTTGAGGTTAGGCCACCAATAGTACTCCTTTAAGTCTTGGTACATCTTATCCGATCCAGGATGGATCGAGTACTTTGACCTATGTGCTTCCTCAAAAATAAGATCTCGGAGGCCTCCATAGAATGGAACCCAAATTCTACCTGCAACGTACAAAGTTCCATCCTCCTTTGGCACTAGCCGTTTTTCCATGCCTCGAAGTGATTCTGCTAGAATATGCTCTTCCTTGAGCGCTTCTTGTTGTGCATTATGAATTCGTGCGGTAAGATATGTGTGAATCGTCATTTCTAGTGCACGCACTCTTAGTGTTTTAACTCGTTCCTTGCGGCTCAAGGCGTCTACTACAACGTTCACCTTGCCCGGATGGTACTTGATTTCACAATCATAATCGTTCAATAATTCAACCCAACGTCGCTGATGCATATTTAATTCTTTTTGGTTGAATATGTGTTGTAGACTTTTATGATCTGTGAAAATAGTGCACTGTGTACCATATAAGTAATGCCGCCAAATTTTCAAAGCAAATACCACCGTGCCTAACTCTAGGTCGTGAGTGGTATAGTTCTTCTCGTGAACTTTCAGTTTGCGAGACGCGTACGTGATAACCTTTTCGCGTTGCATGAGTACACAACCCAAACCTTGATGCGAAGCATCACAGTATACCACAAAGTCATCGGTACCGTCAGGTAATGATAAGATTGGTGCAATGCACAACTTGTCTTTAAGAAGTTGAAATGCTGTGATTTATTATTACGGAGGCCTACGTAATAACAAATTGTAGTGCATGGAAATTCTGGTGGGCTCTTCGGGCCAAGCTAATGATCACTATCCATTCACAATTCTTAAGATATTACTTAAGATTCAATTTTTCCATTCTTAGAACACTGACTAGGGTGATTACTATAACATCTTACAATACAGGAAGACGATGTATGCTTGATCGCACCTAACATTCGATTTATATTGCGAGACGATTGAGACTAGTCATTTAAACAAACAAAACTTGTTAGTCACTCATGGAAGATTTTTCCTCAACATTCTAAAATTCTTATATACGGGTTTTTTTCTTGGTGCCTATGATACTTTACCTTACCTTACCTTATCATATTCCACCTTATCATATTTATTGGAAATGATACAATAAATTTCGTCGCTTGACATTTGTCTTTTCCCAAGGAATGGTATGGCATGAGCCATGCTGCAACTCCCTCATTGCATTCTATTCGACATTTTTGGAGATTCTAATCATCTTGCTAGAGCTCGTGAAACTCAAGCACTATTACCATAATTGCCACATGGACAAGTAAGACAAAGGATTTTCTCTACTTAAGACGATCGAGGTCCATAGAGTAGGGAATACATATTATATGGACGAAGACCACTGGTTGGTTTCCCCTCCTCAACGAATTATTTTTTTTCCCATTTAGACATATGACCAATACACGCAAGAGCCATTACACCTTTTGTTTTGGTTATCTACATTATCATTTATTCAAACATGTATGAACAATGCGGTCTTGAGGTTTCCATGACCGATTGATTGCATTCTTCATTCTTGGGCACATGATAGACTTTATTTATCCAAATACATGTCTAGATACTTTTAATAGTGTGTATTAAAAGGATCATGGCGCCAAAAGAATCAAATGTTTAAGTCAAAAGTTATGTGTCGAAAATCATTGCTTTTACACAAGACATGGTTTATACATGACATTGTTACGCAAGACATTGTTATACATGGCATTTGATGGTATACACAAGACATTTTTGGCGATTATTTGTAAGTGATGAGATGTGTGTAATATGATAAAAGCATGGTGGATACGCCGCTGGTACTTCCTATATATAAGTGCTTATATTATATTGCATATCGTGGTGTTATTCAAACTTCTTCGACAAAGACAAGACATGACATTTTTGCACAAGACACGACATCTTCTACACAAGATATATTATTCTATTTCAGGACATGATATATTTATACACTACATTTCTATTGGTTATTTATTTAACCATACATCATTCTTTTATATCATCTGATTTTCATATCTATTTTCATATGATTTTATAAAAGAACTCGATCATAACTGGAGCCAATATTGTTGGTTACACTTGGTGCTTTCACGGTCTCTCAAGGGTTGTTCCATACTGGGTAACACCTGAATTCAAACACCCTGAGTGTTACATTTTGGGTTTAGCCTCGGAGATCCGAAGCATGACCGCATCATCCCTCCCTACCTCGATCACTCAAACAATAACTCTCGCCATGAGAGAAATGAGGGCAATTGCTGCTATAAACGATTTTGGCACCAGGATGTATGCTGGTAACTTGCCGAAATCCTAAATGTGACAAGTGAGACGTTCATCGTGAGGGCAATTGCAAAAGCGCCAAGAGTAGCAGTGTGCTAAGACCGAGCTTGTAAGACGATAATACTTAAGAATGGATCAAGCTAGTGAATAAGTGTGTGTGTGGTTAGAACTATGAATACTCCACAAAATCCCAATGAAGTCATGAGTACGTACACTCTACGATCATCATGTACCAATTCTTTTAATACCAACACCGAGCTTAGCTATTGTCTTTAAATGTTAAGCATATACTCGAATTAGAGTCATGTTGGACACACATTACTATTTCAAGTTAGCTAATGGGGAATTAGCTTAGACATGTCAAATCATTAAGGGTCACAGGTAGGTATCCTATCAATCAACATTTCACATCCATATTATTTGATACCATTGTTGATTTTTAGCTTTATCTCAACATTTCACATGCATAGTTTCATGGCTAGTGACGGGATTGTCCTAGCTACAATTAGGGATTGGGTTATCCTACATCTAAACATATGGATTGGGTTATCCTACATTTAGACATAGGATTCCTAAAACTTTACAGTGAAGTCCTCGTCACACAGAATTTAAAATGTACTTGGCCTAGAGCCAAGTAAGCTAGACGTCTCCTCATTCTATAGAATTGACAAACGGTAAACTACTCGAGTCTGGAGCTGAAATTCAATATCGATCTCTTACCCGTTCAGTTGGGTAGTTTCGAAGTAGTGGTTGGCATGGATTGGTTATCCGATAACCTAGCCGAAGTCTTCTGTCATGAGAAGATCATTCGCCTACCACTTCCGAACAAAGAGACATTTGTTATTCATGGAGAGAAGCACGACACATCATTGCGGATCATCAAGTGCATGAAGGCACAAAAGTACTTACGGAAAGGTTGTGTTACCTTTCTGGCACATGTTGTCGACAAGAAGGCCGTTGGGCCGTAGCTGATAGATATTCCTGTGGTAAAAGAATTTCCTGAAGTCTTTCCTGAAGACTTGCCAGGACTACCACCATATCGACAAGTCGAGTTTCACATCGACTTGGTATTGGGAGCTGCACCCGTAGCCAAATCTCCATGTTGATTAGCACCTTTTGAACCTTGTAGTTGATCGAATAAGGATGTTGTGAGTTCATAACCCCCACTCTTTACCATTATACATCTTTATAAAGGTTTTGGGGGTGGAAAGACATGTAAGTTTTGCAAAAGTGCACAACATTTCGATGAATGAAAATTCATATTTTTAAACCATGTTACAAATGAATTTCCAACTAACTCATATGGTTTATGAAAGGTTCTAGCTTCTACTCTAAGATAGACTTACGATCGAAGTATCATCAGTTACGAATTCAAGAGGAAAGCATACCGAAAACAGCTTTTAAGACTCGTTACGGTCATTACGAGTTTATCGTTATGCCTTTTGGTTTAACGAACGCACTAGCGGTCTTCATGGAATTAATGAATCACGTGTGCAAGCCGTATCTCGACAAATTCGTCATAGTATTTATTGACGACATATTAATATACTCACAATTGACTGATGAACACGAACAACATTTGAGAACCATTTTAGAGCTACTAAAGAAGGGGAAACTATACGTGAAATTTTCCAAGTGTGAATTTTGGATTAGCGAGATACAATTTCTCAGGCATGTAGTAAACGAGAAAGGCATTCAAGTAGACCCAGCTAAGATTGAAGCAAATGAGAATTGGGAAGTGCCCAAGACTCCCACTAGAGTACGACAATTTTTTTTGGGATTAGCGGGATATCATCGGAGATCTATTGAATTTTGTTTTTTTAAATTACTCAATTGCTAACCTCCCTCACCCATAAAGACAATAAATTCGCCCCAAATCGAAAAACAAGATATAGCATTACAACTTATTCTTAAGATTGGTGCATAGCATTTTACAATCTTATCATTACCTAATGGTACCGATGACTTTGTTGTAAACTATGATGTTTCGCATCAAGGTTTGGGTTGTGTACTCATAAAACGTGAAAAGGTTATCGTGTATGCGTCTCGCCAATTGAAAGTTCACAAGAGGAACTATACCACTCTCGACCTTGAGTTAGGCGCGGTGGTATTCGCTTTAAAAATAATGGCGACATTATTTATATGGTACTCAATGCATTATTTTCACAGATCATAAAAGTCTTCAACACATATTCAACCAAAAAGAATTAAATATGCGTCAACGATGTTGGTTGAATTGTTGAACGACTATGATTGTGAAATAAAGTACCATTATGGCAAGGCGAACGTTGTAGCTGACGCCTTGAGCCGCAAGGAGCGAGTTAGAACACTGAGAGTTCAAGCATTAGAGAAGATGATTCACAAGCGCTCAAAGAAGAGCATATTCAAGAAGAAACACTTCGAGGCATGAAGGAACAATTAGTGCCGAAAGTAGATGGAACTTTGTACCTTATGGGTCGAAATTGGGTTCCATTATTTGGCGGCCTTCGAGATGATATTTTGAGGAAGCACATAGGCCTAAGTATTGAAAGAATACTATTAGTGGCCTAACCTCAAAAGTGATATCGCGACTTATGTCGGAGATTGCTTGACTTGTGCAAAAGTCAAAGCTGAATATCAGAAACCCTCGGACTTGTTACAACAAACCGAGATTCCCATTTGGAAATGGGAACAAATATCGATGGACTTCATTACGAAGTTACCCAGGACCTCATGCGGTCATGACATGATTGGGTAATCATCGATAGACTAACAAAGTCCGCACACTTCTTACCGATTCGGGAGAAGGATAGTACAGAGAAACTAGCGGAACTTTATATCAAAGAAATAGTGGCTCGTCATAGAGTGCCTATTTTAATCATCTCATACCGAGATGGTCGCTTTGTGTCAAGAATTTGAAAGTCATTCCAACAGGCCTTTGGATCTCGCTTGAATCTAAGTGTGGCCACTCATCCACAAACTGACGGCCTGAGCGACCGGATAATCAAAACACTAGAAGATATGCTTCGGGCATGTGTTATAGATTTAGGCGACAATTGGGAAACTCATCTACCTTTAGTTGAGTTTTCCTACAATAACAGCTACCACACTAGTATTCAAGCTGCACCGTTTAAAGCTCTTTATAGTTGAAAGTGTCGCTCTCCGCTATGTTGGGCAGAAACTGGCGATAAACAGTTAATTGGTCCGGAATTAGTCCAAGAGACTGCTGATAAACTTTTCCAGATCAGAGACCGTATCAAGGCGGCTAGCGATCGACACAAGAGCTACGCAGATAAAAGAGGGAAACCATTATCTGTCGAGGTTGGAGACAAAGTCTTGTTGAAAGTCTCGCATTGGAAGGGCGTAGCGAGGTTTGGTAAGCGTGGAAAGCTTAACCCACGATACATTGGACCATTTGAAATCTTGAAAAAGATTGGCACCGATGCCTACAGGCTGAAATTACCAGACAAACTTAGTAGTGTGCACGACACGTTTTAGGTGTCGAATCTTAAAAAGAGTTCAACACAAGAAACAGTTATCATCCCTGCAGATGAGATCCATACCAATGACAAACTCCAATTCATTAAAGAACCTATTGAGGTCATGGACTGGAAGGTCCAGAAAACACAGAGGAGTTGTATCAAATTAGTAAATGTATGTTGGAACTCTCAACACGGACCCGGTTATTTACATCAAAGCCAAATACCCTCACCTGTTTGAGTAGTCCCCTGCAAAGGATGACTCAGTTTGAATTTCGGGACGAAATTCTCAATAACAGCGGGAGAATGTGACAAATGGCAAATAACCAGAAATTCCGTACAGTCTAATCACTATTCTTGGTATATAATCTCATGCAATTAGCGTAATTAAATTACGTAACTGTGTCGTACATTAGATGACAGTGTTAGGACAAGAAAACAATGATATAGCATATGTTGGTTTTCGTCGTATTGCGAAACCAATTAAACAATGTCCTAAAAGTGTTGGTAAAAAGTGTTGCGCGCACTATTCACGATTACACTATTCATGCCAGCAAAACCGTGAAAAGAGAACGAAACAAGGAAAAACGACACACGTATAACATAACTGAGTCCGTTTATATAAGAAAACACTAATACAAAAATAAATCTTACAAAGATACAAGACTTTCCGGTACAACGCCCTAATCGCTAAATCGTCCGTTTCGCTAAAATTAAGACAATTTTAACTCGTCCAAAATAATAATTTAGCATTTCCGGGACTCCGAAAATATGACAAATGATGACAAACATATGGAAACAATATGAGGATATTAATGGGGTATTTGAAACATAAGCTTTCAACGCTGCGTTGCGACCCCCACAACTTGTCCGTTTCTGCACCGACAAGCTAATAAACGACATTTCCGACGCCGAAAACAACCAAATGAAAGCTTTGGTGAACTAGTTAAGCTTAATTTGGGATTCAAAATAACTTCATACATCTTTTAAAATGCGGAATGACAACTTACGGCAAACTCCGTCGGTACGCCACAAAAGTGTTGAAAACTAGCCAACGAAGAAACGAAAAGCATTCAAAGTATCAAAACATGATTTCTACTAGTTTAGTGAACTAGTTAATGTTAATTTATGTTCCGAATTCCTAATTACCCCCTAATGGTGAAAGATTACCCTAATCACCATACTTAGCCTAATTACCAAAATATCTAGCCTAATTACCAAAATATCTAGATATTTTGGTAACTTTTATAAAAAAATACTTATACTTTACCTCCCGCCACACCAAGTTGGTGGATTCAAGTGGGTCCCACCCCACTTGATTAGTGTTGAAAATGAATGACTAAGTGCATGAACTTGGAAAACATAACACTTGAAAACTTATCCATCATTTTTTTTCCTCACTTTTACACCTTAATAAAAAAAACACAATTCTCTCATCTCCTCTCTCAAAACTCACGGCTGAAAGGGCAGCCCTAACACCACCATTTTCTTCATAAAAACATCACATTTAACTCACTTTAAAAGCCTAACAAGAACCTCTAAACATGGGTTAAGCATGGAGCTTCATCTAGGATCATCTTGGAGCTTAAATGTAACACCTCGAAAATTCGTGTTCAATAGAATAACGACACGTGTCATGTAAGACAAAAATATTATTAAACACGGATCAAATTAAAGATATATGACAGGATTTAAAAGTGTCGTCATGTTAAATTACACCTCTGAACGACCTCATTATGAATCCCAAGACTAATAAACATCTGATAATACTCAACACCGATTATTTTGATGATGAATTATTGCACAAGATAGGATTCTATGGAATTTCTACGATAAACCTTCGTTTACGGCACTTTCAAATGAATCCAAGACTTTTACACCACATATCAAGGTGGCGCATACTGTACATGACCCAAACTTGAGGCCCCATACTGATAAAAACATGCCAAAAATCATGTATACTCCTTTCAAAGCATTGAAAAGCCAAGATTTTTGTGTCTAATCAAGGTCTTACGGACCGTAAGACCCACCCCTTACGGTCCGTAAGGGGTGCCCAGCGATCAGATTCTTGACAGTTGTCTGTTTTAAGCTTGTAACCGACCCATAAACGATTTTCCTCATCTTGGACGACCCCTAAACAACCCCTAGACACTTAGGGACACTTGTTAGTGATCAAACATCAGTGGTAGCACTTGTTGTCAACAATCTATGAGGTTTAGAACACTATATAAAGGCCCTTGTTGCAACCAATTTGATCACACCTCACTTCAGCATTTCTGATCATTTCTGGAGCTCCAAAGCAGACTCAAGTGATCACTAATCAAGCATAGGACTTCAGTAAGTATGCTTAACCTTTCTTAGTTGAGTTTTTATTTAGTTTAAGCGTTTTTAACGCATAGTATGTACTAAAACTATTTTAAACATACAAGGGTTGATACCTACTGATATTTTAGGTAAATTATAATGTTTTAACAGTAAGCAAAAGTTGTTTAACTCAGACTTCAGTTTTGAGCTTTTCGGCTTATGTGAAATTACCAAAATGCCCCTACGGTGCATGGTTTGGTTATAATTGATAAATTTCACATATATACAATACCCTACTGTTATAACTTGGTAAACTAAGTATTTTTGCTGAACATATCAGACCTATAACTCAGGTTAATACTTAAACTCTTTTATAACATTATAAATGACCAAATTACCCCTACGGGGCATAGTTTGTGTTTAAATTCGTTTTGGGCATAATGGAAGGTATCCTACTGATATCACAACATAATTGAGGCATATTAACTTAGGAAACCTAGTTAGGACCCTTATGACTACCCGTTACGCCTCTTGCGCGTACGGTTCGGCTTATGTAACTAGTTTACATAAATTAGCCGAAACGGGTCAAACCTTATCGGTTTTACCCCAAAATTCAGAATATGCCTAGATTACCCATATAAGGCAAGTCTTCAATCTTGTCGGGTCTAAATCACATTCTATTCCGGTCTTCGCCTTATCATGCGTTTGAACCGTATCCTCCTTTTGAAAACTAACCGGTCTAAGTCAAGACTTAATTAAAGACCCGTTAGGATTTAATAGGTTATTAAAAAAAACCTTCGTTCCAGATTAGGAGCCCAGTAAAAGTTATATGTACTTGCTGAATTGATATACGGCTGGGATTGAATTTATATTTAGCTCAGGTAAATACTTTTAACTTATTTTCCCTATACGGGCTTGGGGTACGGTATATAAAATACCGTTTGGTCGGGCATTAAATCTTCCATCGTATGGTGGTTAATTGAATTTTAATCGGCCCGTTTAAATTGTTTTGTTTGCTTAAAGCCTTTGGGAGGTTAATGACCATGTCCCGGATATCCTTGGCATCATTTTACGAAATGGCCACGACCTAAGCGAAGAGTGTAGGCATACACTCGTCAGTGCATAAATAGATTATGTGGTGTGTCTATTGATCTTTAACCCGGCACGATCCGGGCTACTGAACGCATAAGGAACATGTAATTCTTTTACGAGATTATATATTTAAATAATTATCCCAAGTTATAAAGAGTTTGTGCCACGTGCATTCAAATCAATTTTATTAAACTTTTCAAAATGAGTCAGTTGATAGTATTTACCAGTGTAAACTAACGTATTTTCCAAAAAGGCTAAATGCAGGTACTATACGTAATAGGCTGGCTACTCCAGGCATCAATAATCAAGTCTCGCAAGCTTTAGATGTTAAAGTCTGTTGAACAGTTTCCTTTTTATTTTCGATCCGCCTGTGGATCCTTTACTTTCCGTTGTAATACTGGATATTACTTTATATTCGGAATGTAATATATTTATCTTTTGCTTCCGCTGTGCATTTATTTATATTGTGTTGTTTGACTATGATGTTACCAACCACGTCACGATACTCCCCACCGGGCCCACCGGTGACACGTGGAATTCGGGGTGTGACATTAAACATCTTCTTATTTTCTTGTCTAGATTGTGCCATCATGTAAGCTTTCAAACCTTTGTTTTTAAGCTTCATATTACTAGTAGATATCAAAAGTACAAGTTGATTATCTTGAAGTTTAATAAAAATCTAATCAAAAACCCTAATATCAAAGTTAATAATCTACTAATCTAAACTTATTATGTGGTTATTTGTGTAGATTAGTATATCTTGTTGGTATAATCATGATGATTATGTTGATTTTGTTAAAGATTAGTGGTTTAAAGTTTATGTTTATGATGATCTTGTGATTAGTTTTATGTAGTATTTTAGATTAGTGTTAATCTAGCCATAATACACTTGAAGATGTGATTTAAACATTTATATGTTTAAATCATACAAGATCATCAACTTCAAAAAAAAAATATGAGTATTATGTTTCTGAACTTGATTGGTGATTTAAATACGTTTTTGAAAACGTGGTAAACGCTATAATTTTGGGGGAATTATGATGAAATTTTCTAATATCATAATCATGATTTAATAGGGGTTAAATTGTGATTAAAATGGCTAATCACACTTACGGATTTTAATCTTGGTTAAACAAACTTTTTGAGAAAAGTTTAAGTATCAAACAAGTAAGTAAGTTTCTAAATTACTTATAATGGTTTTTATGAGATAAAAACGAAACTTATGAATATATATATATGTTTGGGGAAAATATATATATTTTTGAAGAATCCATCAAAGTGTATATTATGTGTTATGTGTATGTATTTAGATGCATTAGGATAATCTAAATAATACACAAAGGATACCAAGAAATTACTTGAAAGATAACAAGTATAAATACACATAAAAACATATACACAATATCCTCAATCTATTGATAAATGCTAAATTAACGGACAAAACGGACGAGCGAACAATACGGATGACGGAACCAAAAATAACAAGAATAAATGTTCCTAAGAAATATATATATTTCAATTGACCAAATACATACATATAAACAAATTGGTCGAAAAAGGAATGTCGAGCATCCGACGACAACAAATGGGTGTATCGTCATTACGAGGAGTTACTACGACTTTTTAGGCGACCTTTCGACGCAGAAATGTATTTATTACCGATAACCAAAGTCCGGAAATATAGAAACTTATAAAAACTATTAAGTCTTTTTATTAACTAAAAAGTCTATAATTGGTGGTTTTTATAAAAATGAAACACTTATACTTCTTAATGGGCTATTTTATACAAATGGGCTTACACTTCTTAATGGACTATTTTATACAAATGGGCTTACACTTCTTAATGGGCTTATCTTCATAATGGGCTTAACATAAATACATGGGCTAAGCCCAATATCAAAAACTCATGGGCTAAGCCCAATACCAAACATATGGGCCAAGGCCCAATAACATTAAGCCCAACACTATTGAGGCCCAACACTATTTATGCCCAACACTATTTAAGCCCAATGACATGAAAACATGGGCTCGGCCCAATGACATAATTGATAAAAACACAAGATTACATATAGATATATTTGATGAAATATATTTATAACAGTCTAACAATTCTTACATCTAATACACAGTTCAACGAATAACAAAGACATACCAGTCTTAATACATATTCAAGATAGAAGACTTGTACATGAGTCAATACAAAGACCGTAGTGTCTAACAATTCTAAGACCTTTGTAGGTTGTGATACAATTCAAGGACAATGCAAATGAGGTTACAGTTACATACAGTTTACGGAATGCAATTCTGTGAGTTCATGTCCCCTTTTCATCTTAAATGCTTTTCAAGCTTTACAACTATCGGGGAAAATACATGTACAATAGTATGTTAAGTCAAGGAATGAAACACCTTAGATCATGTGAGAAATTAGGGCCATAACTAAAGCTCCATTAATCCAAGTTTGGACCAAGGAACAAAAGGGTTAGATCTAATGGGTTTTGGCGAGCCCCACTCATGGCCATTCGTTTGCTTAGGAGTGCTTTTGTTGCCCTACGACATGGTGTCGATACAATTAAAATCGTCTAGGGTTGGATTGCTTCCTATTTCGTCACACACATTAATGTCCTTGCAAAACATTAATGATCACGATTTCATTGACGATTTTCATACTACATTTGATACAAATATATCTTACATGTGGGTTTGATACAAATACATTTCATACAGATAAAGCGCATGCTTTTGATACAAATACATTTCACAATTGACAGATACATCTTATACAACTAAACTGCATGAACTCGCTCAACCTTTGTTGATTTTTCTACTTAAACATGTATTTCAGGGAATTAGTGGACCTTGTCAGGGATTCTAATTCAAGAAACAAGTATCAAGACTCCGTGCCATCTTTTGAAGGGTTTATCTATTATACTGCCGCTTTGCGGTGTTATAGTGGACAAAGCCTTAATGTTTAAAACTTTCGTTTTGGATGTATGAAATAATAACAACTTATTTTCTTTGAATGGTTTGTAAATTATAAACTTAATGTATGTTGCGCATCTTTTGAACAATTATGGTAATGGTGATGGAGTATGTTTTATTCATTTAGTATGTTTACTTATATCGTTATGCAATGAGAACCAACAGATCACACCTCGCGCTTCCGCTACGAGCAGGGTGTGACACTATCTTTGATATATATAACTAATACATCAAGTAAACACATAGCGCTTAAGTTGTTAAATTAATCAAATATATATTTTCTCAAAGTATATATTTATAACTAACTTTGTTTTAATCAAAACCATTCTTTAAACCTTTTTAATCTTGTAAAGGTTTAGTAAAAAATGATGGTTTTGTTAACATATAATTTATAAGGAAATTTGGCCATATAACCTTTGTATTTTCAACTTTACCATGTTTAATCAAACATATCATTTTCTTTTCAATTCAACATCAATTTACTCATAACTTTCATAAACAATACATATGAGATTTATAACATAACCTCATCAAGATGATCTCAAAATCATGTAGGATTTTGGACATGATCATAACATATGCTAACTAGTTCAAAAACCAAGTTTACTTCTAGTTTTAACAACTTTTATAAAAATCTCATGTTGTATGTTACTTTACTTATTTTTTTATAATCTTGTAAAAGTCTTGTTTTTAAATAAAAACTTTAAATATATTAACTACACCATAAATTATGATCATCCCTTTATCTTTTAAGTTTAACAAAAACCCTTTAACATATTCATGTATAATTGTTAGATCATATTTTTAAAACATCATCTAACAAATTAATCATATCATAATCATCATAACAAGCTCAAATATGCAAATAACAAGTCTTAGATCACTACATAAACAAACATAAATATATCATGATTATTATTTTTGCTTCTTTGTATTTTCATGTTTATTATGTATGATTATTTTGTTATCTCTAGTTATATTAACAATCATAACATAAATAAGTATGAAAAAAATAGATCTAGAGGCTTACTTCTAGCACTAGGCTAGGGATGATCTTAGAGGATGATTAAGAGCTAAGAATATGAAGATCTTGATGATTTAAGGCTCTTGAATGGATGAATACACTTCCTTTAACTTGCAAATGCTTTAGATCACCTTAAGCTCCATGAAACTCCATGTTGATCATCAAGATGTGATAAAATTTAATTGGGTTTTTATGGTGTTCTTGGTGGAAGATGAAGATGATGAGAGAGTTTATGTGAAAGTAAATGTGTAAAAGTGGTGATAAGTGCTAGTAATCTTTAAATGTGTAATTGTTATAATTAGTCACCAACATAATCCACTTGCAAACTAAAATAAATATCTAGATATTTAGCAAAGGGTTAAGGGGTGTAGGACCCCTTATTTACGGCCCACATATGGGGGGGGGTGCCTTATGTGACAACCCTCGTAATGCCATGTATTCCGTACAATTTATTAATGATAATTAAAGTGCTTGATGACTGTGCTGAATCATTTAACTGCTCTCTGATTACTGTGTTATACTTACATGTGCGTGTTAACATACTAATAGTATACAGAAAAGTTACTAAATAGTCCGGTATATTTTCCTATGTGTTAGGAATTAATTGTGTTACAAAAATATATATATATAAGACGCCTTACGGAACAATTAAACAATTTAACGGAACAGTATCCGACCGAACAACCGGACATTACCCGGGACACCAAATATTTGCCAAATACATTGTGTTATTATTTTTGGCTAGTCTTGATCCCCGTTCACCATGACACCCACTAAAAACCCAATAACAAGCATGTATCATCACATTACTTACAAGCAAACTAACAATTACAATTTTGTTGAAAAATTGCAAACAAGCCCCTCCCCCAACCGAAATTTCGGTCCTAGGTGGACCCCACCCAAGATCTTCACCATATCCTACTACAAGATTTTATGGCTATATTTTGTGTAGAGTGGTTACTTGCATATCTTGCCAAGATATTGCAAATCTTATAAGTATGATTACTAGACCATGAAATCTCTTGATATCTTCATCCCACCTTCCCTAGATCACTCTCTCACCTCTCTCATCACCCTCCTCTCTCTCACTTTCGGTTCACCCCAAAACCGCCACCCTCACCACCACATAACCACCATCATCTTCATCATATTCAAGTTCCATACAAGCTTGAAGGTGATCCATAGAGGTTGCATCTTGAAGGGCATTCAAGGAGCTTTGATTCTTGCTTTTCATCCTCTCCATCTTCTTCACTAAGAATCATCCCTAGCTTTAAGCTAGTTGTAAGTTCCTTATGTCACCTTGGTTCATCTTGTTTCATGATTAAAAGATGTAATATGCTAAATCTTCAAGAACACTAAAAAGGGTTTAAACAAGAAGATGTAACATGATGTATTTATGTTAGTATGATGTTATCTTGAGATGTTACTGATTTCTTGCTGATTACTTGTTAATATTGATTACTAGAAATGTTGTTGATCATTATGCATGTTAACGGAACCAATACAACTCGCTTTAGAATGTTAAAGCTGAAAAACAGAAAGCTGTTTAGTGATTACAGCCAACTTCAGTTGGCTGTAACCGAACCTTAATAAAGCGAAAAATGTGTTTTATGAACTCTAGATTTATGTATTATGAAATAGGGTTCTAATGGCACCGGAATCATAATTTTTGGACTTCGTTTACTATTTTTAAAGGGTCATTTTGTAACAGAAGCTCAAGCTGCATTTTTGCTGCTGAAAATAGGTGTTATATTTTTGGTCATAACTGGAAATTTATGATGAATCAGCTCATGAAATTTGTACAGTAGATGAAAACTGATGTATTTGTAATTACCCCACTGGAATTTCGTAAATCGGACACTCGATGAATTTTAAATAAATTATTCCGTGGACTGTGGTCAGAAAAGATAAATCTGAGTTCAGTCCGGAAAATAAATTTTTATAAAATATTGGTGATGAATTGGATCCCGAGATTTTTACACAATAATATTTGGATCGATTAACACCTTCTGTAAAAAGTTGGGAATTTTTGGAACATGTTAACTATTTTATTAAAATCTCCGAAAACAGCCCAGTTTTGAACATAAAAGCTTAAATGACTTAAGTCGTAAATTGCGTGTCTAAATGTCGGGTATGTTATCTGTGAATGATATAACATGTTATATGTGTTATGTGCATTATCGTATGTATGTATTTGAGTGGGGAATGGATGGGAAACTTATATGGGCATAAACCGTTAGAGTGATGCATGTTATGTGATAGATATGTGTAGGAACTTTGTGCTCTATTTAAAAATCACTAAATGACTAACCGGTAATCATATTAGGACGTGATTGACCGAACTTGACTGTTAGCTATATTTGAGAATCTAACCGAGCAAACCGAGGTGAGTTCACACTCTTTCCAAGGCATGGGATTCCCGGTGGGTTGGGAATGGGATTGAATGACTACTCGAACTATCATTACTATTAAACTACTTACTACTGTCCTCGGATTGAAGGGCACGTACGTAAATCCTACGTACACGACCATAAGACCATCAACTCTATCAATTGAAGTCCCTCATTTATCGACTTAATCGCCGAGGCCTATGGCGAGCGGGTCATTAGTTAATAGCGCTATTAGGTTTAACAAAC